>JAESUZ010001696.1:0-492488 GCA_017311185.1 Proteles cristata cristata
ACCTCCTTTGAGGGTCCTTTCAGGGTTTTCTCCTTGAGGGTCCTCCTTGAGGGTTTCTTTGAGCCACTGATTACTCCACAAAGATGTAGAATCGGATGGGATAGCACTCTTATCCTCTGTCTCTAAAACTGCTTCCTTTCATATATGGGGAAACTGAGGCCCAGAAAAGAGAAGAGAGCAGTCACAGTCAGGTAGCAGTAGAGCCGAGACGCTCAGACTGCTGAACCTCCAGCCCCATTTCTGCCCCGCCTGCCCCTGTGGAGCAGCAAGAAAAGAATCATAAGGTGAGCAGAGAATTCAGGAGGCGCTTCCAGGTTGCCTCAGGTGAGGCTCTCAGACCAGCGTGAAGTGGCCTTGCTCCTCAGGCTCCCTGGGATAGACAGGAGCCCGGCGGTAGAGCAGGAAGGCCCATGGCTCCCCTGTCCTTTGTGCTCAGCTCCTCCAAAGCTGCTGCCAACCCCACTCCAGAGCTCACCTCAGACACCCCAGGACAATCGGGAGAGCACCCCACTTGCCCTCAGGGAATAGGAGAGCTTCCCGCCTTGCTCTGCAGACCCTGGAGGCTGACAGCCTTCCCACCAGGAGTTACATGGGACTCTGAGAAGGGTCCTTACCAACCTCACAGGGCCTCCGCCTGCCTCCCTGACCCTTCAGTTCTCAGGGCCTTTGACCTCCCCAACTCCCAGGGCAGCCTCTGTCAGGGAGACTGTGGGGAAGTGGAGGCTTTGGAGGCCCACAAACTGAGGAGACCCGAATCCCAACTGGCCCCAATTGTTCTGTGACCCCAAGTTGCCTGGCCTTTGTGAGTGAGCTTGCTTGAGCTGTCAGGTGAGACCAGAGCCCTCTCTGCACGGCTTCAGTGAAGACTGGAGATGCTCGCAGAGGACGGGCTCTTAGATCGCATTATTATTAAAGATACCTAGGGGCGCCTGGGTGGCTCAATTGGTTAAGCATCTGACTTCGGCTCAGGTCATGATCTCACAGTACATGGGTTCGAGCCCTGCGTTGGACTCTGTGCTGACAGCTAGCTCAGAGTCTGGAACTGCTTCAGATTGTGTGTCTCCCTCTCTCTCTGACCCTCCCCTGTTCACGCTGTTTCTCTCTCTCAGAAATAAATAAAACATCAAAAAAAAAAAGATACCTAGCAAATCCCTTGACACCCGGCCTTTGGGTTCCTGGGCTCCTACCCTTCCTGGGGTCCTGTGGTGCCGTGATGTTGGGCTCTGGGCTCCCTCCCACCCGCCCCAGTTGGACAGGGTGACAGAGAGTGAAGAGGGGCCCTTGGTGTGACAGACACACACCCAGCCTTGCAGCTGCATCAGCCATCATCTCCAAAAATGAGCAAAATGAACATTCATCAGCCTACAAACAGACAGTGACTCTCAGTAATAAAAAGGAACAAAACAGTAACATAGCCCAATAACACAGGGGAATCGCAAGAGCATTAACCAAAAGTTTAGCAGTTAAATGAAAGAAGACTGGGGCGCCTGGGTAGCTCAGATGCTTAAGCATCGGCTCTTGGTTTCAGCTCCAGTCATGATCTCACAGGTTCTGTTGGTGGGATTGAGCTCTGAGTGAGGCTCTGATAGCATGGAGTCCACTTGAGATTCTCTCTCTCACTCTCAATCTCTCTCTCTGCCCCTCCCCTGCTTTCTCTCTCCCTCTCTCTCTCTCACACACACACTCTCTTTCTCTCTCTCTCTCAAAATAAGTAAACTTAAAAAATAAATAAATGGAAGAAGATTAACACAAAAGGCTACATATTCAGTTCTGTGTACATGAACTCAAGAAAAGACAAAACTAGAAATCCGGAAAGCTGTTTCATGGAAACCTGAGGGGAAAAGAGAAGTTGGAGACTGACTGAAAGAGGGCATGAGATTTTATGGGGGGCAGAGATATCCGGTATCTTGTTTGGTGATAGGTATATGGCTTTTTCATATCATTTGATGGAACTTAATCAAACTATACACTTATAGTGTATACACTTAAAATGGGTGAATTTTACTATATGTAAGCTATGCCTCAATAAAGTTGGTGGGCCAGAGCTCTTTCGGCTTGGAAAATATGGCCTGGGATGCACCCTTATCTTGCCTGGCCATACACTCGAGGAACAACTTCTCTGCTTGGAGAACCCTTAGGAAGCACCTAGTACTTAACAGCAATAGGACATTAAGTGAGCAGGGAACTGGAGGGAAGACTTGAAGAAATACAAAACTAGGGCATCATAGACTAACTAGCCTTCAGTAGACCCTACAGATAGATGGACTCAAGCCTTGGTGCATTTGTGCCCTGCTTTTCTGCCTGAATCACAACCTTGGTCCCTTGTCTGACACGCTCTCTGCTCCTTGCTCTGCCTGAGAGAGCTGCATCTATCTTCCATGAGGAATACACAACTATCCTTTCATGAGTGAGATGCTATTCTATCTCCGCAGAGCCTGCGTGGCTCTCTTGGGTCACTGGCCCGAGACTCAGTGGCATCTCCCTCCTCGGCCTGCTCCTGAGGCTTCTCCAGGCCGGCAGGGCCATGGTGGGCCCGCTGTCCCTGTGGCCTGGTCTCCCTCCTGCCCCCGCAGCTGCTAACTCCAACCTGGTCTCTCCTCCTCCCTTCCCCGCCCAGTATGACAGCATCTTCCAGCAACTTTCGCTTTGGAGGGTTGGGTTCCTGACACTACGGTCAACTCCTGAGTGTGGGAGCTCTGTCCCAGCTGCTGCCGGCTCCGCGAAGGCCCAGTGTGGGACAGGCATGGGACGCTCGCTCTACTGATGCTTGAGGGAAAATGTCCGTGTTCATCAGAGCCGTCGTTCATTCTGCTGTTCACCACTCACCCCGTGCAGGAGAGAAGGCGAGCTCCATCTAACTTAAGCCCGGAGAGAATAAATCTGAAAAGACCTGACCCTTTGAGCTGGGTTTTGGAATACCTATATTCCCTCCCTGCTCTCCTCCCTGCCCCTCCTCTCCCTGAAGTCTCTCTGTCTCCAAGTATCCCGTATATATACCTCCCTCCTCTTCCTGCAGCCACAAAACAAAAGAACAAAGCATCATAAAACTCTCATGCAAATAGACAGTCTGGGGAACTTCAAAGCGTGGCCTATATTTTGTCTGTTAGTTTCAGCTGGGAGTGAACCTTGCTTCTGCTAGACTGTTGTTGTATCCTCCAAGTGCCCAGCTCGGGGCCAGGCACAGGGCCACCCCTCGAGGAAGGAGGTGACTCTGTGAGGTCAGGGAGGGAAGGGGATGAGGTCAGGGTCAGGGATGGGTCAAGGCTGGGGGCTGCTGCAGGAAGAGGGTCCTTCAGAGCTGTTAATTCTCACTCCGGGCCTTTCTGCACGTGAGGCCCCAGAGCGGTACCAAACCCTGTCCATCTCCCAACCTCCCCCTCCCCCCACACCCAATCAGCATCCTCCATGGCAGCTGGGGCTGGAACGGAGTCCTGGTCAGCATCAGTCAGGCTGATGCCAATTAAGACCCAGGAATCCCCTGCCCCTAACCCGGGATCAGATCAAAAGACCTTAGCCCTCAGATGAGGGGTTCCAGACCATAAATCTGAAGGAGCTGGGCCTCCAGCTAATAAGCTGCCCTTGGCTCAGACCAGAGCAGGACCCTGGATCCTGTTTCATTCTGGGAGAAGCCAGCCCAGAGCAGGGGGGCTAGGGGTACCTTCGACTCCAGAGGGTCCCATTCCTCCCCACACCCCCAGCACCAGCTTGCTCAGTAAAACCTGGGCTGAGTGTCCTGGAGGGTACTTGAGAATCACATTTGTCCCCTGGGCAGCTCTGCCCCAAGGGGCCACAAGAGCCGCTCCCAGTGCCCATTGTCTGCCCTCACAAGAATTTTAACTGCAAACATCTGGGTGCAGGAGACTCCGGAAGAGCAAATGTCTTTACTGCCTTTGATTCCCTTCATACAGAGGGCTTTTTAAATTTTAATTTGAGGTGACCTTTGACCAGAGTTCCCATTCCCATAGATTCCAGATACTTCCTGTGCCCTCAGATAACCTCCCAAACCACCCCCCACCTGACCAGAAGCCCCTGCTAAGGGGGCATGGCGTCCCCCAGCCATGGTACACTTGGAGTCCCACCCCCCCGCCCCCTCCCCCAACCTCTGGCTCCCTCCCAGTGCCTTCTTTTCTCTTGAGGGCTAAAGACGCCTGCACAACCATCAACCATCTCCCCAGAGCTTGGGGCCCAGGGCAGCCCTGCCCCCAGGAATCCAGGATGAAAGCACCTTTGGTCTCCTGCCTTGCTGGTTTTCAAGAAGAGCAATCGAAACATGGGCGCAGCACCTGCCCTGCGTCTGTGAAGCTGGCCACTCCAGAACAGCTCTGAACTTGCAGATGAGGAAGCCTGTGCTGGAAAAGAAAAGGGACACCAAGAACACAAGTGTGCGGCAGAGCTGGAGCCATGAACGGGGTGTGGGAGCCGTGAGCCAGGGGCCCTCCGGGAGGGAAGCTCGAGCCACAGGCCACACGGCTGCTTGGTCTTGGGGCTGCTGGAGCATGAGTGCGTCTCCGCCTGGTCTGTGGGCCTGAGAGGCTGGCACGCTTTCATCCGGATGTGGTCCACCCGTCTCCACATGGCGAGCGACAGGCACAGCATAGCACCAGGGGTCTCAGCAAAAGCTGCAAAGGGCCGAGAAGGAGCAAGGGGAAGAGGGGTGGGAAGGAGCAGTGACAGTCAGACTCTCAGTCTCCAGCGCCCTCTCCAAGTAGCCTTGGGACTAAACTGGAGAGCTGCCTTTCTGTCTGTCAGACCCCACGGTGTGCCCTGCGTTGTGTAGGCTGTGCAGGAGGCTACAAGTGGGGGGCTCCTCCTGGCCCTTGCCTGAGAGGCATTGAGGGGCTGTCAGAGGAGCAGAAACACACACGTGAAGCGACCCCACGACCGGAGCGGAGAGCGGAGAGGGTCGGGCAGGCTCCTTGCAAGTGAGACTTCCCAGCAGGGCCTGGCCACACAGGGGCCTCCCGTGAGTCTCCCACACAGAGCTGGGTCAGGGCTCCAGAGCCGTCACTGCCTTAAAGATCCAGCCAGTGCCACAGGGTGGCCCACGGGCCTAGTCTCCTGGGCCAGAGGCTACATGGCACCATCAGGCAGCCTCACTGGCCCCAGTGCCCAGCTCCACAGCCAGCCCCAGCCTCCTCGCCAGCAGTCTGACCACAGGACTCCTCGCTAAAGCCTTCCCTGGCTCCCCATCCCCGCTGGTCATGCCCAGTGACTCACTGACTTCCCAGGCCCAGCTCACCACAGCTGACATCACCTTCGCCCCAGCCCTTTCCAGCAAACCCTCTTTCCTCAGAGTCAAGAATTCGAGAGCTGGGATGGGTCTTAGGGTGTATCTGGGGCAGCTTCCCTTTAGAGTGGGGGGCGGGGAGGGGGGCGGAAACTGGGACCTGGAGAGGGACACCAGTTTGTTCCCGTTCACGGGCGGTAATGCATTTTGAACCTGGCTCTTCAACTGAAAGGGGCTGATCCAGGGATCCAGCAGGATGTCAGGGGAAAGAATCATTGCTCTGTCAGTAACTAAGCTCGTAGCCCTTACACCCAGCCAGGAAGGCCTGGAACCAGGGATCAGATGCCCCAGGGTCCATGGCTGCCCCTTGAGCACAGAGGCACCAGGAGCAGCAAGAGATCAAAGGACCAGCTGCTTTAGAGAAAGTTGAGAATAGAAGGAAGCAACAGGTGTAAGAGCCTACCGGGAAGAGAGATGGGGTGCAGCCTCACAAAGGCCTGGAGGGATGGTGTAAAGGGACCCTCCAAGGACCCAGAGCTGACAAGGAGCAGCAGACAGGAGCCAAATGTCTGCCATCTCCCAGAGCATGCCTGGTGCTTCCGCAGGTCAGCACAGGCGTGGAGCAGTGCTTTTCTGAGTGTGGTCCCTGGCCCGACAGCATCAGCCTTGCGTGGGAACTTGTTAGAAATACAAAATGCAAATCCTCCAGCTCCACCCCAGACCTACTAAATCAGACACTTGGAGGGAGGCCCCGGCAAGCCTTCCAGATGATTTGAATACAGGCTCAAGTTTGATCTTCTTCCTGCCATAAATAGCAAAAGCAATTAGTGGGTCTGGAACCTGGTCGGTACCTGCCAGTCCTGGCCCCAGTGGGCCTCACCCAAGCTCCCGCAAGCCCACCCTGCTTGCCCTTGCTGTGATCAGGCAGGGCTTCTGCAGGCGGGATGTTCCAAAGGGGTCTGTAAAGAGTCTTATGGCCAGAGATGTGCCCTGAAGACATGGGTGAGCCCAAGGGCACATCCTCCAGCCATTTGCCTGCATTGTTGCCACTGTCCACACAAATAGGATGCTGCCTCAGTTTCCCTGACTCGAACTCCAGCTTACTATTGGCCTTAGAGCTCTGCCCTGGACTTCGTGCACTTCTGCCATGCATGGGGCTTGGCTGCTCACCTGGGTACCACATCCTGCCCCTTTATTCCCAGTGCTGGCTGAGGCAGTCGGTGGACAAACAGGCATCCGTCACTGTGCTGAGAGCTGCTGCCCAGGCCCCATGTACCGCTGCACAGGCCACTTACTGAGCAAGGGCAGCCATCTGAAGGAGTCAATGGAGGGATAAAATCCAGCCCACATTGCATTCACCCATGTCCCCTAGTGCAAGGGGGCATCCACCCAATTGGGGCACCTTTTTCTAATTTGCACAAATATGTTATATGGGCTAGTGCTCGAGCATCATACCTCCCTTCCCCAAGGTCCCTGGGGAAGCCTTACCAGCTGGACCTGAACTGTCTCCACATGTCCACATCAGGTCGAACCCAGCCCCCCCAAAGTGGCCATGACTGCTGGTGTCACACATGCCCAGACTGTCTTCTCCCTTTGGAGCCTCTTGCCTGGATCAGCTACCCTACCTTTCCTCTTCTCACGTCCCATCCTCACTGACCCTTCTGTTGTGTTTAAGATGACATAATCATGGGTGCCTGAGTGGCTCAGTCAGTTAAGCGTCTGACTCTTGGTTTCGGCTCAGGTCATAATCTCACAGTTCATGAGTTCAAGCCTTGAGTCAGGCTCTGTGCTACTAGCACAGAGCCTGCCTGGGATTCTCTGTCTCCCTCTCTCTTAGCCCCTCCTGCCCTCATGCTCTCTCTCTCTCTCAAAATAAATAAACTTTATTTTTAAAAAACTATGTCGTAATCAGATGCAGACAAAACATCTTTGTCAGCTAAAGTTTGAAGTCATTTCATTACAGCATTTCTAAGACATCCATTCACAGATGTACTGGAAAGGTCTTCCTTATAAGGCCTCCCTGAAAGGTCATCTCTGGTAACTTCTGCTCCATAGTAGTCCTCAGAGACCTGGAAATCAAGCCCCACCTGGCCCCACTGCATCTTCTGTCTTCTGCCCCTTTAACTAGTCCCCCGTGGCTCAGTCTCCCTCATCACTCTGGGTCAAGCTCTGCTCTGTCGATTCTGCTCATTGATTTCCTCCAGACAATTGAACACACACAAGTAGGCACCTAACTTCTCTATTTTAGGAAAGATTTTAGGAAAAATCTTTCCAGGGGCACCTGGGTGGCTTAGTTGGTTAAGCATCCGACTTTTGCTTAGGTCATGATCTCGCGGTTCGTGCCAGCGCGTTCAAGCCGCGCGTTGGGCTCTGTGCTGACTGCCAGCTCAGAGCCTGGAGCCTGTTTTAGAGTCTGTGTCTCCCTCTCTCTCTGACCCTCCCCTGCTCATGCTGTCTCTCTCTCCTAGAAACAAAAATATAAAAAAAAGAAAAGAAAAATCTTTCCAAAATGTAATGTATTCCTCTCTACCCCGTGGAACAGATAGATGAGAGCAGGCATAAAATAGCCTTTCCTTGGAACCTCTAGATCATAACTTTTTGAATTACTCTAAAAGTGTTTTTAGGGGCACCTGGGTGGCTCAGTCGGTTAAGCAGCTGACTCTTGATTGCAGCTCGGGTGATGATCTCTCAGTTCGTGGGTTCGAGCCCTACAGTGAGCTCTGTGCTGACAGCGTGGAGCCTGCTTTGGATCCTCTGTCTCCCTCTCTCTGCCCCTCCCACACTTGTGCACACATACGCGCGCGCTCTCTCTCTCTCTCAAAATAAATATGTTAAAATTTTTTGAAGTTTTTAACAACTCAAGTAATTACATGATTTTTTTCTGTAGGGAAAATAAGAAAAGAAAATACAGATAAGTGAAAAGCAAAAAAGGATAATATCATCTGATATCTTACCAGCTAGAGGCAAGGGCTAATGACTTTTTGTTATATAACTTTCTGGACTTTTTCCTAAGCAAACACACTTCACTAGTTTAGGACAAAAATTCAGTCACTTTTGTTTATTCAATCGTTGCTTGAGCTCCATATGCCCATATGAACGAGAAACCTCATCCCGCACCCACAATTCCCCCCCCACCCACAGAAACTGGGGACATACTCAGTCCTGGGAGTGATTCTGACTACAAAATATCAGAGACAAACTGAAAAATCAAGAGGCTTCTGGCACAGACCCAGACTGTCTCTGTGGACAGTGGCCTTGCAGTCTGCTGGGATCTGCCCTTGCCCGGCTCTCAGATGTGCCCAGCCTCAGGCTCCAAGGTTACCATAGCTCCTGTAGCTCACACCTCCGAATTCAGCCATGTTCCTGAGCAGAGTGTGACCATGGCAGAGACAGCTGGGCCCAGGGGGGAATTCTACTCTCAGCCACACTCCAGGCCCTGACACATAGATGCCAGAAGTTAAGCCAGGTCACCAATTCTGACCCCCTGTCCCCAACTTCTTCCGAGTGCCCATCTCCCACCCCTGCGGTCACTGGGCCTCCCCTGTAGGGCACGTTCTCAGAGGGATTCCAGCTTCAACATGAAGGAAGGGCCCTCCATCTCTATACCTTTCTTTCCAGATGCTCCTTGGCTCCAGATTCTCTCCCTGCTCCTCCATGCAGGCCCGTAGAGGAAACTGCCTTTGTCAGACCACCCAGGAACCTGTTCCATCCTTTCCCCAGGGACATCAGGTCCATAGTCTAACCCATGGACCACGAAGAGGGGCCTCTCATGAGACCAGGCCCCTGAACAAAGAAGTCAATTCTCACCCAGTTGTCTAGACAAAGAAGGAGCCGATAGCAACTTGCATTAAAAAGAAGGCAAAGGTCTGACCTGGTAAACTATCTGGAACCAGCAAATTTGCAATATGCTCATTCTCCAGATAAGGACACTGAGACTATCGCTTACTCCTTGAGAGACTGAAGCTCCAGCCTGTCTTCAGGCTGAAGATTGTATCACGAAGCAGTTTCCTTGCACTGATGACACCCAGGAATTTCTCTCCTGCTGGGAGGAACCTGGCTGCCCTCTGGCCCCAGCCCCTAGGCCATGTGACCCAGTGCATGGATGCCAGCACTATTACTAGGCTCCAGGTGCAGCTCTGGTACCCCTCCAACCCAAGGGTAGGGAGGATTTTGTTTCCAGGCCAAAGGCATGGACACTTAGTCCTCTGCTCTCTGGGCCAGAGAGGCATCTTGTCAACTCCAGGGCATGATAGGAGCTGGGCTTGGGAGAGTCTCTGAAGTCAGCTCACCCTCCTTGGCCACCATCATGAATGCAGTGCACGGAGGTGGGCAGGGAAGGAGGAGGATCAGCTTGGTATGCATTTAAGTGTTGATGGTCTGAGATTATTTGAGATAATTAAATATATTTTCCCCAGGTTGGAGAAGAGGGAAATGAAGAGGTGGAGTGTTTAGGAGCTGGTCATTCCTCTCTTGGCTTTCTATCCCCTTCCCAACATCCCACCCCAACTGCGGGCCACATGTTTGGCATTCGGGGTACCCCCCTGTGCCCCACTGCATTCTGATAGAGAGCATAGCCCAGTGGTGGGAGGTAGGGAGGGTCTACATCTTCCTTCCCCCACTCTGGGCCACCACTGTTTGCTTCAGAGGCCAGGGGACATGGAAGGCAGGGGCCCAACTTGGCACCATCTGTCGGAGTGCCAGCCTCTGAGAAGAAGAGCACCTATGCATAGCGGCTGGCCCAAACTCTCACGTTTACAGCCACACACACCCAGTTTTGGGGCGTCAGGCTGGGTGGGACAGGTGTATATCTCACCTAACGAGCTCTACAAGGTGGGAGACAGAGGGAAAGAGAAGGTGTTGACTCAGAAGCTGGAGGAAAGAAGTACTGGGGTCTCTGCAAGGGGTAGAAACTCCCAGAAGAGTGGCCTGGACGCAGCAGGTCTGGGACAGGGTACAGAGGCAGGCTTCCTGGGGCTCTCAGAGTTTACAGGTGAGTTGGGGCAGCTGTGCAAACAGCTGGCAGAAAACCTCCCTACGAGAGGCTGTCAAGGGGACTGGGGAAGCCTGACTGCCCCCAACTTCTTACCTTCATGTAGAAAGAGGAGGCAATGAGTTGGACTTGCACTGAAGCATCGACTACCCAGCAAATACACCACTTTTATTTAGAGGACAGGTGTATTTGCAGTGGTCTTGGGGGTACACCTCTCATTCCAGCACTTTACCTGCCTTCTCCTTGTCCCAGATCAGTCCTCCACAGATTCCATTGCCTTCCCGTCTCTAGCCTCTCTCTTCTAATCTATCTAAGCTCCTTCCTTAATGTTTATAAAGTACCAGTTTTATTAGGTGTCAGTGTTCTGCTCCAAAACCTTCAACGGCTCCCACTTGTGATGAGGTGAGTTCAAATCCAACAGCCCGTGTTCAGGGTCGTCTGTGGTTAAGGTGACATACAGTCCAGTTTGTCTGAGACAGTCTGGTTTATACTTGCCGCCCTGGCATAATGATTAATAGCACCTCCTCTCACATACAAGAAGTGTTCCAATTTGGACAATAAGTGATGTGTAACCTGTTTACAGTCTACTCCCAACCTAACGCTCCAGGCTAATGTCCAACGGTCTCTCCTCGGATCCTCCAAGTCAGTGGTTCCTGACTCTGGCTGCTCATTAGAATCACTTGGGGAGCTTTTAATAAATACCACTGCCTGGGCTGACCCTCAAGCAATTTCATTAAAACAGAATCTCTATGAGCAGGGCTCAGGCTTTGGGGTATTTTTAAGCCTCCAGGCAACTTTGATGTACAGCCAGGGTTCAAGACAATTGACCTAAGTAAAACAGGTGTCCTGGAACTCTGTCCCTGAGCTCATGTCAGACTTTTCTGTCCCCGATTTTTTCGGTAACTTGCTCTCACTGTCAATCACCCATTTAAGTCCTACACAAGCTGCCAAGCCCACTTCCTGTGCTGCCTCCTCCTTCATTTTTTCCAGTCCTTGATCTAGAAGAGGACTCCCCCTCCATCCTCCTTTGCCACTCCCTCCATGGCTACCCTATATTACGATGTCATTTGGGTTCGTGTTTTGCCTTCTTCATAGTCTTGTGAGCTCTGTGGGGTGGATTGCACCTGATTCACCTCTGGGACTTCAGGACCCAGGCCCAATCTACAGTAAAGACACACACCAAGCTGAGTGACTGTCATTGCTGGTCCTGAACGTGGGGAGCATTGCCCACCACCTGGCTGGGCACAGTGCTGCCCCTCCAAGTTAACTTTCTTTTCTGATGTGTGTGGCTTTTCGTTCATTCATTCATTCATTCATTCATTCATTCTGCTTTGTGTCAGGTGCTATCCCCCTCTCTTCTTGAATCCCTGCAACATCAGACAACCCTTCTCCATCTTCTGAGCAGCCCAGCAGACCACCTTTCACACAAAGGACACTCAGTAAATGTTGATTAATAATCAACGGATGAATGGATAAACAAAATGTGATAGAGTCGTGTAATGGAATAGTACTCAGCAGAAGAAAGGAAAGAATTCTAACACACTACAGTACGGGTAAACCTCGAAAACATGCTCAGTGAAAGAAGCCAGATACGAGAAGCCATAAGTTAGATCATTTATATGAAGTATCCAGGAGAGGCAAATCCACAGCAACAGAAAAGAGATTAGTGGTTGCCAGAGGCTGGGGGAGGGGGAGATTAGGACTAGCTGTGAATAGGTACAGGGCTTCTTTGGGGGAGGGGGACAGTTAGAAATGCTCTGAAATTGGGTAGCAATGGTTGCACAACTTTGTGAATACACTAAAAACCAGGAATTGTGCACTTGAAAATGGTGAGTTTTACATTTGGATCATATCGCAATTAAAAAGAAATATTGCTGATGGGTGTTTCTTTCTTTACTCTGTTCCCAACCCTTAGTGTGCTGGAATCAAACTGGCATGTTTGTAAAAGTGCAGTTTCCTGGGCCCCACCTTGGAACTTCAGAGTCAGGGGATGAAGGCTGAGCCCCAAGAATCTACATTTAATGGTGGTATTCTCAGTGCCATCACCCTGTTCCACAAAGGACTTGGGTCAGAGCATTTCTGAGCCAACCTCAGAACCTCAGAAGACAAATAAAATTCTTTAACCTATTATTTCAGAAAAAGAGCTGAAGATTTCAAACACAACCGAAACTTTGTTTTTAGTCTGCTTCTTATTAAAAACAGACTGGGACCCAAAGAAACCCCATCAGGGGTAGGTAATGAAGTAATCACGATCATAATAAAAGAACAGAATGGAAAAACTGCCTGGCCTCCAGCAAACCGCAAAAAAATTGTCTTCTGCCTCCAGTGCTCAACTGAGCCATTCAGATGAAAATATCCCACTAGCCACATGGAGAGCTTAATTTGGGGAAGGAGAACTAAACATTAGTAAATCTCTGCTCACTGCCCCTCCACAAATACATCCTTATAGACACTCTCTCCTACACAACCAAAATTCTAATTTTTGGTATGCGCTCCATGATTAGGGCTTTCTTTGGGGTTACAAGGAAGCAGAGTTGTAAATCGGTATTAGAATGTGATCAAAAGGAATGTCTGTATGCAATTATTTTGTTTTGAGACCAGCGTTTAGAGGCACCGGCTTTAAAGCACTGACGTGGTCACGTGACACACTCTTGCATACATACACACGCATGACTTTGGTCCCCGCGAAAGAGGGAAGACAAAGGCCTGGGTTTGATCATTGTTGTTTCTTTGTTACAGGATGAAGTCTCACCCTTAGAGCTCAAAAGCACCCTCTTCACCATCTCCCTTGGCTGGTCCTGAGCCATTGCAAGAGGAAGCCTTGCTAATAGCCCCTTGCCCCGGAAAATAGCAGTTAACTGTAATTTGAGAACAGACACCACTTGCCTAACAGAAATTCACTTAATAAAACTCTAAGATATTGAATAGGGGTAAATGAGAGGAAATAGCATTTGTGAGGCACCTCTACTGAGGTCTGGGAGCAGTGCTGGGCAACTCCACGGACATTTTCACATTTCGTCCAATGAGCCATCACAACAATGCCACAATGGAGGTATTATTATGCCCCATGGCACAGCAAAGAATCTGAGACCCAGACTGGCTGTGTAACTCTCTCCTGGTCACAGGTTAGTAAGTGGCATTGTTAAAGCAAGTAAAAAGATCTCTTCAGAGGAATGATAGACACGCAAACCCTAGGGAATGTGGGTGTCCCATGAACACATCCTATGTTGGCCAGCTTGCTGAGTCAGCTGCCATCTGTTACACATGCACGTGGGAAAGCAAAACCCAGCTCGTCAGATAATGTCCAAAGCAATCAGGGCATTGCCAAGTCCGGCAAGCCACCATCATCAACAGGCATGAAACCAATGGGGTGTGCTTAGGAATGGAATCACTAACACAGGTGTGTTCTAGTGACTGCATTACTGGCATCCTAAGTCACAAGGCTCTGGTTCGGGGTGCTGTCTACCAGTCCAGCTTCTTTTCTAACTGCCTCTCCCTATCTGAGATCCATCCAAATAGCACATGGCTGTCTCTTAAGAGTGTCATGTTCCTCTCTGCACCAGGCCCTTGGTTCCCCCCCTCCCTCTGACTGCCCTTCTCATGACCCCGACTTCATTGGTGAACTGTGACTAGAACAGAGCTCCATGAGGAGAGGGACTTTGGCTGGCTGGCTCATCGCTGCATCCCCATAGCCTAGAATGGTGCCTGGAACACGGTCAATATTTGATAAATAGCTATAGAGAGAATGAATGAATGAATAATATATCAGACCTCAGTTCACACTTTACTTCCTCAGTTTAGTTTTCTCTCTGGGTTACATCCGCCTTGTTAAATGCTCTGATTTCTGACCTACCTTTCCTTCTTTATTATATATGTATATATGTCTGTATATATCATTATCTAGTGTCTGACTCTCCCACAAGACTATAAGCTCCGTGAAGACAAGGACTATGCCATGATACTCTTAGTGACACTTGTATGATAGGTATTCAGTAAGACTGTGACAGATGTGTAAATGGCCAAGCAAGTCTTAGAGACGTCAAGTCTTTCTGAGCTATTTTGGTAATAAAGTACTCAGAGGAATTGAGAAAAAAAATGGGTCAGAAATCAATAAATAAAAAAGGCAATAATTCTCTCTCTCTCTCCCTCTCAAATTAGATAAATTAACATTTTTTTTAAAGGTGGGGCACCTGGGTGGCTCGGTTGACTGAGTATCCAATTCTTGATTTTGGTTCAGGTCTTGATCTCACAGTGGGTGAGATTGAGCCCTGTGTTGGGCTACACACTGACAGCATGGAGCCTACTTGGGATTCTCTTTCTCTCTCTCTCTCTCTCTCTCTCTCTCTCTCTCTCCCCTACTCTCTCTCTCTCTCTTAAAATAGATAAATGAACATTAAGAAAAAGGGCAATCATCTGATTTAAAAATGGGCAAAGGACCTGAATAGAAAGTTTTCCAAAGAAGACATTCAAATGGCCAACAGGTATATGAAAAGGTATTGAACATCACTACTCATCAGGGAAATGCAAATCAAAACCATACTGAGATATCATTTCACATCTGTTCAGGATGGCTATTATCCAAACAAACAAACAGACAAACAGAAACAAGAAATAATGAATGTGGCCAAGGAGATGGGAAAAAAGAACCTGGGAATGTAAATTGTTACAGCTATTATGGAAAACGGTATGGAAGTTCCTCAAAAAATAAAAAATAGAACTACCGTATGATCCAGCAATTCCACTTCTGAGTCTATATTGGAAGGAAATGAAATTAGTATCTCAAAGAGATATCTGTACTCCTGGTATTATTTATACACTGAAGCAAATATATTTAAATTTATTATTTATATTTATATTATGTTTATAATGGAATATTATTCAGCTACTATAAAGAGGAACTGTTCATTGAAGCAATATTCACAATAGGGAAGTATAGAAATGACCTAAGAGTCTGCTGACGGATACATAGGTAAAGAAAATGTGATGTGTATAATGAAATATTATGCAACCACTAAAAATAGGAAACCCTGCCATTTGCAACAATGTGGATAAACCTGGAGGGGAGTATGCTGAATAAGTCAGACACAGAAGCCAAATACTGGATGGTATCGCTTTCTATGTGGAATCTAAAAAAAAAAAGAGTCAAATTCATAGAACCAGAGAGTTGAGTAGCTGCCGGCAGGGCTGGAGGTGTGGGGGAGGTGTTTGTCAAAGGCTACAAGCTTTCAGTTATAAGATGAATACATTCTGGGGACCTAATGTGCAGCTTGAGGAATATAGTCAATGATATTGTAGTGTATACTTGAAATTCGCTAAGGGTAGATATTAAGTGTTCTCACCACACATACACGCACGTGCGCACACATACACACACACACAAGTAACTGTGAGGTAATGAATGTGTTAATTAACTTGATTATGGGTATCATTTCACAATGTATATTTATATCAAATCATCATGTTGTACACTTTAAATATATACAATTTTATTTGTTAATTATACCTCAATAAAGCTGAAAAACATCGTGTCTAAATCGTGGCCAATTATTTTTCTCCAGAAGAACATATTCCTGATTTCAGAAGGAAAATCTGTGGGAAAATGAGGTTCACTTAAAAGCCCATCATCGCCTTGTAGCCATTTTGATGGAGTGCATGTGCTCCATTAAGCGAGGGGAACGTCATGAGATTAATTTGATTTATTGCTCACGCATTTCCTAAAGCACATGGTGGCAGGCAGAAGATGTGGGGTGTGGGAGTCTGGAGGGACGTATAAAATCGGAGGAGCCAAAGGCCATTTCGTTTTCATGGTTTCGTCCGCAGGGTCTGCCTGGCAAACCTCAGCTGCACGGGGCGGGCTTAAAACCTGGACATGTGGAGGCCAGAGACTGGGCTGGAACAAGCCATCATCTTACAGGCAAGTTCCCCTCACACCCTCCTTTTTTTTTTTTAATTTGCCACTTCCTATTTGCTGGCAAAAGTTTTATCACCTGTGCTTACACAGGGACAGCCTCGGTTGTGCGGGTGCTGACCAGCACGGGATGCTGGGCCTCTGGGCCTCAGAGACGTGTGGGCCTCCTGGAAATGGGCAGGACTCGTTAGAGCACAGGCAGGTGAATGCAGGGTACAGGGGCGGCAGCTGGTGGTCACTGAAGACACAGACACCCATCATCCGACCCAGCCACCGACTCCTGGGGCCAGGTGTCATATTTTTCACCTCTGTTTTGGCGCAGACTGGAGGAGGGGAATATCGTTGAAAGCAAGTTAGATATATTTTTTTAACCTGCCCTAGAGGTCTGGTGGGTCCTGCTGGTCAGGAAAAAAGACTAATAATGAATCCCCTCACTCTTCTTGTAGGTGTGAAAGGGTAAAATATATGCAAAACGTAACATTTACCGTCTTGACCTTTCGTGTCAGTGGGATTAAGTACTTGCATGGTGTTGTGTGTCTGTCATCACCATCCATTTCCAGAACCTTGTATCATTCCAAACAGAAACACTGGACTATTTAAACAGTAGCTTCCCAATCTTCCGTCTCCCCAGCCCCTTGTAGCGTGTGTCCAAATTTCATTCCTTTTTAAGGCTGAATAATATTCCATTATATGTACACACCACATTTGGTTTATACCTTCATCTGTTGGTGGGCATTTGAGCTGTTTCCATCTTTTGACTACTGTGAATAATGCTGCTGTGAACATGAGTATGCAAATGTCCCTTCAAGATCCTACTTTCAGTTCTTTTGCATATATACCCAGAAGTGGGATTTCTGAATCAGATGGTAATTCTAATTTTATTTATTTATTTATTTATTTATTTATTTATTTATTTATTTATTTTGGTTGAAGTGTTGAGCAAGGTCATCAGCTAGATGTAAAGCGGGTGGGGGATGGGGTGCCTAGGTGGCTCAGTCGGTTTAGCATCCGACTTCAGCTCAAGTCATGATCTCATAGTTGTGGGTTTGAGCCCCACATCGGGCTCTGTACTGACAGCTCAGAGCCCAGAGCCTGCTTCAGAATCTGTGTCTCTCCCTCTCTCTTTGTCCATTCCCTGCTCATGCTTTGTCTCTTTGTCTCTCAAAAATAAATAAAACATTAAAAAATAAATAAATAAAGTGAGTGGAGAATGTGAGAGATGGGAGGAGGGAGAAGATACAAAATAGTCATTTGAGAAAGAGAAAATAAACTTACCAGGGAAACATTTTAGGATTACCAGGTTGTGTTGCATGATCATTTGAGGTTTGTGGTCATGAATTTAAAATGAAAATTATCTCTAGGAATTGTGTGTGTGTGTGTGTGTGTGTGTGTGTGTGTGTGTGTGTGTGTACAAGAGTGGTATCCATCATTATCCATGTATTATTTGGCAACTTGTTCATACTACCTCCAATGTGCTATACCCACAGTATTCTCCAGAGGCTCTGGGGTGTGTGTAACCATTCCCCCAGTGATGGTCATTTCCAGCTCTTCACCATGGTAAGAGCAGCCACAGTAAAGACCCTTTACCTGTTGCCTTGGGTACCCGGGACTGTTTCCCTAGGAATGTGTCAGAAAGAAGATTTACTGGATTGTAAGGTAAGGGCATTTTAAAGTTTAATAGAGTCTTTCAATTGCCCTCCCGTGATTCTACTAATTTATACTCTTACTAACAGAATATGACAATAGTTCACATCTTCATCAGCACTACATCAATTGAACTTTCTATTTTGCTTGTCTGATAGAGTAAAAAGCGGCCTCCCATTGTTGCAATTTATGTTTCTGTTATTATTGGAGATACTACATCGTTTCCTAAGTTTCTTGACCATTTGGATTCCTCCTCCCAGGAATTGTCCTTTCATGTCCTTTGTCCTGTTTCTTTGTGTATATTGCAAGGATTTCCCTTAGCTGGTTACTAGTTTTCAGTTTGTTGGGAGTGTGTTTTGATGTGGTTGAATTTACTAATATCCCATCTTCAATGGCTTCTGTGTTGAGTATCTTATTTCACAAGCTTTCCCTGTCACAAATCCATAAAAATAATATCTTCTGTTTTCCTCTAATTCTTTTGTAGTTATTGGGTTTTTAAAATATTTTTTTAATGCTTTTTATTTTTGAGAGAAAGAGAGACAGATCACAAGTGGGGGCGGGGCAGAGAGAGAGGGAGACACAGAATCCAAAGCAGGCTCGGAGCTTTCAGCACAGAGCCCGACACAAGGCTCCAACCCACAAACTGCGAGATCATGACCTGATCCAAAGTTGGACGCCCCACTGACAGAGCCAGCCAGGTGCCCCTCTTTTGTAGTTATTTTAATTCAACTTTTAACCTTGAGATAATTGTAGATTCACATGCGATTGAAAGAAATAGAACCGAAGGATCTCATGTACCCCTTACCCACTCTTCCTGAGTAGTAACAGCTTGCAAAACCACAGTGCATTACCATGACCTGCACGTTGACACTGGTACAGTAAAGAGCTTTCACAAAGAGCCCCCATGTTGCCCCATCATAACCACATTTACCTCTAATCTCCTAGTCCCCACCCCCTGCTGCCGAATCCTTAACTCTGGCAACTGCTATTCTATTCTCCATTTCTACAGTTTTGTCATTTCAAGAATGTTCTATGAGTGGAATCACACAGTATGTAACCTTTGGGGATTGGGTTTCTTCACTCAGCACAATTCCCTGGAGACTCATTCAAGCTGTTTTGTGTTTCAATATTTTCCTCCTTCTTACTGCTGAGAAGTAGCCCATGGTGTGGATACACCCACTTTGTTTACCATTTGTCTGTTGAAGAACATCTGGGTTATTTCCAGTTTGGGGCTATTACAAATAAAATTGTTAGGAACATTTGTGTACAGATTGTTCAAAAAATGCAATTGTTAGGTCAAATGACAGTTGCATGTTTAGTTTTTTAAGAAACTACCAAACGTTTTCCATGTGGCTAGACCATGTTAACTCCCCACCTGCAAAGTACATCCAAGAAGATTCAAGTTCCTCTCATCTTGGTCAGAAGTTGATGTTGTCACTATTTTTCCTTTAGCTATTTTAATAGGTGTGTAATGCTATCCCTTGTGGTTTTAATTGGTATTTTGCTATGGCTCAGAATGTTGACTTTTTTCATTTGCTAACTTACCACAAGAATATTCTCTTCAGCAAAATATCTGTTCATGTCTTTTGCCCACCTTCTAATTTAATGTTTTGGTTTTTTACTGCTCAATTTTGAAAAGCCTTTATGTATTCTAGATGATGGTCCTCACATTGAAGATCTCCTGCCATTCCTTTCTGGCCTGCCAAGTTTCAGTAGATAGGTCTGTTACCACTCTGATAGGTTTCCCTTTGTATGTTAGGGCCCTTTTCTCCCTAGCTGCTTTCAAAATTCTCTCCTTGTCCTTATATTTTCTAGATGATGGTCCTTTGTGAGATAAGTGTTTGGCTAATATCTCCCTCCTAAACACACACACACACACACACACACACACACACACACACACACACACATCTTCAGCTTATCTCTTTACCCTCTTTCCTGAGCCTTTCACACAGCAAAGGTTTTTAATTTTGATTAAATCCAATTTATCAATTTTCCCTTTGTTGGAGAGTGCTTTCGGTATCAAGGCTAAGAACTCTGCTTTGCCCCAGATTCCAAAGATTCTTCTTTCATGTTTGTTTGTTTTCCTTAAAATGTTATAGTTTTGTGTTCCACATTTAAGTTTAGGATCCATTCTGAGCTAATTTTTATACAGGCTACGGGGTCTAGATTGAGGTTCACTGTGTCTGCATTTAGATTGGTCCAATTGGCCCAATTGTTTCGACACTCTTTGTTTCAAGGTTTTCCTTCATCTATTGGGTTGTGTTGCCTCTTTTATCAAAACTCGTATGGGACATATTTGCATGGGTCTTTGTCAGAGTTCCCTGCCCTGCCCCACTGATCAGAGTCCATCACTCTACCAAAACACACACTTTCATTACTGTAGCTGCATAATGCCTGGAAAATCGGGTAGATTAATGCTCACTTAATTTTTTTTTGCAAAATTGTTTTAGCTATTCTAATTTCTTTCCATTCCCATACAAATTTTAGGATAATGTGTCTCCATCTACAAAAAAGTATATTCATTTCACAAGCCTTCCCAATTACAAAGCCATAAAGACAATCTCTTATTTTTTTCTGTTCTTTTGTAGTTTTTAAAAAAGGTTTTGTTCTTTAAGTAATCCAGAGGGTTTTTTTAAATTATGAATTGTATGGAGTAAGGTGCAAACTTGATTTTAAGTTTTTTTACTCATTTCTCTCAATGTTTTTAATTGAATATTTTTTCACTCATTTGAAATACCAACTTCATCATACACCAACTTCCTACATATGCACGGCCTATTTCTGCACTCACTATTTCTATTCCACTGGTCTATTTATCTATTTATTCTTATATTGTTTATAATTCTATAACTTCACAATATTTTTCTTGTATTGAGTAAACTCTGTGCCCAACATGGGGCTTGAACTCTCAACCCTGAAATCAAGAATCTTATGTTCTTCCAACTGAGCCAGCCAGGCACCCCCACAATATGTTTTGATATCTGGCAGGATACATTCCCCTTCACTGTTCTTCCTTTCCAAAATAGTCTTTTGCATCTTTTCTCTCATGTGAATAATAATAAAACTGTCAATTTTAATTAGATGCTATTGGGATTGTACTGAATTTATAGGTAATGTCCACAATGGATATTTTCATAATGAAGAGATTTCCAAATATGGTATAAAGACTTTTATTTGAGTCTTCTTTTATGTCCATTATTAAATTTTATGATTTTCTCCAAATTAGTTTCCCATTTTTTCTTAGGACTAGTCCTAAATATGTTGTTTTAATTGTGTTGTGAAGAGGATCTTTTTTCACATATACTTTCAATCTAGTCACTATTATGGAGGAACAAAGCCTTTTCATGTGGATGTTCCCATAGGATACACACAGGAACTTTTCTGGGGAAGGGACTGGAGTTCAGAGAGGGAAGCCAGGGCTAAATGCAGGTCCTCTGTCCTCTCAAGTGCCCAGAACTGCCTGGAAGGCTCTGGAATGGAGGGTGGGAAGAATGGCAGAGCTGAGGGGTCTCCCTTTCACATACTGAGAGGGGACCCAGCTCATGGCTTGGTTTAATTTGGTCTCTCCCTCAGTGAGACTCCATGAAGACTTAACTACAGCACCCCACACCCTACCTCCCCTCCCCCACCCTATCTCCCACCCCTGTTCCCTATTGCTTTGGAGTCTGTGCTTCTCCATGGCTTTGTGACCAAGGCCTACTGTATATGGGCCCAAGGGTCCAACCTGGTAAGTGGATGCCATGATTAGTAAAAGGTTAAAGGATCATTACACCATGGCATTAGTAATAGGAACCAGGCCACTGACCACTCCTTGAGGACACAGTGAGAGGTGAGAAGTGAGTATGGTGAAGCCAGATTACAACTGAATTCCTAGGCATGGAGGCACCTGGGTGGCTGAGTCATGGTTCATGAGATTAAGCCCCACATCAGATTCCACACAATGCAGAACCTGCTTCAAATTCTCTCTCTCCTTTCTTGGCCTTTCTCCACATTTGCACACCCGCACTCTCTCTCTAGAGATAAATAAATAAGCGTTAAAGAAAAAAAAAAGGGCACCTGGGTGGCTCAGTCAGTTAAATAAAAAAGTGGGAGGAGGGACTGAATTCCTAGCTTGGCAGCAAAGGGGTCCAGGAACGAAGGAGGCCAGCCCTCAAGCACCAGGGTGCCAGGTGACACCCACTATGGGAAGGCAAGTCTACAGCAGGAGTTGAGGGCCCTGGCCGGTGGCTTCTGAAGTAGCCACCCTGTGAGGTAGGATGTGGGGGGTGTGGTCTGGGAGCCTGGGAAGCGAGAAGGTTGGGAGTCCCTTCCATGAATCAGAAGTGTGCTGGGGAAGCTTAATCATGCGCAGGACACTTGGCTTCTTTGTTCTTGTGTTTGTCTCACTCAGGATTCATCTGATGTCAGGAAGAGTCCCAGCCCATCTCGGCTGAGTCAGGAGGCGGAGGGAAAGAGCACCAAAGCGAGTGCAGAATCAGTATCCTGGGGTGTAGAGGCATCAGAGGGAAGCAGACAGAGAGCCCAGCAGAGGGAAGGAAGACTCGGGGCTAGACTCCACCCTGCTCTTCCTCACCCAAAAGACTCATTTCAGCTGCACCATGCAAATTCAGGGTTTCTTTAGTAAACGAAGGTAATTCAGCTCCTACAGCTTTGTGACTGTTGCTATTTTCTTATCCAAAAAATAAAGATAATAATTTTACAAAGTTCCCCAAGTTATATAGAACACTTAGTACTGGAGAGAGTGGATGGCGTAATGGATTATTTTATATAGTATGCGGACATAGTTTAAATAATGATGAACCTTGGGGTGCCTGGGTGGCTCAGTCCGTAAGTGTCCAACTTCAGCTCAGGTCATTGGTCTCCTGGCTCACAGGTTCGAGCCCTGCATCAGGCTCTGTGCTGATAGCTCAGAACCTGGAGTCTATTTCAGATTCTGTGTCTCCTTCTTTCTCTTTGCCTTTCCTCCACTCATGCTGTCTCTCTCTCTCAAAAATAAATAGACATTTAGAAAATAAAAAAGAAGAAGAAGAAAGTCTCTGGGGGCACCTGGGTGACACAGTCGGTGGAGCATCTGACTCTGGATTTTGGCTCAGGTCATGATCCTAGGATGAAGCCCTGCATCGGGGCCTGTGCTGAGTGTGGAGCCTGCCTGAGATTCTCTCTCTCTCTCCCTCTCTTTCCCTCTGCCCTTCCCCCACTTACATGTGCTCACTCCCAAAATAAAAAAAGTGAATAAAACAATGAGGAAAATTCATTGCCTCACCTAACCTTACAGGGTAAGGCCGTTCCAGAGAAGCTCAGAAGCGTAATGAAATCATTGAAGGCCCACATCATTTTCATCTTCCCTCATCACCTTATTGGCTTGGTCCTTAGGCATGTGTCTTTGCAGCTACAAAATGGTGGCCTCCCCCACCCCCCTGCCAGGATTAGTATATAGCTACAAAGACATATACTTTATATCCTTATACTTTAAAGCATGCACTTTAATGTTATTTACAGACATTAAGGGTAGTTGTAATTTGTTTGCTTTAAGGCACACACACCAAATGTGGTACTGAAGTGAAATTCACATAAAATAACTATTTTAAAAGTGAACCATTCAGTGGTTATACATCAACTCTCTCGAACTTTTCATCTCGCAAAACTGAAACACTACACCAAACTAATGACTCCCTATTTCCCCCTCCTTCCAGCCTCCGGCAACACTTTTTTCTACTTTCTGTTTCTAAGAATTGTGACTGCTTTAGATATTTCCTACAAATATAACTGGGAACGTGCAGTATTTGTCTTTTTGTACCTGGCTTATCTCACTTAGCACAATGCCCTTAAGGTTCACCTGTGTTACAGCATGTGACAGGATTGCCTTCTTTTTTAAGTCTGCATGATACCCTGCTATATGCACATACCACATTTCTTTATCCATTCCTTCTCTGATGGGCATTACAGTTGCTTCTGGGGTTCATTTGTTTGTTTTTATTTATTTAGAGAGCACACACACAATTGAGGGAGGGCAGAGAGAGAAGGAGACAGAGGACCCCAAGCAGGCTGCACGCTGTCAGCACAGAGCCCGTGTTGGGGCTTAAACTCACAAACCACGAGATCATGACCTGAGCCAAAACCAAAGGTCAGACACTTAACCGACTGAGCCGCCCAGGCGCCCCTCTCTGGGGTTTATTTTGTAAATAGGGAAGTAAATCTCTCCCAGAAGCTCCCAGTAGATTTCATTCAGATTTCAGTGGCCACAGCTGGGCCATAATTCCATGCTGGCTGACGGGAGGCTGGGAAAAGTATAGTGTGTCTAGCTTCTCTAGGAGGAGGAGGGCTCTTCCAGCAATAAAGATGGTGTGAAAAGGCTGTAGATAACAGTGTCAGTCACAGTAAGAGCCTGGAACCTCTCAAACGGTAGTTAAAATATCTCAGAATATGTCAGCCTTAAATCTCCCCATAGGCAATAGTATCCAGCAGACAGTACAATGATAACATTGCATTTAATTGTGCAGCTATTTCTAACAAGTGCTACCAGTTATAATTTCCTTTAAAAATAAGTGGATTTAAGTTAAAAAAAAAAAGATGAAGAAGAAGAAGAAGAAGAAGAGATTGAGGGGCACCTGGGTGGCTCAGTCAGTTAAGAGTCTGATTCTTGCTAGGAGCACGTGTACCCCAATGTTTACAGCAGCACTTTCAACAATAGCCAAATTATGGAAGGAGCCTAAATGTCCATCAGCTGATGAATGGATAAAGAACATGTGGTTTATATACACAATAGAATACTACTTGGCAATAAGAAAGAATAAAATCCTGCCATTTGCAGCAACATGGATGGAACTAGAAGATACTATACTGAGTGAAGTCAGTCAGTCAGAGAAAGACAGATATCATATGTTTTCAGTCATATGTGGAACTTGAGAAACTTAACAGAAGACCATAGGGGAAGGGAAGGGGAAAAAATAGTTACAAACAGAGAGGGAAGAAGACAAACCATAAAAGACTCTTAAATACAGAGGACACACTGAGGGTAGATGGGAGACTGGGGGAGAGGGAAAATGGGTAATGGGCATTGAGGAGGGCACTGGGTCTTGTATATAAGTGATGAACCATGGGAATCTACCCCCCAAACCAAGAGCACACTATACACATTGTATGTGAGCCAGTTTGACAATAAATTATATTTTTAAAAACAGAGTCTGACTCTTGCTATCAGCTCAGGTCTTGATCTCAGGGACGTGAGTTCAAGCCCTGTGTTGGGCTCAGCTCGGCACTGGGTGTGAAGCCAAGTTAAAAATAAATAAATAAATAAATAAATATTTTTAAAAAGAATGTGATCTAAAGGAAAAAACTAAGTAAAAAATAGTACATGTGGAATGCAAAAGATATGGTAAACATCTCGAAGGTGGTAAGTAAATCATGCAAGTTTTGGATGCAGGGCAGGTGAAGTTTAAGTGAAATAATGTATGTCAGGTCTCAGCCCATGGGCTGGAACACAGAAGGGGCTCTCTCAACGACTTGTGAAAAAAGCCGTGGTTCCCTTCCAGTTAAAGTTGCCAGATTCAACAAATAAAATCAGGACACTCAGTTAAATTTGAGTTTCAGATAAACAATGAATAGAATAAGCATATCCTATGCAGTGTTTGGGATATACTTGTGCTAAAAAAAATTCATTGTTTAACTGAAATTCAAATTTAACTGAGCAACGTTTGTTTCATCTGGCAATCCCATTTCACCCACTTTCCCCGGAATGAGGAAGAGCTGAGACACAGCCTGGGGAACCTGGATGTCACAAAGGCTGCTTGCCCTCCACCAGGTAGCTGGGCAGAAGATAATGAGGGAATGGGGAAGCCCCCTGGGGGGCTGGAGAACCTATACCAGGAGCAGCCTCCAGCCCAGGCACTGCACCACCAGCCTCCATTTCCCCCCAACCCTGGGACGGTCCCCTGGACCCTCCAGTCCTCTGCTTCCCCAGCTCCCAGTGGCTGTGATGTGGCCTGGGAGGGAAGCGTTGCTTGGGCAGCATATTATAGACAGAAAGGATCTTATGAACACACAGGAGTCTCCTGTGTTACTTTAAAGGTTTACCACAGGGACCTGGACCCATAAACACTCAGACAAAGAGGTTTTATGAGTGTTGGGCTGAATGCATTCCCTCACCTCCTCCCGCCTCCTAGTCTGAGCCAGGCCAAGGAACCTCTTCTGTCCACAGAAGGGCACGGGGAACTCCAGAAGTGTCACTCACTTGTCCTTTTGCCACCCTCCCTGACCACACTGAGTGAGATCCAATCCCCACCCCCCCACCACCCTCCACCACACACACACACATAGTGTCAAGGACAGCAAAACATGCCTCTTCACTTCCCTTTGCTGCCTCAGCTCTTTGAGGGGTGGAGGTCACCTCAAACCAAGAATTTCAACCAATCAGTCTCTGGGATGACAGGCCAGCTCACTGGTGGTTCCCAGCACTCTACCCAGCAGCACCCAGCAGGAGGTTGTTGTTGTAACTACATAGGCTTGGATACTCGATTTCCACCTCTCTGGTAGGGCTTCTGTACTTTATGGCAGACCCCACTTAAATTCTCCGGATCTCTTGGGGGCTGATGCTGTCTGCCATTTATATTGTAGGAAAGATGGGTTTAAATGGGATTCACTCTAGATAGTGGGAGAATATCACATTCTCTAGGGAGAAAGACTTCAAAAATCTATGGGTCCTCATGTCTGGAAAATGGCGGCCGTGATTCACACCAGGCCAAGAAGAAAGAGATTCGTGAGCCTTGTGTGCCTTCTGTTTGTCCCATGGCATTGCTTAGCCTCATTACTCACACCGCAGACCAGGGTGACACAGCCAGTACTGAGTGCTTACTCATATAATGCTTATCCCCTGGGTGTCTGATGTGTGGGTGGGGGAGTGTGGGTGTGTCCTTCCCAGACAGACAGCCCCTCTACAGCGGAAAGATCCTCTTCTTTCTCGGTGGCTCTATGGAGATACAGTAAGTATATAGTAATAACTGCCCACCCCGCTGAGAGCTACTGGCTCCAGCATAGCTCACCCAAGAGCAGTGCGTGCGTGCGTGTGTGTGTGTGTGTGTGTGTATGTGTGTGTGTGTGTATACGCGCACGTAGACATGTTCACCAACCCCCCATGTCCAGCCCCGACATCAGCTATTAATCATCTTATTATTATTGCACACCTTACTATCTGTCCATCAGGTGCAGACAGAGAGCCCATTCATTTATGTCTGGGTAATGTCCACCAGCCTTTGCAGAGGCCTCGCTGGAAAGGGGACCTGCTATGTCCCTCCACTCCATTCCACTCACCCCTGCCTTCTCCCATTCCTCCTCTTACACATCAGAACGGAGTGGGCCCCCCTCCTTCTTAGGCCTCTCTCTTCAGTCCGCTGGCATGGCTACTCAGGCTCTTGGCTCCTCTCCCTTCTGGCACTGACCCTTGTCCCCGACCACTGGCCTGTGTAGTCAGCTAGTCCTCTGTACCTGTTCTCACTCGAACTGTGCCCTGAGGGTGGGAGTCCGGCCTCAGATGCCACAGCTGCACTTCTCCAGGGTAGATGGCCCACTCGCATTGCCACAGTGGGCCACCTATCAGCATGTCGCCAGCGTGAAATCGTGCCCAGGGGCCCTATCTCTCTTCACCTGAGGTTCAATGTCCCATTTATTAACCCCGCTTTGGTGTGTGCCAGAGATACAGGTGTGGGCAGTGGAAGAAATGTGGGGAGCGTGGGAAGAAAGGAAAACCCACCCCACCACTCGGGGACACATGCGCACAGTGGGCACGCCAGGCTGCCCGGGTCGTGTTGCCCGGCCTCCGGAGTCAGAGCGTGAGTTAGCTTTCCAACTAAGGGACGTGGGAGGCCCGGAGAGCATTTGTCCCCAGCACGGCAGAGCAAGCAGGGAGACAGGAGCACCGGAGCCTGTGACCAGCATTGCACCAGGACGCCAAACCTCCCAGGCTTATAAAGTACCACCCGCGCCCCTCTCCCCTTCCCCCCCCCCCCCGCCCCACGCTGCACCTCCCCCTTCCCCACAGCTGTGTGGCAATTCCAGGCAGCAGGTGGGCCGGGAGTGGAGGACCCAGAGGAACCAACAGAGCCCCCTCGGGAGAACTGTTCTCCTGAGGTGCCCCCCCACCCCCCACCCCTGCATGCCCATGGCCAAGTTCACAGGGAGAGCCAGGGCCCGGGTCCTCACAATCTCTGGGCACGCCGGTGTGAACACGGGCCCCAGGAGGATTGTGGCCCCCGAGACCAGGGGAATGCCGGCTTCCTTGCTCCCCTGCCTCCCGCTGACCCAGGCAATCAACTTGCACTCTTGCTGTTCCAGCTCCGGGCCACAGCCCATTCTCGTGAAGATGCCCTCCCTGTCTCTGAAGCATGTGGCTTCAGGGCCCTTCCGGCCTGGGAGTGACACTGAGGCATGGCCGTGTCACACAGCACAAGGCTGGCCCACTTTCCGTCAGGGTAGCTTTGTGACCTGAAGCCAAGACATCTTGGGGAGGGGGGCAGGGAGGAAGGATGCACGTGTGAGAGTCATGGCCTCCGCGTGGAGACTGACCCCTGCCCAGTGCTCCTCCGACAGCCAGGTCCTGGGTCTGACAGGCTGCTTTTATGTTGCTAGCTAAGGTTTATACATATTTCTCCAGCAGCAAGTCAAGTCGCATCTGCTCGGGCAGATATCCAGGCCCAGGGCAGGCAGGCAGATGGAGCAGCCAGGACCCTGGGGTCCAGAGGTGCTGGCGGGCGGGCCTTCCTGCTGTAAAGCCCTGTGTCTGATAGGAAATGCAGGCTGGCAGAGAGGCACGGGGGGCGGGGGTTGTAGCCAGGCTGCTTCCTTCAAGGTCCCAGTGCCTCAGAGGACTCAGCCTGCTCTTTGGTAACCTCTTCACGTGGATTCTGAGTTCTGGGTCTGGGCAAACCCCTTTCTGGGAAAACAGAACTGATAGAGACTATGGCTTGTGGGATGAGACAGGCACAAAGAGGGAGAGCCCCATCTGGAGCTGTGACTAGCCAGAGGGTCCAGAAAGCTGGCCCAGGAGACAGGCACCACGGAGCAGTGAGTGGGGAGCTGGTGGGGAGCCCAGCCACGGGACCCCCACCCTACAGGACTGTCAGTGCTGGGCCCATTATTGATCATGGGACGTAGGGGTCAAAGCAGGCAGGGACCTCAGAGCTAGCGCAGAGGTGAGAGTGCTGCCCTGGGGTCTCCTCTGCCTGCTGGGAAGGCAGGGAGGGCCTCCCCTCTGGTCCTTCTGCCACCAGCACAGAGAGCTTTGGGGGGGTGGGTGCATTTCATCTCACAGCCAGCCCCTGCCTTGATCCCGGGCTATGTGATGAGATGCTCAGAGAACGTCAACACACACAGAGTGGACACCTCACTTAGTACAACCTATGTACTAAGTCTGGGGTTACAAAGTAAATAAAAGACAGTGTCTTCCCGGTTGTGGAGATTAGGATCAGCAGGTAGATTGTGCTGAGGAAAAGGGTAACAGAGTACAGAGCTGGTCCATGGGGCACAGAGGGCAGGTCCCAGCCTCAGGGTGAGGGTACAGACCCCGGAGGGCAGAAGGGCAGGCAGTGGATCCTGTGGGGACCACCATCACCCAGCCTGATCGCAGCCCAGAATTCCCAGACCTCCCCCTCACTCTCTCTATCACTTCCTGGGAGACCCATCTCAGAGCCTATTTGTGGTCTGGGGACACAGGCCCGCCCTCAAAGGAACCAGCCAATTGGTCGGGCTGGGGTGATTGACACTGCACTTCTGGAAAACCCAGAGTGACTTAGCTAAACAGAACTCCCAGCAGGAGTGACCAGGTTATCCTGTCCTGTGACCAACAGTCGCTCACACCAGCCGAGTTCCCAGATCACATGTGTTTAGCTTCATGGAGTGCCTACCATGTGGACGGTATTGTGCCAGGTGGTGCTTACATCATCCCTCAAAGATCGGCAGGGTATTGGCTCATCCTCTAATGCCCAAAACACATTTCCTTTGCCTGTGAATGGGCAGAGTGAGCAGGGTCGTTCAGCCATCAACGGGGGCCACTCACATGCCTGGTTCTGGCCTGGTAGGAACCAACAGCTGGCAGCAGGAATGGCTGGGACTCCTCACACACGCTTTTCTCGATGGCGGCTGCTGGGTAGCCGGACTTTTTACGTGGGCTCAGGGCTCCTGGGCCAAGTGTCATGGGCAAGAGAAAGACGGGCAGACATCATATGCCCTTTTCTAACCTAGAATCTGGGCCCATACAGTATCATTCCTGCCTCTCTTCATTGGAAGCATATCTTCAAAGCTGCCCCATATGGAAGGGAGGACAATTAGATTCAGCCTTTGGATGGGAAGCGTGTCAAAGAACATGTGACTGTGACTGTGTTCGTGTTCATGAACATGTTTTTTTTGGGGGGGTTTTAAATTTATTGTTTCATCAAACAGTATTTCCAAGGTGGGAAAAAGTGCCTTTAGTTTGGTAAAAGCTAACACTGAGTTTTAACTTTTTTTTTTTTGCTATTTTTTTAATTTTTTTTTTTTACAAATAGTTTATTGTCAAATTAGTTTCCACATAACACTCAGTGCTCATCCCCACAAGTGTCCTCCTCCATGCCCATCCCCCCTCCCCCCCCACATCCACCAGTCCTCAGTTTTTGTCAGCATTCAAGAGTCTCTCATGGTTTGCCTCTCTCCTTTTCCCGCACCATTTCCGCCCTTCTTCTCCCCCTTGGTCCTCTGTTAAGTTCCTCCTAATCCTCCTATACATGCACACATATGATATTTGTTCTTCTCTGCCTGACTTATTTCGCTCAGCATAACACCCTCAAGGTCCATCCATGTTGCTACACATGGCCAGAGTTCATTCTTTCTCATTGCCATGTAGTATTCCATGGTATAGATAAACCACATCTTCTTGATCCATTCATCTGTTGATGGACACTTAGGCTCTTTCCATGTTTTAGCTATTGTGGAGAGTGCTGCTATGAACATTGGGGTACATGTGCTCCTATGCCTCAGCATTTCTGTATCCCTTGGGTAAATTCCTAGCAGTGCTCTTGCTGGGTCATAGGGGAGTTCTATTGTTAGTGTCCTTAGGAATCTCCCCACTGTTTTCCAGAGAGGCTGCACCAGTTTACATTCCCACCAACAGTGTAGGAGGGTGCCCGTTTCTCCACATCCTCGCCAGCATCTAGAGTTCTCTGATTGGCTCATTTAGCCACTCTGACTGGCGTGAGGTGGTATCTCAGTGTGGTTTTGATTTGTATTTCCCTGATGAGGAGGGATGCTGAGCATCGTTTCATGTGTCTGTTGGCCATCTGGATGTCCTCTTTGGAGAAGTGTCTGTTCATATCTTCTGCCCATTTCTTCACTGGGCTGTTTGTTTTTCGGGCGTGTAGTTTGGTGAGTTCCTTGTAGATTCTGGATATCAACCCTTTATCTGATATGTCATTTGCAACTATCTTTTCCCATTCCGTTGGTTGCCTATTAATTTTCTGGGTTATTTCCTTGGCTGTGCAGAAGCTTTTAATCTTGATGAGGTCCCAACAGTTTATTTGTGGTCTTGATTCCCTTGATTTTGGGGATGTGTCAAGTAAGAAGTTGCTGCGGTGGAGGTCAAGGAGGTTGTTTCCTGCTCTCTCCTCTAGGGTGTTGATAGTTTCCTGTCTCACGTTCAGGTTCTTTATCCATTTTGAGTTTATTTTTGTGCATGGTGTGAGAAAATGATCTATTTTCATTCTTCTGCATGTTGCTGTCCAGTTCTCCCAACACCATCTGTTAAAAAGGCTGTCTTTTTTCCATTGGATATTCTTTCCTGCTTTGTCAAAGATCAGTTGGCTGTATACTTTTGGGTCCACTTCTGAGTTCTCAATTCTGCATGAACATGTTTTTAACTCACCACACAAAGCAAGGGTTATCGTCCTGTTTAAGAAAGGGGCTTAGTTGGGGCATCTGGTTGGCTCAGTCAGTAGAGCATGTGACCCTTGATCTTGGGCTGTGAGTTGGAGCCCCACGTTGGTCTTAGAGAGGCACTTAGAATAAAGCAGCCTGTCCAATTCACATGGTAGTTCAGAATCAGGTGAGAACTCTAGGCCATGGCTGCAAGACCAAGCCTTCTTTCTGTCTACCACCTGGCTCAGTGACAAAGGGCTCAGAGTTCTTAGAGCATCCGATGAAACATACAGACAATTTTCTCAGGGGAAAAGTGTACATCTATAAAAATGTGTGTCTGTGAGTTTGTGTGGATGCTCCCTGTTTCCCGTCCAGCATGGAAAAGGCTACAAGTGGCTACTCCTAACAACAGGTAAAGAGCTGGACACACTGAAACACTCAACAATCCTTTCTAGATCCTTCAGAGGTGGGGTCACCGAGCCAACCACTGGCGTCAGAACTGGAGAGACTGACCGATGAGTCCACACTGCTGCTTGCAGGAGTGAATACACCGTGGAACCAGTGCTGGGCAGTGCTGGACCAGAGGGGTTCCTGGAGCTGAGAGAGAAGAACTACAGGGGACCTAGTCCCGAGAAGGATGGAGCGAGGGGGGTGGGGGGCAGGGCCCTTTTGTGAGTTTTATCTCCAAGGGTCCCAGGTTCCCACAGTGAAAAACAGAGAAAAATCCCCTCGAGCGAGCTTGCTTCTGGCAGGAGATGAGGCAAGGAACCAGTTTGAAAGCTCTTCTTTACAAGCCCTGCCCTGGAGGAAACTAGTTAAGCAGACCCTAACCTGCAGGGGTTTTATCAGAGTCTAATTGACCCAGGAGAAGGGAAATACCCAACTCAGCCCAGTCTAGCCATCTTGTCCCACCTAAATGGGTAGGAAAAATAGAGAAACATTTGTGAAATTCACAACTCACTGAAAGATGGAGTCCTAATCACAGCACGATAGAATGTTCCCCTCACTCCATGCCTCACAATCATATCACTAAAGACCTACTTAGAGCAATTTCTTTTACCCAATAAATCATACAGCTATCAAGAAAAAATTACAGGGCACACTAAAAGGCAAAACACACAGTTGGAAGAGACAGAACAGAGGCACCTAGGTGGTTCAGTTGGTTAAGTCTCCAACTTTGGCTCGGGTCATGATCTCACAGTTTGTGAGTTCAAGCCCCACATTGGGCTCTGTGCTGGCAGTCTGAAACCTGCTTGGGATTCTCTCTCTCCTTCTCTCTCTGTCCCACATCCCGCCGGCTCCTGCTCTCTTTCTCTACCTCTCAAATTAAATAAACATTAAAACAATTTTTGAACAACTAGAATTAAGATGCTAACAACTCAAAAGAATAGACGCCATGCAAGAACAGATAGACAATGTACAGAGAAGTGGGAAGTCTAAGGAAGAACCAAAAGAAATGCTAACAATCAAAAATGCTAATAGAGGGGCGCCTGGGTGGCTTAGTCGGTTAAGCTTCCGACTTTCGCTTGGGTCATGATCTCACAGTTCGTGGGTTCGAGCCCCGCTTCGGGCTCTGTGCTGACTGCTAGCTCGGAGCCTGGAGCCTGTTTCAGAGTCTGTATCTCCCTCTCTCTCTGACCCTCTCCTGCTCACGCTCTCTCTCTCCTAGAAATAAATTAAAAAAATATATTTAAAAAAATGCTAATAGAAACGAGGGATGCCTTTGATGGGCTTATTGGACTGGACACAGCCGAGGAAGGAATCTCTGTGCAACGTGGGGCTAGAGCCGATGGTATGGAGTAGCGTTGTGTGGTGACACAATGTGGTGACAGCTGGTGACACTAGTGGTGAGCATAGCATAACGCACAGAGTTGTCAAGTCACTATGTTGTACACCTGAAACCAATGTAACAGTGTGTGTCAGCTATATTTCCATTCTAAAAACTGAAGGAATTTGCTTGAGGATATCTCAGTAAGTTCTGGGAGCAAAACAATCTGACCCCAAATCAGGCTAATCAGTTCTGAACTCCACATGCTCTCAGCGAAGCCACCACAGCCGGGGCAGCCAGGACCCAGCCAGGAGCACAATCCTGTCCCCATGCCTGCCCCGCAGCCTAGAGGCCTCTCCTGGGGCCCAGCTTTGGGGCTCTGGGGAAGGCCTCGTTTGCAGTCACACTCTGGGGTCATCAGATGCCAAAAGGATATCACGTGGAAGGAAGGAGGAGTCTCTCTGTGCTCCCCATGCAGATGGCCTGCTGGGGTCTGAAAGGAAAAACCCTCAAAGCAGTCACCGGTGTCCTCGTTCGTGCCCAGGAGCAGACTGGCCAGAGCCCCGGGGCAGCCACACCACAGAACAAGTGTCCTTGTGGCCTTGATACAGTAAGGGGTAGTATGGTGGGTCCCGGCCCTCCTTGCCTTCCGATCACACCTGAGGGAGGAATGTGAGCATCCCCAGCCTGCAGCAGAAAGAGGGGTTGAAGAGTCCGTTGGCTTTGCAGTCAATAACCCCGACTCATCTTGCTGTCAAGAATCCTGTGTGTAGTAGACAACTACATAGAAACCTGTGGTCAGTCCCTGGCACTGAGCACATGACCTTCAGCAGGTCCCAGTCTGGCCTGTACTTAGGGCTGGATCTGAACTTCGGGCTGGGGCGAAGTGGGGTCCCACATATGCAGGATGGAAAGGGAAGGGTCCCCTGAACAGACTCGCTGGGTGATATTGACAGTGAGTCTCTTCCTATGGGTGTCTCATTCCTATGGGTGTCTTTTAGGTGAGTAGCCTTGCCCAAAAGCTTTCTTTTCCTCTTTTATTTATTTGGAGAGGAGATGGTGCTGAAGAAGGGAAGCCTCCAGGGCAAGAAGCGTTTGGCTAAGGGGTGGGGAGAACATGGCACCATGGACAGATTTGACCCCATTTCGTCAAATGGGCTACTATTTGAGGCTGTATGGACAGAAGGGTCACAGACAAAAACTGAAAAGAGTTTGGTTTCATTTTCTTTTCCTGAAATAACGAGCTTTATGGCAGCTTGGACATCAGCCACGTACTACCTTAAGGCCCAGGTGACGAAACGTGATGCAAATTAGGAGAGAGGACCTTGATGTGTCCCAAGTTGGGGCCTCAAATGTTCCGCTGCTTTGGGATGCCTGAGCAGCGTAAGTGGAAGGAGCAAGTGAGAAAGGTGTCAGCAGACAGGTCAGATGCCCGCTAGGCCTGCTGGGAGAGAAAACAACAGCACCTAGCAGGCGTGGCTCACTCTGGAGCACACCTCAGACACAGTGGGGGCAGGGTGATTGTGCTGCCCGGAAGTCCTGCGTGGTGTGGAGTGTGGAAGGCCTCATTTGTGCCCACAGGGTGGCGGGAGTGGAGAAGTTCCATCCAGCTGGGAACACTGGCAGAAGTTTTAAGAAAAGATGGGGCGCCTGGGTGGCTTAGTCGGTTAAGCGTCCGACTTTCGCTTAGGTCATGATCTCGCTGTTCGTGGGTTCGAGCCCCGCGTCGGGCTCTGTGCTGATTGCCAGCTCAGAGCTTAGAGCCTGTTTCAGTCTGTGACTCCCTCTCTCTCTGACCCTCCCCTGCTCACGCTGTCTCTCTCTCTCTCTCTCTCCTAGAAATAAATAAAACATTAAAAAAAAAAAAAGTTTTAAGAAAAGAATATGCAGGAGCACCTGGGTGGCTCATTCGATTAAACCTTCAATTTCAGCTCAGGTCATGATCTCACAGTTCATGAGTTCAAGCCCCGCACCAGGCTCTGCTCTGAGAGCTCAGAGCCTGCTTCAGATCTCTGTCTCTGTCTCTATCCCTGTCCCTCCGCACCCCCAAAATAAACATTTGAAAAAGAAGGAAAGAAAGGGATATGCAGAGGGTAACTGAGGTTGTAAAAAGCAATAGAGTAAACTCTCACATTCCCTTGGGAAAGTAACATTGAACTTGGCCTTGAATGACTAGGAGGGCTGAGACACACAGAGACAGACAGAAGTCACCTCATATTAGGTGGAGGAAACACCTGACACGGGTACATGAAAATATTCCATTCTTTTTTTTTTAATGTTTATTTATTTTTGAGAGAGAGACAGACAGACAGAGTGTGAGCAGGGGAGAGGCCGAGAGAGAGAGACAGAGAGTCTGAAGCAGGTTCCAGGCCCTGAGCTGTCAGTACAGAGCCCAAAGCGGGGCTTGAATCCATGAGCCTTGAGATCAAGACCTGAGCTGAAGTTGTATGCTTAACCAACTGAGCCACCCAGGCACCCCCAAAATACTCCATTCTGAGTATGGTCGTTGCAAAGTTCCTACAGGAATATTACAAGTCTCTGAGAGGATGTTTTGCAGGACTTCTGTGGGGTCACTATGACATCATGGTGAGGTGGACATGCTGGCTTACTGCTGGCCTTCTCCTGAGGGTAGAGAATGTCCCCAGAGGCTGGCATGGACATCCTCTGAAATGTGACTTTATTCCTGGTGTCAAAGATGGGGAAGTTTGTCTTCAGGCCCAACAGTAGCCCAGAGAGACTGAGGAGGGCAGAATGGGAGTCAGCCTTGGCCTGTGGAAGGCATTGTTAGAAGGAGAACAGTGAGGGACCAAACAAGGCCCTGCTCACAAGCGGTACTTTCCATTTGGCTGCCACTAGTCACATTTCACAATTTATAGGTACATTAATTAAATTAAGCAAAACTTAAAATTCCATTCCTTAGGCACAACAGCCACATTGCAAGTGCTTAATGGCCACCTCTGGTCAGAGGTTATGTGGTGGATGGTGCAGACACAGAACGTTTCCCTCGCCACAGAAAACTGCTATGAGCACTGGTCCTGGAAGAAAGTCAGATGGAATGAGAGGCAGTGCTCAAACCCACTGGAACTGAGCCAGATGCAGAGGAGTGGGTCATAGAGGAGGCCTTGAAGGACCAGCAGCCCAGAGCAGGGCCCACCCCCAGGCCCAGGACCTCTCTCCTGGCCCTCTCGGGCGGCCTCAGGCCCCGCCCCAGGCCTGACCTGACCCGAGGCCTGTCTGCAGCTGTCCCCACCTCTCGGGAGTCAAGAATGGGGCTTGTGGGGACCTGCAAGGAGCTGACCAGGTGCCAGCATGCTCAGCTGGTGACTGCGGCCCAGCAGGGGTGGGGCCAGCAAGAGTGCTGCCCACTTGCCCACGTCCCAGAAAGCTTTGCGGACAAAATCCTAGCTGGGGAAGGGAGCGGCTGAGGCTGCAGGCGATTCTGTCTGCCTTCCGATAGCTTCTGGCCTTTATCGCTGGGACTGGCCTGGATATCCTCTGAAATGTGACTTTACTCCTGGTGTCAGAGATGAGGAAGTTAGTCTTCGGGCCCAACAGCAGCCCAGAGAGGCTCAGGAGGGCCCCGGGAGGGGGCGGGCGCCGTGTTTTTGTTTCAAGGCATCTTTAATGTGCCTTGGAGCCTTTGATGTCAGAGGATGTCCTTGGCCAAGCTCACCATGTGCTGTTTGCTCTGGGGTTTCCCTTGTATTCATTTTTAAATTCATCTTGTAAAATTAGTTCTATAAAGAGCAAAAGAAGGAACCTAGTGGAGAAGAAAAATGCTGCAGTTTATAGGGGGGTAGGGGAAGTGAAAGCCTATTTGTGGCAAATGGAGCATGCTGAGAGCAAAGGCTGCTCGGCCCGCTCGTACTTGAAGGCGTCAGCGCTCCACACATTAAAATCTCTAGAATCTTTATAGAATCCATGTATACTGCTTGTGGATGAACATAAAATCCTTGTGAGATCCTAATAGAATTCATGTAGAAGCTTCATAGAATCCTTTGAGAAGCCACATAAAATCCTCATAGAATTCACCAGGCTGCTCCTAGAAGCCTAGATCCCCACTGCTACACACACACACACACACACACACACACACACACACACACACACACTCTTGTCCCCTCCAATAGAAAGAGCAAGTCACCTTGAACTGGACCGCCTTCCCTCAGAGAAAAGCCTGTGTAGACCCATCTCCTGTGTGAATGTAGGGGCTGAAGCTACCCACTGCCCAGCATAAGGGGTTAATGCAACCTTCTGTGGCCTGACCAGGGCAGGCATCTGCCTTCAGCCCCCTTGGTCTGTAAACCTGGTCCTTTGGGAAGAAGGGGATCTTGTTCATAAGAATCCAAAGGCTTCTGAGAAGAGAATGGACCCCAACCCCTATATGCACACTCGTCATGGTGGCCTAGGTCTACTGCCCTCCTGAATATGAGCCCATGAGGCAGGGGGTTTGGTGTATATTGCTTACACGTGTCCCAGCACCTACTTCTGGACCTGGCACATACTGGGTCCTCAGTAAATATTTGTTTAGTGAATAAATGAGCTAAGGTGTGCTTGCAGGAAAGGACTCCAAGGGCTAGAGGGGTGCTCTCCAGAAGGACACCTGGTCACGGGGGGGACACAGGTCAACACAAGGGCTGGGCCAGGCACTGGGCACTACAGCAGACTAGGTGGAGATCTGGACAAAAAGGCCTCCCCACTGGAGGCGGGGGGGCGGAGGGGGGAAGAGAAAGAGAGACTCGTCTAGTCGGAGAGAAGCCAGGAAATGAGATTCTGGAAGCTCTAGGGCAAGTTTGATCTTGGAGGCGTCTTGGTGGTGGATGGCCAGGGACTGCAAGGCCAGTCTCTGGCCTGTGCTGGGCACGTGGGGTGAGACCGAGTTGAGGATTAAGCCCTTGCAGGATCTGGAAGGGTTTCTGGTTATTTTTTAGTTCCATCTCAAGCAGTATGGCTTGCTACCATTCTGCAGAGCTGCCAGAAGCCCCCACATCCAGCCTTCAGGAGGTTTGCAGAGGCACATGGAGATGGAGTGGCCCCAGCCAGCCTGGCTGGGCGCTCAGGATGCCAGAGAGGAATGAGATTCCGCCTCTTCCAGGCAGAGAGCACAAGACCCTGTCACTGGGAGCCCCGGGCTCTGAGAAGCCCCTCCCAGAAAGCAGCAGGGCCGACTCTGGTCAAACAAGTTGAACTCTGCATGTCTGTCTGTCTGTCTGTCCCTCTGCACTGGCGGCATGACACCACCTCTCTCAGCAGCTCCCTCTGCACACCCTGCCAAGCTACAGCCCCTCGCCCCTACACTGAGCTTGGCTGAGCACGGACAGGAGCCCTGGCACCGAAGACTGAGCTGTTTCAGTCCTGCCAGAGCAAAGTAGGCCCTGGATATATGTTTTAAAGAAGAAAGGAAGGAAAAAAGAGACAAAAAAAGGAATTCAGGCACCTCTAGCCCAGAACTTTCTTTTACAGAAAACATCAAACATACTACTTCTGCCAACATTCAAATTCAGGTGCCTGGAAGGGACAGTTAAAACTGAAGTGATCAAAGAAACCACACTCTGGTCACTGCTGGCGCCTCATTGCAGGCAGAGCCCCCAGCCCCATGGGCCACAGGGAGCCGGGATGGCCTTCTTGGGGGATTTGCCCGCTAGCTATAACCTCAGCAACAGAGCAGAAGGACTCGGAGCACCAGACAGAGTGAGTGGGGGGTCTGCTGAAGTCAGGGGTTTGTGCTTCAGCGCTGGGGAGCCTGAGGAGGTTTTTGAGCAGGGGAGTGACTTTTGAGACATGTGCATTAGAAGTATTCTATTTAGAGAAACCGAATGTTCCAGTGTGCCTGGCTCAGTCCTCGTTTTCCGGGACAGTCCTGATTTGTGCCTGCTATTCCCATTAACTGCCTGTTACACTCTCAAAACTATCCTGGTTTCGGGGTGCCTGGGTGGCTTAGTCGGTTAAGCGTCCGACTTTCACTTAGGTCATGATCTCGCGGTTCGTGAGTTCGAGCCCCGCGTCGGGCTCTGTGCTGACTGCCAGCTCAGAGCCTGGAGCCTGTTTCACTCTGTGACTCCCTCTCTCTCTGACCCTCCCCTGCTCACGCTGTCTCTCTCTCTCTCTAGAAATAAATAAAACATTAAAAAATTTAAAAAAAAAAAAAAACAAAAAAAAACCAACTATCCTGGTTTCATTGACTGAATATTTTATGCTATTAAGGAATTATTTTTAATTTCTTTAAAAAAAATTTTTTTTAATGTTTTTTTATTTATTTCTAGGAGAGAGATAGAGACAGCATGAGCAGGGGAGGGTCAGAGAGAGAGGGAGTCACAGACTGAAACAGGCTCCAGGCTCTGAGCTGGCAGTCAGCACAGAGCCCGACGCGGGGTTCGAACCCACGAACGGGAACGGCGAGATCATGACCCAAGCGAAAGTTGGACGGTTACCCGACTAAGCCACCCAGGCGCCCCCCCAAAAAAATTTTTTTTAATGTTTTGTTTATTTCTAGGAGAGAGAGAGCGTGAGCAGGGGAGGGTCAGAGAGAGAGGGAGATACAGACTCTGAAACAGTCTCCAGGCTCTGAGCCGGCAGTCAGCACAGAGCCCGACGCAGGGCTCGAACCCATGAACCGCGAGATCATGACCCAAGCGAAAGTCGGACGCTTAACCGACTAAGCCACCCAGGCGCCCCTATTTTTAATTTCTTAAAATACAATAGTAGCATTGTGGTTGTGTTTTTTTTAAAAAGAGTTCTTAACTTTTAGGGATGTATTCTTCAACATTTATAGATGAATATTGTCTGAGATTTGTTTCCAAATAATCCAAGGGGTGGATGGCAGCAGGGGGTAGGGGGCTGCAGAGATGATGCAAGATTGGCTGAGTTAATAATTCTTGAGGTTTGGTGTGGATACATGGAGGTTAATGAACCTACTATTCTCTCTATTTCAAAATTTGTTTGAATTTTTCTTTTTTATTTTTTTTAAGTTTGTTTATTTTTGAGACAGACAGAGAGAGCAAGTGAGGGAGGGACAGGGAGAGAAGGGAGAGAGAGAATCCCAAGCAGGCTCCTGACTGTCAGCCAGAGCCCAATGCGGGGCTTGAACTCACGAACCACAAGATCATGACCTGAGCTGAAACCAAGAGTCGGATGCTTAACCAGTGGAGCCACGCAGGTGCCCCTGAAATTTCCTGATATAAAACCTTTAAAAAGAAAGTGTCCCAAGGGGGTGCCTTGGTGGCTCAGTCGGTTAAGCGTCTGACTTTGGCTCAGGTCATGATCTCTTGGTACATAGGTTCGAGCCCCGCAACAGGCTCTGTGCTGACAGCTAGTTCAGAGCCTGGAGGCTGTTTCTGATTCTGTGTCTCCCTCTCTCTCTGACCCTCCCTTGCTCACGCTGTCTGTCTCTCTCAGAAATAAATTTTTTAAGAAACATTTAAAAAAATGGGGCGCCTGGGTTGCTTAGTCGCTTAAGCGTCCAACTTTGGCTCAGGTCATGATCTCTTGGTTCGTAGGTTTGAGCCCCAGTTGGGTTCTGTGCTGACAGCTCAGAGCCTGGAGGCTGTTTCAGATTGTGTGTCTCCCCCTCTCTCTCTGCCCCTCCCTCACTCATGCTCTGTTACTCTCTGTCTCAAAATTAAATAAAACCAAAAAAAATTTTTTTGAAAAAAAAAAAAGTGTCCCAGATTGGACAATAAATATGGTCACTCTAGTTCACTCTGGGAATCTGGGAGTATTTTGTCCCCAGGGAAGAGCCGGCAATGTCTGGAAACGTTCTGGGTTGTCACCGTGTGGGGTGGGGGTGCGTGCTACTGTCATCTCATGGGCCCAGGCCAAGGAGGCTGCTACATGCTGCAGGGCACAGCACAGCCCCCACAGCAAAGCATTATTCAGTCAGTGGTGCTGAGGGTGGGAGACCTGGGCTAGTGACGTTGTCTACAATTTACTTTAAAGCACAAGTCTATGAAGGCGGGATGGTGTGTGTTGACCGTAATTTGTGCTCTAAGGATGATTAGTGAACACTTACAGAAATTCACACTGTAGGAGTGGCTGGTAAAGGCCTCAGATATAGTCACCCAAATCTGCTCCCCAAAATTCATTAGTTAGCATGGAAGGTGTTCTAGATAGTTTGTCATGGTGAAGTAAGTGATATTCAAGAAATGTGTTTGGCTGGAAAAATGGTACATGCACTTATCTTTACTTGAACAAGATAGAAGAATCCCGCAAAGTTGGATAAATGCTTCATGTCCATGGACTAGTGCTCTGGGTCTGTTCCTGTTTGGTTCTGAGCCCCAACCACCTGCCCCCCAACTCTAATAGAAGTTTCTGTCTCCTGGTCCAACCAGAAGGTGGGCTAGTCCTACAGACACAACATAGGCTTATCTTTGGGGCACTGAACTTTTCATGCTGGCATACCCTAGCTTAGTGGGTAGGGTCAGATGACTGTTTTTGTGCCTACTTGCTATTAAAAATATGCCATTGTGGCAGAATCTGGTCTGAAATTTGCTTTCATTATAACAATCTATCACCTAAAGACTCACAGCTCCCACCTAATCCTTGGGACACCAATGTCCATCTAAGAACCTGATGATCAGGGAATGGCCAAGTTGGCTGGGATCAGGAGGAGAATGCTGGTGGTGTGAGCAGAGGATTAACGGACCTTTTCCATGTCGTTCAACGTCTCTAATACCCGTGTACCTTCCTGGCACCAGCACCACGTATCACACCATTTCCCATCCCGCCGGGGTCTCACCCGTGTCTCCCAACACCTACATCTGTGGCTTCAGCCATAGCCAGGAATGGTCTCTTTGTGCCCAGGGCCTCCAGGGCAGCTCAGTAAACATTCAGGAGAGCTCTGTGGCCTGAGTCTGGCCGCTGGGGCTGGAATTCATCATGGTGGCCAAGACTGGTTTTCAGCTTCCTTTCATCTACCTCCAGCAGCAGCCAGGCAGGAACAGGCTGCCTCAGTGTCCTAGAAAGCCAGGGGCCTGGCTGCTCAGTGTCACATTTCCTGCCCCCTTATTCCCTGATCATAAGGGGTGGTTGTGCCTTTAGGGACAGGGGGCAGTTAGTGAACAGTGGGAGTGGCTGGGAGGGCCACTCAGGAAGCTCAGTTTCAGTCATTGACAGCTCAGGGGGCGTGAGCTTATCAGAGCATATTCTGAAAGTCTGGCTGCAGAGAGATGGAGAGGGTGGGGACCACTGAGAGAGTGGTGAAAAGGGTGGGCATCGCAGGGGAAGAATGCCGGCACACCAAGGGAGGCTGGAAAATCCAGAGAGAACTTTCTAGAGCTGTCATGAGATGAACCCCACTAACTTCACCATTCGGAGGAGAAGCATTGCCGCCCTAGCCGGTCTTCAACACCGGTGCACACATACACACACCCACCCAGACTCTGGGTTGCATTTGTTGACCTCAGGCCCCTTTCTTTCCCAAGGTCTCAGATTACATGTCTGACATGGAGTTCTCCTAGCTGCTAATCCCATGGTGTGAGCTTGGAGCCCCCAAAATGTTCCCGCTGGCCCAAAGTCAATCTCCCTCAAGGGGCACCTCTGGCACAGTCAGAAGAATCCTTGCAGGGGGCTGAGACGCCCATCCCCCCACCCCCCACCCCCAGCCTCCGAAGCACATGCTTTTCTGCCAGGGTTATTTAGCAGAAATCTCTGGCACAAGCCCATCGCAGCCGTCTTTTTCCTTCATTATGGCCAGGAGGTGTGCCATGGGGAAGCTTGGGGTGGGAGGGAGAAGGGGTTCTCGGTCTCCTGTAATCCTCATAGCTCCCCTTCCCCAAACCATGACAAATAAACTTACTGTAAACAAAACAAAACCAGTTTGGTGCTTCCAGGCCCTTTTCCCACCAGCTACTCCCCAACCCTGTGTTTCCGGGGGTTATGAGGTCCCCCAGATAGTAGCCCACAGTAGCATCGGGATTCTACAGGGCAAGTGTGTGGCTCCTGCCCTCTCCTCATCCATCTGGCGTTCTCTGAGCACAAGGCCAGGGCCCGGGACTGGGTGTTGTCGATCTCTGTCTTTCCCACAACAGAACTCAGCCCAGAACCCCCTTGCCCCGTCCCACCCCCACCCCCATGAACAGAGGATGTCAATGAGTGTGGGCAGAATTTAATTGCCTGGCAAGTTCAGATTCGCATCTTTGATCTGCAAACCTGGCAATGCAGGAGACAACTCAGGATCTGGGCGCAGACGGACTCGGGCTGGAATCCGGCTTTGTCACCCACACTGAGTGACCTCGGGTAGTGGCTTCAATCCCCTAAGCCTGAGTGTCCTTGTCTGGGAAGTGGGGACAGTTGTACCTAAATCACAAGGGACTGAGTGAAGGGTGATTACACAATGTGCACAAACAGCCCAGCCCAGGGCCTGGGAGCCTCTTGACTTCCCCTTGAGGATTAACCAAGCCCAGTGATGAGTGTTTTCGTCTTGGTTTTGGGTGCCGGGGTTTCCGCATTATTGGCACAGTAAGCACTTTATGTATACCCTACTCCTTACAACAGTCCTTGGAGGAAAGCATTATCATCATCGTCAACAACACCATCTTTTCATAGCCCAGGAAACAGGCCCAGAGAGATGACGATGCTTGGCCCAGGTCACACAGCCCGTAAGCAGCAGAGCTGTGGTTTGAACCAAGGCATTTGGCGATGGCCTTGCTCTGCCACCCCGCTGCTCTGGGGTCACTCTAAGAGAGGAGGTTGGCAAAGGGACATTCTTCGAGGCATTCAAACATATTTGCTGAGTTCCTACTGGAGAATTAGGAGAGCTGGTCTCAGGGCCACCACTGGATGCTCACTATGGGGTCTCGGGGGAAACAGGTCCAGCCCACGCCTGCAGGGGGGAGCCCTGGCAAGGGTGGCCCTGCCCATCACGTCTTCCTCCGCAGCCCGTTCACCTGCCAGGGCCTTTGAACAATGATTAACCGCAGCGGGCAGGCCAGTGCAGGCTGGGACCGGCTCCGCCGGTGAGCTCACCCCTTGCACAACGGCTGCCGCACCCGCCTGCCCGGCTCAGGAGCGGCCCAGCAGGGCAGGGCCGGACAGGCTCCAAGAAGCTAGGGAAACGGCCCTGGGAAGGACACGGGACAACCCGGCTGCAAAGGACCGCCACCATGTCCCGTGCCCCTGGCCTCAGTTTGTGGGGCTTCTGGGGGCTCCTGTGTGCCCCGTCGGTAGACTCCAGCCACAGGGGTCAGTGGGATCTGCCTTGCTGGAGGTGTTTTTCAGACCGTATCACCTGAGCCCGTCCCCTCTACTCCAGCCACAGAACCGCATACCCAGGTTGGACCAGAGGAGGCAGGAGTTCACCCTGGGGGCCCCCCACCCCCGCTTCGGGCTCCGGGCCGAGGGAGCCACACAGCTAGCTCCTGCGCACCTCCTCCCCTGTCCTTGCTACGGCAGGAAGCACAGGCACACGCACGTTGCAGGCACGGTGCACCCACCCCCACACCGCCCTCAGGGCCCCTTCCCCAGAAGCCCGCTAGTTCCTGGAGCGGTGATGGTAGCGAACCCACATTCAGGCCAGGCCAAGTCTGCCTCCAGATGCACTGCTATGCCCACACCGTGCTCCCAGCCTCACCGGCGGCCGGGCCTGTTTGTTGGTTGAATGGAGCATGAAAGCCCTTTGTCCTGCATGAAGTCTGTGCCTGGTTCAGGTCTGCCTTTGCTGCTTCACAAGTCCGGAGGGGGTTGGGCTGTGTGGGTGGGAGGTGGGGTGCCACAGACAGGGCTGACCGTCTCCCTGCTCCCGCTCCTCTTCTTCAATATTTCAGTACCTCCATTCCCTGCTGGTTCAATGAGGTGTCTTGGCTGACCTGAGGGGTCAGTCAGCCTTTAGGGTGCCCCTCAGAGAATGGCCCCCCAGCCCCCTACAGTCCCCAGGGGTGGGGGTGCTAAGGAAGGCCTGGGCCTGGCCGGGCTGCCTGGCCTCTCCTCCCGACGTAGTGACTCGACAACCCCGAGGCTTTCCACAAGCTTTTCAGCAATAAACAAAGGGTAGGCTCGGGGCGCCTGGGTGGCTTAGTCGGTTAAGCGTCCGACTTTCGCTTAGGTCATGATCTCGCGGTTCGTGGGTTCGAGCCCCGCGTCGGGCTCTGTGCTGACTGCCAGCTCAGAGCCTGGAGCCTGCTTCAGATTCTGTGTCTCCCTCTCTCTCTGACCCTCCCCTGCTTGCGCTGTCTCTCTCTCTCCTAGAAATAAATAAAACATTAAAAAAAAAAAAACAAAAACAAAGGGTAGGCTGCTCCTGACTGACCGACTTTGTCCCAGATTCACCTGCCCAGCCTCAGGGAACTCAAGTTTGGGGCCTTCATATGTATTCTCTGAAAACATCACTCCCACCTAAACCCAGGTCTCAGCCTCTCAGCGCCTTGTGAGACCCCTGCCCGGACCCCTCCTACCGGCCTTCTAACAGCAAATTCATTGGTTCACTAAACACCCATTCTGGATGGAGGGGAAGAGAGTAGAATATGCTCACTGTCCTCAGAGCACGTGACCTCCTGGGGGAGACCGGCACATGGACGAATGGCAGAAAACACGTCAGAATTGCCACGATGGAGGCTTGTCCTGGCTGCTCTGACCTCTAAAGAGCACCTTCTGTATAACCTGGCTCTGTTCTAAGCAGATCCCTTGTATTTACTGATTTCTATGCCATGAGCCTCATAGGAAGATAGGCCCCCCGCTACAGCTGATGAGAGAAAAACAGAGAACTTGAGTAACTTGCCCAAGGATGTAAGGAGCAAGACCTGAATTCAAATCTGGACACCTGTGCTCTAAGATGCACCTTGCTTTTCTGCCTTTGAAGCAGCATGGAGGAGAAAGGGATGGCCAGGGGCAGCTTCTTAAACCAGCTGGTGGCAGAGCTGGGACTGAGGTGTGAATAGGAGTCTGTCAAGAACAGCATGGAGCCACCCAGACAGAAGAATTAGAATCTGCTAGGCTGAGAGATGTGAACAGCGAGCAACCCCGGGGAGGAGATGGGGACAGGGGTCTGTGAATCCCCATACCCTTATCTAGTCTGAACCTCTTATAATGAACACATATTTATGTATTACAGGTGAAATTTAAACACACAAACACAATAAAGACTAAGTAATATGTCAAAAAGCAACACCCTGAAGCAGGAGTTGGCAAGCTCTGCTTGTAAAGGGCCAGACAGTAAATATTTGATGCTTTGTAGGCCATATGTATTCTGTCACAATGACTCAACTCTGCCATGGGAGCCCAAAGCCGCCACAGACAATATGTGAACAAATGGGCATGGCTGTGTGCCAATAAAACTTTATTTGTGGACATTGAAATGTCACACTGTTTTCACATACCACAAAACACTATTGTTTCAGATTTTTCAATCTTTTAAAATGTAAAAGATGCTTTTAGCTCACAGGCTATACAAAAACAGGCATGTGGGGAGTAATTTGGCCATGAGCCACAGTTTGCCAACCTCTGCCCTAAAGGCTCACAGAGGTGAGAGCAAATGGAGGCTTCAGAGAGCTAGTTATGAAGATTGGCTAGAGCCCAGGAGTCCAAGAAGTATGAAGTGAGGCTGGGCCAAGATTGGGGAGGGCTGGAGCCACCCTGGGGTGTCTTGAGGGCCCTGAGAGCTGGAATTGTCACAGCAGGGTCAGCCCCAGGCTCAGGCTCCAGTGTCACCAGGCCCTGGCTGTAAGACCCAGGTGTTTGAGCTTCAGCTGCTTCTGCTATGAACTGAACGCTGGCATTGACCTTGAAAGTGCTGTGAATCTGGCCTGCGGAGGTGGGGGGTGGGGTGGGGGCCCTTATTAACTCATATAATTGTTTTAGTTATTCTCAAGATTTTTGGCGGCAACTTATTCAGATACGGATTTTGGAAGCATCTCTCTGGTGGCCATGTGAAGAATGGGTCGGCATTGGTGTGAATACCTTCCATTTGTCCTCTAGATCCACCCTCCACCCGTAGCCCTGTGCAGGGAAGACCAACCTCTGTGGACAACATCTGATGGGCATCTCTACCTTCCCACAGGGCGCCCTTGCAGGAGGTGGGGGCAGTGCAGGGGGGAGGTGTGTGGAGGTAGGGGGGGGCGAAGAAAGGAGAAGCAGTTTCCAGGCATCGGCTCCCTGCAGGGTGTCTGCAAACTGGCTGCACCCCTTGGGGAAAGTCACAGCACTAGGCCTGGCTGACCTCACCGGTTCTCAACGGTTTCCTACCTCTTGCTTACATGCTTGCAAATTCTTCTGTTTATCTGAACTGGAGTGTAACCTGGCTGACTGATGGAGAGAGAAGAGATACCAGTTAGAAGACCGTTGTCATTTTGATGAAGATGAAGCAATAACCTGGGGCTATGAAGGGGAGGAAAAGCTGGAACCAAGACAGAGTTAGAAGCTAAACAGGTCAAATGAAGAGTGGGAAGGACAGGGAGGAGTTTCTGGGACATGTTGCATTTCTGGCCTGGATAACTGGGAAGAAGGAGAAGCTCAGGATACCCAGGAGGAAAGGCAGCCATCGGGAATGAAAACGATGAGTTAGAAGTGATGCCTGAAGGGCATCCAGGTGGCTGGATACACAGGTGTCCCCCAGCCCTCCTGCAGCCCTGATTTTCTACCCAACATTTAGCCACGACCGCTCTATTCTACCAGATACGCCACCATGCTGGGAATAGCTGCGGAGCCTTGGAGAGGGGTCAATGCATAAGTGGTTGTTGGCCCTTTAGTTTCCGGGAGAAGGCTCTTAGATGCATGGACTTAGCGGGGAGAAATGACCGGGGATGCTGGGGCCCTCAGGAGAGGTCCAGGAGGACTCTATTGGTTAAATAAAACTGTAGCCACCAGCCAATGATATTGACAAGGGACAGTTTTGCCCATCAGCCAGGGATGCTGAACATGATGAAGCACCTCAATTTGTGATAAACAATAAAACTTTGGTTTGCGAGCAGAATTCACTCTGGAAACATGTTTGTAATCCAAAGCCCTGGTATATCAAAGCAAATTCCCCAATAAGAAATAATGGAAACTCAGATAATTAATTCCACAACCTAAAAATATTCATATAAAAAGGATCACAATACTGTAATAGAATACAAAATAATTAAGAAAATACAAAACAGAAAGAAAAATAAACTAATCAACCTGCACTTACCTTTGAAAGCCTTCATGGCTGGTGTGAGGGAGACAAGAAAGAGGAGTGTTACTGTGTAGGACGACTTTCACGATCACTAATGGAATCCCTGCTATCTGTTGGCTCAGTGGAATCTTTTTCTGCATGGAGGCCATTGTCATTGTCATCTGCTCGCAAGGATGTTGACTACAGTACAGTATTTATAAACTCTTGTCATATACTGTATTTAATGTAACTGGGAGTAAGGCAGCAGAGGAAAGGGTCTATATCTGCAGGAAGCCTGGCCTAGAATGAAGCAAAGCATTCCTGAGCTTGCTCCTGTCTGGAAAAACAAAGGACTGTCCGTCCATGTGTGCTTTGAAGTGACCAAAAAAACACTAGTGCCAGTGGTGAGCACCTTCCAACATCCTGAAAAATCACTGATTCCTGCCAAACACCGCAGCCTGAGCCTGATCATCTGAGCTGGGAGATGATCACCCACAATCCTGTATGGAGAAACAGAGAAGGAGAGAGAGAGAGAGAGAGAGAACCACTGGCTCAGTTGTGATCATGTGATATTCAACGTCACGTATTACTCGTATTGCAAGACATCATTCATTTATCAAGTTAGCATTTATTAGAAATGCTTTCTCATCTTGTGAAACACTCGCAATCCAAAGTTTTACTGTATTTGGTTGAAATCTTCCTTTATGCCAACCATCTCTTGTGGCTTATAGGAGACAGGAGGTCAGATCCAGGCTTTCCTCCAGGGTGGGTCCTGGTATTGGAACATGTTGAAGAGCAAGGGGCGGGTACCTCCCTCAGACCTCTCTAGGGCTTCATCTCCTTCATAACTGCACTGCCTTTTGACTACAGTGACCTTTCACAAAGAAATACTTAATCGAATATTTCTCAATTGAGTCACTGTTCAGTTCTCCCTCTCCCAGGAAATCAAACATTCTCTGGTTTTGCCTCTTCATCTTTCTGACCACAATCATGCTTGGCCTTCTCCTGGGATGAGCATTTAGGCTTCTCCACTCTCTCTCACTCATTGAACACTGGGCAGTTAGAGTCTTATCTTAGATTCACTGTCTCTGAGAGGGCGGCCGTTTGCACAATGTCTCTCTCCACTGGCCCATGATGAATGACCACATCTCCTTCTCCTGAGAGGCTCGCCTGCCTTTGAGCCCCCCACCCCCTCGAGCCCCAGTCCACATATCTGGTATTCATAGTGTCTAGCCAAGGCCTGATTCAGCCACTTCCTTCACAGTCAGCCCAGCAGGCGGACAGCTAATGTTTTGGGCAACCCAGGTCTGACCAACTAGTTGGTCAAGTAGGATGGCCATGTTGTTAACAGGAACAGCTGGGTGGACCTCAGCCTTAGGAGGCTGAGACAGGGCCCGTGGAACAGCCCCTTGCTCTGACTCACCAGGTGATGCTGAAACCGTGAAACACCCAGGAAAGCCTTTTTTCCCGGAGAGGCTTCCCGGCTCTGCAATAGGGCCTGGGACCTCTCCTTAGGTCCTGCACTGCTCTGTGCAGAGTGGAGGGTATTCTTTGGCTGAGCACTGCTTTCTGTATCATACTTCTCTGACATGCTAGCGACTGTTGAGGACTCGAGCCTTCCAGAAGACCCATTAGGTGCTTAGCTATTGAACCTACACCTTAGTGGGCATGAAGTAATTAAACTATATAATTCAGTTGCAGGGATCAGGGTGGAGAATGGAATGGAATGATGCTATACAAGAAGTTCATGTATCTTTATCTCTGCCAATCCTTTGTCAGCTCAAACTTCATGCAAGAAGCAGCTTCCCCACCACAAAATTCCACATTAACCCTGAGGTGTGCCCCACAGACTGCAGCCCCTGGGCTCAGGTTACATCTAGGGGCTCCACATCTCGTAGCAGAAGAGCCAGGGTAGTGCAGAATTGGAGGGAGGCAAGTCTGCATAGATGTCAGTTGCTAGAGACTTTTTCTCAACACAACGCATGGACATCCCTGCTCACGCGAAAGTGTTGAACAAGAACGTTGATGATTAAGAATCAGCCCACCCAGATTAAGGCTTCTCAAAGACTCTTTGCTGTGAGGAGGGGAAACACCAAAATGAGCCCCCTGCCCATCCCTCATGGTCTATCTAGTTCATGTAAGGAAGGGTGACAAGAGGGTGGGTTTGATCTGGCATTCTCAGGAAACACACTGCTTCCTGTTGGGATTCCCCTGTTGATTTCCTAAACCTCAAGGTCACCAAGCAGCCTCTGTGGTAAAAAGTCAGATGAGCCTACAGAGTAGAGGAGCCTGGATTCCGGTGTCCCCTCTCCCCCCAGGGTCGTCACAGCCTGTAGACAGCTCTGCTTCAGGAAGTATGACCCCCGGGGCTCCTTCTGACTGTGCAGGACACTTTCAGAGGTTAGGAGCCCCAGGGGTCATTTGAACAGGAAGTTCTCAGGTCACATCAAATGTTCCATGCCACAAATCCCCCATTTAACCCCTTTTCAGGAAGTCATCAGTCTCTGTGGCAGGGTCAAGGGAGGGGCATAGTATTGTAACTGTCACGAGAAGGTAGCATCTAGCTGTCCCTCCAGTCAGTGCACCTGGCTAAAATGCCATCTCTCTGCACAGCCCCATGACAGCACAGCACAGAGACAAGCCCCTTTGGGGTGAGCGCTACCCAACTAAAATCATCAGCAGCTCCAGTGAAAAGCTGAAGAGAGGGCGTCTGGCAACAGAGACCTCGAGACACTGGTATAAGAGTCAGGGGTGCTTCTGTGTTCAGGATTGTGGAGACAATGAGGAGAGATGGCCTCATCCTCTTCTCTGTGTCTATTCCTGTCTCTCTCTCCCTCTGGGTTCTAAATCCTCCTGCTGTGTCCCCAGGCAGCTGTGCCCCAGACCCGCAGATCCCACCAGGCAGACAAAATTCTGTGTCCCACAGACTGAGAACCCCTCAGTCTAGTCCTGCCTTGTCCCCACTGCAAACCCACACCCTACTCCCACTGTGCTTGAGGGGAATCTGTGGGTCAGACTAAGGGTGGGTGATGAAGGGCAGAGCCGCTTCCACTCACAGCCCCAGGCCCTCCCCTGGAAGACTCCTAGAAACTGCTAGAAGCTTCTAGAGTTACAGATGGATCCTCCTAGCACTCCAGGATCCAGCTCATTGACACCTCCTCCTGGAAGCCTGCCCTGTGGGCTCTGGCAGTCTTAGAATCAGAGGGCAGCTGCTGAGAAATTAATGAGGGGAATCAGAGGCCAGAGAAGTATGGAGGAGGAGGGAGGTCAGAGAGGAGAAGCCACAACATCCATCCTGGGCTCTTATTCCCCAAGAGACTGGCTCCATTGGTGTGTGGCCCCAGTTCCTGAGGATCCTTCCTCCAGGTGGCTGCCCATGGTGCAGGTGGCCCTATGGGGGAGGCAGCAGGTAAGAGAGAGGGAAGGCTCTCCTGGACAGGATGAAGGGAGCATCCGGAAGGCCACAGAGAAGCTGCCTCCCCACAGGAAGTGGCACTGGTTGGGGGGGGGCACCCTGAACTCACTCCCCCCCACCACCTGCCTGGGGGTGGAGTTGAACCTGAGGTCTTCCCGGAGCAAGGAGGGGGTGCTGGGAATCAGGGACTCACTGGAGTTCCTGCCATCACAGCCCCCTGCTCCATCATGCCCGAGGGGTGGCCCGCTTCGGCCACTGCTGTGCTGTGAGGAACCTGCTCCTAGAGAATCAGCACCCACTTCAACCGCGCCTCCAAAGGCTGGGGTCTCCCACCAACTCACTTTCCCTGCGGGACTCGGTGTCTCAGTTCCTTTTTTTCTTAATTCTAGACCTTTCCCAATCAGAAATTCTGCCCACACTTCTAGGCCAGCCTAGGAGCCCCTCCCTGACACCCACAGCCCTCGGCAGTTTCTTCCCCCTTCCCTTTCTCTTGCAGGGCCGGGAGTCACCTCACAGTGCCAAGCCCTCAGAGTCTGATGTGTGTCTCCCAGCAGGGCCGTGGCGTCCCTGACGGCCCATTCCACTGCGGGGTCTAGGGCGGGACATCCTGCAGGTGCCTGGTGGGAACTCAGTGATGGGCCAGTCCTCAGCTGCAGCCCCTCTGCCCCCACCCCTGTCCATTCCCCAGCCTGCCGGCCTCAGGAATTCCTTCCCCAGCGCACGGCCCTGCCCCAGGCTCCGCAAACAGCAGCCCAAATTCTTCCAGGCTGCACAGACCTGGTGTCTTGTTCCATGGAACTCTCAACAACTTCCCACCGGTCCCTGGCCACTGCTCCTTCCTCTTCGAGGAACTAACTACTGTTCTGTGAGTCAGTAACTGGGGACGGAGGGAAAGGGTGGCCTCATGTGACAGCTACAGTCATGGGGGAAGGCCCATCCGCTTCTGCTTCTCCAGAGAGACATTGTTCCCCCATGGGAAGAAGGCCCCGGTCACAATACAGGTTGGAGGTACACACAGTCCACCAGATGGGTGCCTAGACGACCACCTGAGTGGAGGAAGAACACCCCGCTGGGAGCAAGGGGACCCAGGAAGCCTTGGTTCCCCCTCTGACTAACCAGTCACTCCCCTTCCCTGAACCTCAGCTTTAAGGGTATGGCCTCAAGAACCCTAAGAATCCTTAGTTTGGTGATTTCCAGAAATTCATACATGTGAGGTGGTGCTGGGGGGCCGGCCACGTCCTAAAGGACCCATGAGGGGTTTGTTGCCATTGGCACAAGCAGGCCTGACAGCCACGGTTCTGGGGTCCATCCCTGGCTTTGCCCCTCACCTGCCCGTGACCCAACTTTCTGGGATCCTATTTCACAGAGGAGGAAACCTGAGGCCCAGAAGGAAAGAATGTGCCGAAGGTCTAGAGTGAGTCCCTGAGCCTGCTGGTTTGCAGCTCTGGGCTCCTGCCTCTTCTTCCCCAGAGAATGCACCCTAAAAGGTCGATGTCCTAAAGAGGGGGTTCAGCTTTCAAGGGTTGGGATGAAGGCACCACCTCCAATAGCCTAGCTGGCAAGGCCATCCTCTACCCAGGAGCGTTTATGGCTATGCTGGTGACTCTGCGTGTCTGGAGGTGGGGTAGGAGCCAGATGGGAGCACATGGCACCACAGGGAAACCCCGGAGGGGTGACTGGGGCCGCAGCCGGTCCTGTGCCTTTCATCCCCAGATGCCGAGCCTCCCTCCCCACATGGTGCCCAGAAGGAGTGTAAGGGTTTCCCCTCCTGGAAGCAGCCTACGGCAGAACTGGGAGAGGAATGGGGAGGCAGTTAGAGTGGGCTCCCTCCCACAGCCCTTGAAGTGGGTGAGGATTTCTGCGTTCGGAGGGCTGGGGTGGCTCACGGATGGGGGAGGGGCAGAGAGGGCATCCTTGTGTGTGCAAATGAAGCCCTCTCCTGCCCGTTGGAGGGTCTCCCTGAGGCTGACAGTGTGTCTGTGCACACCGGTCACTGAACAAGGGCCCTGTCTGCTTGAAGGTAGTGTCCTCCTCTCTACTTTCACTCAAGGTCATGTCCATTCACATTGCCCTCTGCCCGAAGTGCTGGATCAGCCCAGAGGAGAGGCTGTTTCTAACGTGCACAGAGATGTGCTGTGTGCCCCTGATGCCCATCTCTGAGCAGAACTTGGGGAGGGAGGAGGGTTTGGAAGGTACACGACAGGTAGGAACTCAGCTCACAAAGTGGCATGCCCTCGGCACCAGAGCATCTTTCTCCCAGTTTCTGGCACACCTGGTTGGTATCCACTGGCACTTGCAGCCAGGAGCCCACACGCTCAGTTCCCACAGGGCCTGGGAGCCCCGTGGCCACTTCTGGGCCAGCGTTGACCCATCCCAAGAAGCCAAAGAGAAATGCTGCCTGGTAGTATGTGCCCTCCCATCCAAAGCAAGTCTCGCCCTGTCAGTGCCTCCTTCAAGAGAAGGTGGGTGGGGGCCTGGAGCACAGCCCTTCCCACAACCGCATCTCCAGGCACTACAGCCCACGGGTCAGTTCCGGTCTGAAGGCAAGGAAGCCCCGGGGGCTTTAGGATCAGCCAAGTCTCCCATTTGGGGTCTCAGACACTCCCTCCCCCATGCATCCCAGGGTCATTGGCGGGGGGGGGCAGGGAGCAGGATGAGGGAGGGATGAGGGAGGACCAGCCTTCTCCTCCTTGCACCATCACCAGTCAAGTCCGCACCCCCATCCCCCAGGACTCTGTGCGAAAGACACGTGACTGAGCCTGGCTGTGGCTCTGATACCTGTGACCTTGACTGGATGCCTCCATAGAATGGGCACCCACACAACCAGCACCTCGGCTCAGGTGATCACTAGGGGCCCAGACCCAGTGACCCGTCCTGCGTCTCCTGCAGCACCTCACGTCCTCACTCAGCCCAGGACCAGCGGGTCGAGTGTAACACTTGCAAGAGCTGGTGCGTGAGCCAGGGAAGGGATGGGGAACAAGGTCCTCCACACTCACCCTCAGTCCCCACCCTCCCTTCCCGGCTCACAGCCTGACCAGCAGAGCCCAGGTGTTTCCCATTAGAGTTTTATTGCAGATTCTCAGGCTCTGGCTGAGGAAGGCTGGAGGAGCTCCCCAATCCTGCACGCCCCCCACCCCGGGCTGCGCCCACACAGCGGGGCCTGTCCTCTCCTACCACCTGGCCGAGAGGTCACCCCAGGCCCAGCTCCAGGCTCCAAGCCCATTCCCTTCCACCTCTCCACCCATCCTTCACACGGCAACAGCCAGAGCATCCTTCTGTGGAACAAAGCTAATGATTCCAGGCTCTTACTTTGAAATCCACCCAAGGCCGCCCTTTGAGTGTGTGTGTGCGCGCATGCTTGTGCGCTTGTGGTGTTTTTGTTTTGTTTTGTTTTTGTTTTTAACAATTGGATCTGATTTATAGCCGCTTACCAGTTCCCATGGTGTAAATATCCCCACCACGGCCAATTTCAAAATAACAGTGTGAGTCACAGAACTCATGCCCAGTGAGCACCCACAAGTCAGGAAGAGCTGGCTTCAGCTCCTGTACCCCTTTACCCTTGACTAAAGATGCAAAGCCCACCTTTACTGGCCCCAGCTGTCCCTCCGGCCTCATCTCTCACTGCTTTTCCAGCCCTGACACAGACACTGCACCCTGGATGGCCCCCAGGGGTCCCTGAGTGCACCCCGCACTTGGCAGAAACACCCCTCTCCTGGTTGGCCTGGCTGGCCCCTCTGTTAATACCCTGTTCAGATGCTTCTGTTGGCTGTCTTCTCTAACTCCCCAGGCCCGATTCGTGCCCTTTCTCTGTGACCCTAGAACACCGCCCTGAGGCCTCCGTATTACTTAATAATGCATATCTGCCCTTGCCACAAAACTGAAGGTCTGCTATATTCTGGGATCTCTGGGTCTCGGCCCCTGATCCAGAAGAGGCCTCAAGATTGAGCTGAGGGAGTGAGATGCATGGAGTCGCAAGCTTGGGGCCCAGGGCTCCAGAGGAGGGGCTACCTGGGGCCCCAAGGCACTCCCTTGGACCCTTCCCGGTGCCACCTTCTTGGCCAGCTTTCTAGGGGAGCTGCAGGAGAGGGACAGGGGACGTGGCCTGCATTGGGAGCAGGGACATCCGTCCACCTCCTGGGTCAGAGATACACCAGGTGCCAGCACTAGCCTGCCCCCTGGCACAGAGGGGCACAGAGCTGGCTGGGGCTGGGGCTGAAGTGACCTGTTCCCCTCCCAGGTGTTTATAGCCTCGTGACCATGGTTTCCTGCAGGGCAGGCTATCATTATTGACTTTGGCACCAGCACCCAGGCATTTCGGGAAGGCCACCCTTTCCCATGCCTGAGAATGGCTTCAGGGGTTGCTAGGGCAGCCTCCGCCTGGATGAGCCTCCCCCAGGTCCTGCCCAGGTGGTCCTTTGTGACTAGAATGGGTGAGACAGGAAGCAGCGATGGTATGAGAAGGGATGTGGGATTCCGAGGGAGGAAGAGCTGGGTTTGCATGTCAGCTTGGCCACTCAGTAGCTATACCAAGTAACGGCGTGGGGCCTCGACTTCCTCAACTGTAAACTGGAGGTGGTTATACCTGCTTCTCAGGGTTTTTGTGAATATGAGTAACATCCACTATTGATGGAATGCTTGCAAAGTGCCCACAGGGAAAGGCACTTTACTCACATTATCTTATGTAATCCCCCCATAGCCCTGCGAGATCAGGGTTTTAGCCCCATTTCACAGATGAGTAAACTGAGGTTCTGAGGAGTTTACAGTCACACAGCAGGTAAAGTGGGGTATAATTCCAAAGCTCCTGTCCCCACCACTGTGTTACTCTGTCCCTAAAATTAAAGGGCACGTGTGTGTAGGGACTGACACACACTAGGCATTGTGTAGCTGGTAGCAGCTATTATTAATAATCAGGAGATGGAATTTTTAAAAACTCCTTTCATGGTTTTATCTGAACCTGAAGGTAAGCACTGGTGTTCCTGCTTTTCAAGTGAGGAAACAGAGGCCTGAGAAGTGAGTTTCCCTGCTGTTCCCGCAGTGAGTTCCTGCAGAGCCTGACTGAGCCCCAGGTCCAGGCTCTGGGCCGGTCCTCCGCAGGGTGAGGGCTGCTTCTGGCTCCTGGGAGAAACCTGGTGCATCTGCAGGTGCAGGTGGGGAAGGGGGCTGGAAAGACGGGGCTGAGGATGGCTGACCATTGGGCCTGGCCCGAGAGGGGGCATAGAGGCCAACTCCCCACCCCCTCCTCCACCAGCCCCTCTTCCGCCCCGACCCTGGGGCACATAACTGAGTTGGGATGAGAGGTGGGGGAGCACAGGGTGCCTGGAGCTCCAGCCCTGGGACCCCGTGCAAATCTCTCTCCTCTCCAACCTGCGTCCTCACCTGTGGAATGGGAATGATGATGACACGTGTACTACCACTGAGTCCCGGCATTGTGAGATAGGAGGAGCTGAGGGTGGTAACACCTGGCCCTGTGGGTGGGCGCCTTACTGGGGAGGGCGCGGGCAGCCTGCACGGACCGGCAGCTACGGGGCACATCTGTGGGACAGCTAAGCCCACCTTGCAACAGTGAGTATGTGGCCCCTCTGCTCACAGCAAAGTGCTTCCTGTGTCCGCACTGCGATGCCGGACAGCTGCCTGTCTGTCACACCAGGAACAAGGCGTCTCTATGAGTTCCAGGCACATCTGATATGGCAAAACCATAATTTTAATTCTCCTAATTTAAAAGGAGAAATAAAGGGGCACCTGGGTGGCTTAGTCGGTTGAGCGTCCGACTTTCGCTTAGGTCATGATCTCGCGGTTCGTGGGTTCGAGCCCCGCGTCGGGCTCTGTGCTGACCGCCAGCTCAGAGCCTGGAGCCTGTTTCAGTCTGTGACTCCCTCTCTCTCTGACCCTCCCCTGCTCACGCTGTCTCTCTCTCTCTCCTAGAAATAAATAAAAAATACTTAAAAAAAAAAAAAAGGTGCCTGTGAACCTGCACGCTCTCACCGGTAACTTCTCTCCCTCAGGCAACAGGGACCATGCTTTCTGGATCTGAAATCTGGATTTGAACCTGGACAAAGGAAGTACTAATTTATGAATATAGAAATGAGGAGGTCCTAAAGGTTGACGAATATTTGGGTTGTTCTAGTTTGGGGTGATTATGAGTGAAGCCACCATACCCCTACCCTGGAACACTATTCGGCAATAAAAAGGAGGCTGCCGCTATACCAACAGCTTGGATGGAGCTCAAAGGCAGACTCTGAAATGAAAGAAGCCAGACCCAAAAGGCTTCATGCTATATGATTCCATTTATAGGACATCTGGAAAAGGCAAAACTATCAGGACAGAAAACGGATCAGTGGTTGCCAGGGGCTGGGCGGGGAGTAGGGTTTCGGCTACAGAGGGGCCCGCGGAGTTTTGAGGGTGCTGAAACTGACCTATGGTGTACTTGTGATGGTGGTTACATGGCTGCTTGCCTTTGTAGAAGAATTGTACGACAATCAGTTTTACTATACGTAAAATAGCTCTTAATTTGGAAAAAAAAAAAAACAGAAAAAATTACATTTCCTTTTCCGTCCCTTTTTCCACTCGTGTTGACCTTAACACAAATTTGAATATTAACCAATTTGACTGAATGGATATTTCCAAAGTGCCTCCTGCGTGCCAGGCCCTCTGCTCTGCACAGAGAAGGGAGTGGTACCCTGAAGCCTGAGCTCACTCGGGGACCTCCCCACCCCCATCCCTTGTCAGCCCGGGCCTCCTCCCACACCTCCCAGCATGCCTGCTGAGGCCCACTGCACCCCTGTTTCCCTTTTAGGGGACTCTGGATCACTTCAGCCTAATGCTGGCCGATGTGGGTCAATCGGTAACTATGTGCTGAAGTACTGGAATCTCTGAGACGTTGCCATAGTTTATGGGACCACAATATTTGAAGCGGGAGCCTGGGAACCATCCTTGACACTCTCCTCCCTGTCACCCCACCTCTCCCATGGCCCACACAGTCGGCGGGGAGGTGGTCACACACTACCAGGCAGGTGGCCTGTGGAGGCTCAGGCCTAACTGTGTGGCTTATCAGTATGAATTCTAGGTCACAACTTTTGGGGAGGACAGTTGGCAATGTTGTGGGGGTTTTTTGTTTGTTTGTTTGTGTTCACTGACCCCCAAGGTGCCCTGGACTGGTGTGCAAAAAAATCAATCCACTGGCTGGTCTCCTGTTGGTCTTCCTTCCTGAATGTCTTCACACCTCCCTTCCCCAAGGCTGCGTGTCCCCGGCCCCCCTGTACCTCTCACGGGGAGCCCCGCGCCGACTTCCCAGCTGACCAGCCCCCTATATCCCTCACACAGCAGCCAGGGGGATGTTTCGGACACCAGAACCCGGCACGAGGAACCCGTGCCAATCCATTAGGAAAAGAAAAAAGGCCCATCAGGAAAACATGCCAAAAAACAGGAAAAAGCAGCTGCCCCACGAAAAAAGAAATACAAATAGCAAACACATATAAAAAGATTCTTAACTTCAGGGGCGCCTGGGTGGCTTAGTTGGTTAAGCGTCCGACTTTCGCTTAGGTCATGATCCCGCGGTTCGTGGGTTCGAGCCCCGCGTCGGGCTCTGTGCTGACTGCCAGCTCAGAGCCTGGAGCCTGTTTCAGAGCCTGTGACTCCCTCTCTCTCCGACCCTCCCCTGCTCACGCTGTCTCTCTCTCTCTCTCTCCTAGAAATAAATAAAAAATATTTAAAAAAAAAAAAGATTCCTAACTTCATTTGCAACTAATTACGTGAAAATCAAAACAACCGTGTGATACCCATCCCCCACCACGGTGGGAAAAAGAAAAAGGAACCGTTCAAGGGTATGTGGGGTAACGTGGGAGGGGGGTGTCTAGGAGTCTCTCACTGGAGTCTAGGTATGGTGACAGGTGTGGCGCAGTGGTGAAACTTTCAGAGGGTCATCGTGAGGGCCAGCCCCTTCCGTCCAGAGCCCACTGCCAGAAAGGGGCCCAAGGTATGCACTCAGAACACTTCACTATGTCTGCATGATATACTGTTGTATGGTAGAGGTATGGGGGCAGGGAGGGGAAGGGACAGGCCCGCAGTGTTTACAAGAGCAACGGCTGGAAATAAGATGTCCCCCAAGAGGGGAGAGTCGAGTCACGAATGTTCTGTCCATACAATGAAATGTTCCACAGACATTACTAAGAATGGAGAAGGACCAGGAAAAGCAGCTATAGATCTCCATAGTTAGAACCATTCTTTTGGGCACAACTCTTGAAAAAGCATAGCTTATCCTTACAAGTCTGTGCATGGAAAAACTTCTGGAAGCACACACCAAAAACCTGCAAAATGAAATTGCCTTTGGCGAGAGAGACAGGTGCGTAGAAGGAGGCTTTCTCTTTTCATCGTGTACTTTGTTATCCTGCATGGATTTCTAATCGTGTGCACAGAGTATTTTACTTTCTAAGATGTCACCGGGAAATATCCGGGTGGTGGGATTTGAGGCCGGTTTCGTTTTCTCCTTTGTACTTTTCTATATCAAAAAAAAAAGAAAATCAAAATCAATGTGTTTAAATGTTGCAAAACAAACAAAAACTTTTGCTGCCCTGGGGATAAAGTCCACGCTCCTGCGCTCACACTGGGAGGTCCTTTGGCGCCAGCGGCGGCTTCCTCTCCAGTCTCCCCTCCTCCTGGGTCCCCGCCACCGCCACCCCCATCCACTTTCCATGCCCCAGAGCCCCTTGCTCTCTCTTACCTCTGGGCCTTTGGCCATGCTGTTCCATCCACCTGGAAAACTCAGCCCCTCCGACTGCCTCGTAATTTTGCCTTCCTCCTCCTTCAGCCTGGTGCCAGGCGCCTGCCTAGCACCCCCACACACACACACAGCTCGCTGTCTCGCCCCACCTGGCTGGCTCCCCAGCACCCTGGCCTCACCTCTGTCAGGCCAGTGCTCCTATTACGCCGTGAGGCCCTTACTGCAGGTCAGCCCCCCTCACTCCCTCCCAGGGCCCAGCACTGTGCCTGGCACACAGTAGGTCTCAACAATGGTGGCTGGCAGTACAGACGGGTGGTTTCCTGAGGTGAATGAATGCACAGCTGGCACCCAGGCTCAGGCCTGTTAGTGGGGTGGGGGCCCGGGGCCTCAGGGCCCGCCGAGGCAGTCTGGAGGGGCAGACAAAGCAACCCGCAGCAGCGCCGCCTGCTCACTCCACGGTGGCTTTTATTTCCTCTTTGGCGGTGCCAAGTCCCTGAACAAATATTTTCCTGGAGTGGAGGAGCGGCGTAGCTCCCAGCCGTAAGTGCTGTGCCGGGCAGGTTCCAGGAACCAGAGGAGGCCCGGGGGCTGGCTGCAGCTCGGGGCGGAGGGCCGTCAGGGCGACCTCCGCCCGGTGCCCACCCTCCTGGCCGGCCGCGCTCGGGCCCGCACTGGCCAGTCAACCCGCGAAGCAGCTGGTTTGCTCCGTTCGGCCCACGGCTGGGAAAGGCTTTTGCCCTGGGCCTCTCTGCCCATAAATTAGAATCCTCTGGGATCCTGAAGAAAACGTAGGCCATGTGGGCCTCCTTCGTTTTTTTTTTTTTTTTTTGCTGAAAAAGCTACAGCAGGGTTTAAAGGAACTAATTAGAATCTCAGAAGCCCTCTTAAAAGCCTCCCTCCCCACTTTAACTTTCTTATTGCAGAATAACATACACAGAGTACACTCATCTGGAGCGTATAGCTTGATGATTGCTTTACGTATGCATACACCCTTGTAATCACCTACATCAAGCCAGAGAACCTTCCAGAGAAGCTGCCTTCGTGTTCCTGCCTTGCCAATCCCACACCCCCAGCAGAGGCACCGCGGGCTTCTATTATCATCGATTAGCTTTGCCTGTTCCTGAACTTCACATAAATGGAATCATGCAGTCGGGGCTCTTTTGTGTCTGGTTTCTGGAGCTTCATACATTGCCTGTGATATTCATCTCTGTTGTGTGTTGAACAGCAATCGGTCCCTTTTCTTTATTGCGGAGTAGTATTCCACTGTATGAATGTATGCCAATCTATTTCTCCATTGTCCTGTTTGGGGTTTGTCTCCGCGTTTGGGCTATGTCCGGTGAATGAAGCTTCCAGCAAATGCATGCTCTCGTTCTGGTTGGATTATAAGGAAGGTATGTGTTTCTCTTCATTAGATTCTGCTCCAAAGCGCGCCTACCCATTGGCACGCATTTTAGCCGCATGGAAGAGTTCCGGGTGCTCCACATGCTCCCCAACTATCGTCCATCTCTAATGTTAGCAGCTGCTGTGGGGTGCGGGGGTGCCTTGCACTCTTAGTAAGCTTCTAACTTGACTTTCAGTGCAAGATGGCAAGCAGCTCCAGGTGGTTACAACGAGCACCCCAAAGGCAAAGGCTCCCCCTTCTGCAGTGAGCCCACACCTCCTGCTGGGTCATAATAAAGTGTCTGCCCACAAGAGGCACCAGGGTAGCAGGAAGCCAATGTGGAAGCAAACACCTAGGTGATGTGGTAAGAGGTACCCAGAGGAGGGACCCAGAAGCTCAAGGGCACAGAGGTCACAGTGCGTCTCCTTAGAGTTGTGAGTCCAGCCTTGAAGCAAAGTAGGTATTTGATAGCACTGCCAAGGGCCCGACTTGGGGGTGCATTCACACCCCTGCACTCCACGAGTGGGTGTAGAGCTGGTGATGCTCAAAGATGGCACTGGATGACAGGGTGCAATGGCGCCGGGGAGGGGAAGGAAGGGAGGAAGCCAGGTGAGGGCTGTGACCACGGCCAGGCGGAGCTGGCAGGAACCCAAGCCCCTCAAGTGTCCCCTGGCTCAGGGCCGTCCCCTCCAGCTCCCACAGCTCCCACAGCTCCGGCAGCCAGAGCTCATGTCTTTCAAGGCAGCCAGCCCACCTCCCTCCTCCGCCTGGAGAGAAGGGGGTGGGGGTGGGGCTGGCGGGGAGAGAGGTGGACAGCGTGCCTCGGAGCGGGGAGCACAGCCCCGCACTCCTCTCTGCATGGTAGTCCCCGATGGGCCCATCAAAAAGACTTTTTCCCCAGATGGGGTCCATCTACCAACAATGCCTAACCTGGGAGGCAGCATGAGACGACCCCTCCTGAGGCCCAGCAGTGGGACTACGGTCCCCATTACCCCTGCCCCCCATGACCACCACCTCAGAGGACGACCTTGGCTCCACTTGACAAGTGTGCCTGGGTGAGGCCTGTGAAGAGGGGACAGGCCTCACAGGTTTTGCCGGTTCTACTTGGGAACAAGTTCTCAGACCCAGCCCCTCCTCCCCACCTCGTTACTGTCCTGGGCTTTGGCCCCACATCCCTCTGGCTCCCGGATCCGCTCCCAGAGACCCCCAGGGAAACTGCAGGTGACTTCCCACCACGTTCCAGCGCCGTCTCTTCCCACACCTGCTCCCGTGCCTCATCAGCATGAAGCCTCTGGAGTCCATAAAAATGTTTTTTTTTTAATTTTTTTTTAATGTTTTATTTATTTGTAGGAGAGAGAGAGAGAGACAGAGTGAGCAGGGGAGGGTCAGAGAGAAAGGGAGTCACAGACTCTGAAACAGGCTCCAGGCTCTGAGCTGGCAGTCAACAGAGAGCCCGACGCGGGGCTCGAACCCACGAACCGTGAGATCATGACCTAAGCGAAAGTCGGACGCTTAACCGACTAAGCCACCCAGGCGCCCCCATAAAAATGTTTTTAATGTTTATTTTTGAGAGAGAGAGACAGAGTGTGAGTGGGGGAGGGGCAGAGAGAGAGGGAGACACAGAATGGGAAGCAGGCTCCAGGCTCTGAGCTCTCAGCACAGAGCCCGATGTGGGGCTCGAACTCACGGACCTTGAGACCATGACCTGAGCCGAAGTCGAATGCTTAACCTACTGAACCGTCCAAGCACCCCTTGAATCCCTATTTTTGCCAAAGCTAGGCCTTCTGTCTGGAATGCCTCCCCCCACCACCTCCCTATTTGAGAGGCCTCTGTCCTTCAAGTGCCACCTCTGGGCAACCTCCCCCCACCAGCCCTCACCAAGCCCCCTGCTGCGACATCCCTGAGAGGAGCACTGAGCATCTTTGTTCTGGATGCGAAGGCTCAGGGCGATCCTAAGATCTGGGGCAAACCTGAGATACAGGCGAGGCAGAAAGTGCAACTTAAAGCAGAAGCTAAGAAGGCAACAGTCGATCGAGGAAATGGCTCATTCACCAGTTTAGAAAAGAACTCGAAAGAACTCTTGGATTCAAGGAGTCCTCATCCCCATGCGATGTGTGAACACATGGCCAGGCGCACCACGGGCGAGATGTAAAGGTGAGGAAAAAAGGAAACGGCACTTGCTCCATTCCCAGCAATAGGGAGGGAGGGTCTTGGGAACACAGGAAAGAGGAGAGAAGGGAGTCAAGGTGGTGGGAAGCAGGGCAGCAAGCTAAGGATTGACAAGGGCAGGGAGAAACTCCCTGAGGCCAGGCTGCCGGAGAAACTTGAACATGACGTTAACCCCCTTTGCATTTTCACTTCTCTGTTAGGCTCAACCAGTGAAGCTGGTCTGGGTAGTGCTGTCTGGTGGGGGTGCCCCCCGTGGGAGGAAAGAGCACACACAGGACAGAGCACCACATAGCCAGAGCACAGAGCACCACACGCTGGAGCACCACTCAGCCAGAGCACCCTGCAGATGGAGCACTACATGGCGGGAGGACCACATGGCGGGAGCACCCCACGACGGGAGCACCCCACAGGTGGAGCACCCCATGGTGGGAGCACCCCATGGCGGGAGCACCCCATGGCGGGAGCATCCCATGGTGGGAGCACCACATGGCAGGAGCATCACATAGCTGGAGTACCCCTCAAATGGAGCACCCCATGGCGGGAGCACCACATAGCCAGAGCACCCCACAGCCAGAGCACCCCACAGATGGAGCATCACATGGCAGGAGCACCCCATGGTGGGAGCATCACATGGCGGGAGCATCACATGGTGGGAGTACCACGTGGCGGGGGCACCCCACAGAGGGAGCACCACAAGGTAGGAGCACCTCACGGCCAGAGCACAAGGCACCAGAAGCCGGAGTACAGATGCAGGGGGGGAATTAGCAGTACAAGAGAAGCCATGGGCAGTGGCAGTTTTACCATTTGGAGAGGACGGGAGCAGGTGGCCCAGGACACTGGGTCTTGGAACCTTGCAGCTCCCACATGGAAGGGACATCAACCCTCCCCAGTCCTGGTGCTGCCTTCAATGTGTGCACGGCCGACTGTGGACTCAGGGGCCAGGCTGCCCGCATCCAAAGCCAGCTCTGCTGCTCACCAGCACGCTGCTTCCTCTCTGCCGGTTTGTGGCTGTGAAGTGGGCATACAGTAGCGAGGTCACGGAGACGCGTTAGACGTCGGTGGTGGATGAAATAACCCAGGTGGGTGGGAGCAGCACCTGGCCCAGAGTGAGCTCAGTAACAGTATTAATATTAACAGTATTAATATTCACGTTTTCTACTTGCAACTGTAAATAGGGGCTGGCAGAAAAGAGGCATTCGGTATTTTTAGTGTTGAACAAATGAGTGAGCTGAGATCTTTGTCGCAGCCGCCGAGCACTTCGAGCACAATATGTCAGGGAAACTATAACTCACTCTGCAAAGCCGCCCAGAGCCTGCTGTCCCCAGCCCACCCACGGGTGCAGGGCCCTGGAAGGAATGGTCCCTCTCACCCTGTACTCCCAGGACACACCCAGGGCTCAGGATCGCACCTGAAGCCAGGGGCCCCAGGCAAAGAGGCCAGCCCTGGAGAGGAGGCTGAGGGGCTGGGTGGGCGTGAGCAGCCTGATGCCTGTAGGACACTGGGGCTCCTGCCATGCACTGTGCCTTTTCAACCTCCAATATTTTCACTGTAGTTTTTCCTTAATGTGTAGACATTTTTAGGCTTTTGGCACTTTGCTGGGGAGCGTTCAGGAGCTGCATGGCATGAGTGCACAGAGAAGCTAGCAAACTTTCAGTCAGTAGGAAGCTCTTGTGCCCACAGGGTAGGGATGATCCAGAAGGAGAGCAAGGACATTCTGGGCAGGAGACAGGGAGCCCTGGGAGGAGGTAAGATGACCAAGGCCACACAGAGAGCAGAGGGGGACACAGCCCTCCCTCACTGCAGACGGAGGCACTAATCCCACTGTTTCTCACCGAGGCACAACATATTCCAGAACCAGCCTCCCTCCAAGAGGGTTACAGGGAAGGACATGGCCAGGCCAAGAAGAGACTCAACCACCACCACAGGCCCAAATGACAAGTGCCGTTTATTACAGTTCCGTGAATGGGCCCAGCCACAGGCTCAGGGCCATCCCAGGGAGGAGCAGAGATGAGCAGTCGTCGACCCCTTCCCCATCCCCCGAGTCTTGTCCAGTCACAAACTCAGGGCAGAAAGTCTCAGTATTGAGCACAGAGCACGGGTTCCCTTTGCATGGCGGAGCGGCTCTCAGAGTCACAGACGGCACCCTCCTCTTGGAGCGGCCAACAGAGCAGTGGAACGTTGTCAAACAGGCGAGCACTCGAGTTCCCAGGAGCACCGGGCTGGGGGCTCTGGTCCTAGCAAAGGTGTGAGAGGAGGTCTGTCCAAGGTGTCCGGGCCTCTGCGGGGCCAGCGGCCCTCAGGTAAAGCCGTGCTGAGGCCGTCACAGCTTCGTAAGCCATCTGGGAGACGGTGCTTCGAGCTTGGCAACACAGAAATTCACATCAGGCCTTATATAACGTTGGCTGAACCTACCGACCTCCAGAAGAATTTCGGCAAAGGCAAAAAAATAAAAAGCAAACAAATCAGAGGGACTCTGGCCACAGCACCCCTCCCCATGGGAAAGAACGGCATAGAGTTCTGAGCCAAGTTTCCCAATATCATTTGTGTTTCGAGAAAAAGCTGGTCACATCCACACGGCCAGCACAGAGAGAAGAAGCAAAGGCAGTAGAGTTCACATGACTACTTTATATTAAAGTTTATTACATTTGGAAAATCTACTGTACAGGGAAAAACCCATTGGATTAAGTAGAGTTTTGCCAAAAGCAAAAGACTATCACTCTTTGGAATATTCCTGATTCCAGCCCTGGGGGCAGGGCCACAGGAGCTAATTAGAGGTGAACCTGGTCCTACATGGAATAGTTCCGTGCCAGGTGTGCCCGGGCCCCTCCCGTCACCTTCTGGAGGAAAATGGGCTCCAGAGATGGCACGAAAGGAAGGGCTCAGTCTGGAGGCCACTGCCACCGCGCTCACCCCACCGTCCTCTCTTCTTGGGCCCCAGCTCGAGGTGCCCAACTCCATCCTCACACAGCTCCTCAACATCGCAGCAGGCTGGGGCCCGGCAGCGGCCCCGAGTCCGTGGACACGAGCGTGACCGCTCCAGGTGTGACTGCCCACGGCCACCAGGATCAGCCAGCCCACCAATGGGGCCACCCAACAGACATTTCATACCCTGTTGCACACGTGAGTGACAAACTGAGACAACACACAAACTAGGCCTACGTGTTGGCTTCCAGATTTGGTTCTTCTAGTTAACAAAACAAACAAAACAAAACAAAACAGTCTTCTTAACCCTGATACTGTCTCCTCGCCGTAGATTAGGGAAGCAGGATGGGGGTAACCAAATCAACTTACTTAACTTACCCCGGAAGTAACCAGGTCTACTGGGCTATGAACAAAGAAACTAGAGGAAACATGTGCAAAAACAAGTTGATATCTAAATGAGACCTCCCCACGAAACATCACTCTCATGGAGCTCTGAACTCCTCTCCCTGCCACTCAGGGGCGGAAACGACCCCCCCGCACCCCCTCCCTCCCCCACCCCCCACCGCTGGTCTCCACCAGCAAGTGCGACAGATGGGCTGGCCCTTGGCCAAGCGGGCCGTCCAGGTCCGAAGTGGCAGGGTCCCCTTTCTCTCCAGAATCGGGCCCGGGAGGGGCTGCTCTGGGTTGGAGAAACTGAGTCAGAATGATGAGATCCCAGGTGCTGGCGGTGGTGGAAAAGTCATGTGCGAGAAAGCCCTTGCGCCCAAGTCTCCAGGCGGAAGTCAGAGAAGCAGAGGAGAGCCCCCAGCGTGCCCCGGAAGTCCGTGGGCAGGGGGCTGGGGGTAGGGGGCATGGCGCCAGGGCCTGCAGTTCTTCGTGGAAGAGGCAAGTGGGGGCCTAGCGAGTGACAGGGGCAGGGGGAGCCCCGTCCCTGTCAGGCGTAGAACTCCTCCTGTTTGCTGGGCTTCTGGTAGGCCCCACCGTTGGCTTGTTTGGGCTCCTCCAAGGAGTAGCTGCCTTCGTCCTTCTTCTTCATCCGGTACAGCATGAAACCCACCAGGCATATGGCAAAGATGAGCCCCACGAGGCCTCCAGCGATGACCCCTGTTGGAGGGGGGCAGGCAGGGAGGCTGGTTCAGCTCGGTTGAGCAGGGTTCCCTCATACCCGACCGCCCCCGAGGTCGCCGTGCTCAGCCCCACGCCGGGGCCGAAGACAGGCCCCACCCCCAAGCAGCGGTACGCACCCCACCACCCACCCGAGAGAAACTCACCTCCCAGCACTTCCTTCCTGTCCAGGAGGCCCTGGGAGGCCCCCGTGGCCCCATGGTCCACTGGGGGCTGATTCCGCTCGTCAGGCTCCATAGCAGCCACGGCTGTGTTCTCCCCAGATATGTCAAAGGTGAAGTCCTGCGGGGAGACAGGGACAGTTGCAGGCTGTGGACGGCCACCGCCGGCAGGAGCCTCCGGTTTGATTTCTAAACCCAGAAGCAGCTTGGGCGTCCCTGGTCACCGTTGCCACCAGCTCAGACACACTCAACCCAGCCCCCCTGGACCCCAAAGCCAGGTACCGCTCACCACGTCACACCAGGCCCTGGTTGGACTGTGGCAGATAGCACAGCAAGTGAGACAAAGCACTTGTATATATACATGAAAAAAAATGGGCTCATTTTAATGTAAAGGGTAAAATGACCATGACTCTAACATATAAAGCAAGACCTTCTAGGGCTTCTACATGTGCAGCAGGGGCCGTGCGTAAGCTTGGAAAGCCCTCTTTTAGGGGATCTTGAAGGACTCCCTTGCTCAGGTCTCATATTTAGTCTGTCCCACCTTGGGCTCGGCCCTGGAGGCAGGGGGAAGGTGGGACCTCATAAGCCTGTCTTCCTGGTGGGGAGCATGACACGCTCACAGGGCACAGGGCGCTGAGTGTCCCAGATGACTGAGCCAGCAGTACTGAAGTCCCAGGAAGCAAAGAGGACGACGCTGAGCACTCACCTGCTCCCCAGAGCCCTCTCCTGCCGGGAGCTGAGTGGAGACTCCATCCTCGGCAGCCTTCTCGGTGGCAGAAGGACCACTGTCTTCCACGCTGGGTGCGTGAGAAGCGAGCTGGCTGGGCCCTGCAGGGGCTGACGTCTCACGGTGCTCAGGCTGCATGTCCCCATGGGGATGGGAGGTGGCAGGCACCTGGGCCGTGGTGGCTCTTGCTGTTGATGCCCGGTGAGTGGTTGGGTGCAGCGTGGTCTCACGGGGCGGGAGGGTGGTCTCCCTCCCCCTGGCCGTGAAGCCGGGCTCCACCCCCGCCGGGAGCACTGCGTCTCTGTCCTCCGGCCTCTCTGCAGCCTGCAGGATGGAGGTGGAGGTGGCGACGTTGTTGGTGCCTGTGGGCTCCGGAGCCGTGGGCATGGCCGTCAGGAGCTCCGTGTGCTTCCAGGGGGACGCGGTCTGCTGTGACAGGGTGAGATCTTGCAGAGCACCTGAAGGCCAGAAGCAGAGCAGGTTGGAGCAGGGGAGGCCCAGAGCCTCTGGACCCGCCGGGCTTGTGCAGCGAGGATGGTGTGGACCAGGGCCTGCACCTCTGAGTCCCGGGCCAGCCCAGCAAACGCTGTTGTGAGAAGCCGTTTCCCCAGGGCAGTACGAGCTGAGGCTAAACTCAGCTTTGGAAACCGCACAAGGACAGCTGCCCTTTTCTGCTGCTCGTGCCTGGGGACGGCGTGGTCCCCGGAACCGTGAGACAACAAGGCCATCTGGGGAGGAGCTTTTCCTGTGGCTGTGGAAGCTTGCCCCTGGGCGGGGGGCGCACTCTCAGGGGCCTGAATGCCTTGTCTCTGGTGCACACTCCTCTGGCCCCTCCCTGTTCCATCTGCCCTCTCCTCAAAAACACCCAGCCCCCCAGGAACAGAGGCCTGCATCCTACCTTCCAGCTCCCAGGCCCCTACCTCGGCCACTTTCCCCACAGATGGCCTCGGCTTTCTCCCAAAATCCTAGTCAAGAGCACCTCCTCTGGGAGGACTCTGTGACTACCTCCAGCTCAAGGACTCTGCTCCTCCAGGGAAAGGGGAAACAGAGGTAGATAAGGGAACATTTATGGAAGATCTACATGCCACCAGGCTCTATGTTACCTTACAGCTCCCAACAATCTTATGAAGTCAAGATATATTCCCATTTTACAGATGAGGAAATAGAAGCTCAGAGAAGTCTGCCTTTCCAAAGGTTGCCCAGGGAGTTAGAGAGGAGAAATGAGCTCAAGTCTGTCTGCAGCAAGCAGTCCCCAGGGCCTCCTGGAACCCCAACATTCACTCCCACAACCCATATAGGCCTTTTTCTTGCAGCATGGATCCGTTCTCTTCCCTAACGCCACCCTTCAGGCCCAGCCAGGGGGGCTGCCTGACAGCCATCCCCACTCCTGACCTGCTGCCATCTTGGGATGGATCCTCATGTCAGCTCACCTGCACCCGAGCCAGAGAAGTTGTCAGAGTCATCTCCAGAGCCATCCTGGTCTTCAGGGGGCACGTTTGTGGCCACTATTTGCTGGAAAAAGATCAGAAAAGGGGATGAGTGGAGGCCTGGCCAAGGCCCTGCTACTCCGGGGTCCCCGTCCCAGACAGCTGAGTGAGCTCCCCCACCACACACATATAGCACAGGAAGGAAACCCTTGTGTATGGCTCCGGAACCCTCAGTTTAGGGCCACCCTCGGTCCCTCCCCCCCGTCCCCCCCCCGAGTGCTCTGATGACACAGACCTGTGCTAGGGGTGCAGAAACACATGAGACGAGGCAGGGCTCTTGTCCCAAGAAGCTCAGTCTGGTAAGGGAGCCCCAGACCTTGCAGAAGAGCAGATAGAAGATGCCTTTACTGGGAACAGTGTGGCTGTGGCCACAATGGGACCTCGTCAGCTCACCCCACACTGAAAATCAGGTTTTGAGGCTATTGGCCAGTGAGCTTCAGGGTCCAAGACAGGTTTAAGAGCCTCAGGAACAATCCCCCAATAACCTGACGCCAGAGAGACATCCCAAAGCATGCTGAGCACCAGGGCATGGACACTGAGGGACTCACAGGGCGGGGGGTGAGGGGGAGGGATGGGCACGGGGTCAGTTGTCTGTGCTGAGGCATGGCTGGCCACACAGGACAACCCCGGGCTGGCCGCATGCTCCTTCCCACACCTGGCCTGTTCTCTCATCCACAGGAAGGACAGGACCCAGGCCCACGTGGGGAAGGAAGGACAGGATGCCCATTAGACTGAGGACAAATGAGACTGATCTAGATGAGGCCCTGTGCTCAGGAGGTGCCGACAAACAAGCTACGAGCCTGGAATGGACCCTGTGCGCAAACAGCTGTGCCAGGAATGCTGCCTGCCTGGTCCAGCTGAGAGGCTGCGGGGCCAGAGTGCAGGCAGCTCCCCAGTGCCCGAGGCAGGGGCTGCACCGGCGGGCCCAGTAAGGGGGCCAGGGGAGGCAGGGCACACCACACACAGCCGGGCAGGCTGGGCAGAAAGTTGGAGGGTGACGTGGGGGTGGGGAGAGCTCCCGAATACTAGAACAGCGAGCGGTTGGAGAAGAGAAGACCCAATAGTCAGGTGGCAAGAAGGGTAGCTATGAGTGTCGCATTCAGCAACATGACCTTGACCCAAATGAATTTGTGATGCATCCATCTCTAGAGGACCCCAGTGTCAGAGGCCAGAAGAATGAATAAAGAAGCAACTCAGCACAGTTCAGAGCACCCAGTGTGGCCCTGAGGACATCAGGAAGCCTTAGTCTCCTATGGCCTCAGTCTCTCCATCTGTCAAATGGGGACAGTAGTAATATCTACGTTCCAGAATGGCTGCAAAATTCAAGGAGGTTACGCACATGAAGAGCCTAATGGAGCCTGGTGTGCAGTGTTCTCCCCACCAACAGTGGCCAATGCTCTAACTCAGGGGTCCAGAGCGGCTGGGCACGGGTAAGAGGACTCTGGTGCCAGCCTGGGAAAAGGTGGGATGGAGGTGGCAGAGAGACAGAGACGGGTGGCAGAGAGGCAGGAGGGAGCTGGCTCACTGGAGGCTCTGCGCAGACTTGTCAGAGGCAGGTTCCGCCCAAGGCTGGGCTCCAGGGAGTGGGCCTCCTCGGCGGGAGAGGCATCGCCACATCCTGGCCACAGGCCACGGAGCTTCGCCCTCGAATGCAGCAGAGCAAGGAGGGACAGACAAGCCCTTTGGCCTCCGGAGGCTGCCTGGGGCAGAGCTGGACCACGTGGAAGGTCCGCCTCCAGGAGCTCAGGCCAGGAGGGAAGCTTCAGACACGTGTAGAAACCACCAGGCTAGAAATACCACCGAGCTTCCTCTGAAAGTACAAAACCCAAACTCTACTCTTCTTCGCCCCCCAAGAAAAAGGCTTTGGCCCCAGAAGGGCCTGTGTGAGCTGTCACAGCCCATCTAAATGATCGGGCATGGTCCCTGCCCTCCGCCTGCACCGCAGGCCACATCCTGTCTACTCTGTCCCCCAGGTGCTGCTTCCTACACCTGTCCCGTCTCTGCCGAGCGTCGAAGCCTCCCCCAAACCTTCAGTAGCAAAGAATAGTGCCCACCAGGCAGGCAGACCCCAACAGGCTCCCATCCCAGGCCCGAGGTGGACTGCTTCCCACAGCCTGGCGGGGAGGGGGAGGCGTAAGCATTCAGGGGACGCCCCACCCACCACACTCACCGAGACCCTGCTTCCCTCTTGCCCAGTGACCCTGCCTTCCCTCAGCGTTTCCCAAGGAGGCCGTAGGAGACCAGCAGAGCACCTTTCCCAGTGCACTGACTCTGTCCCTCAGAGGTGATGCTCAACACGGACGGGGTCAGGGCCCGGCCAGACCACACTGTGATGAGAGCCGAATCTTCCAGCAGACACCAGAATCTCCTATTTCACAGATGAGGGAATGCAGGCCTGTGGAGGACTCTGCGCACTGGGACCATGTCAACCTTGGAGGCAAACGCTAGGGAGGCCTGGCCTCTCACCTACAGGAAGAAGCCTCAACAGGTTAGCACTTTCCCAAGAGCAGGGCCTCTTTCACCACTTGATAAGACTTTGGATCTGCCCAGTCCCTAAAAGCAATTTGTTCCCTCAACTCTGCTCAGCTTATCCCTCTGCCATCTTGTTTACACAACAAGCTCTTAAGTAAAGGCTTTCTCCACTGAAACCAGCTCCCTGGCCTCAGGGCAGCCCCTCCCTCTGAGGGCTGGGTCTCCATCGAGGGAGGGGCCGCAGTGACCTCCCCATCCCCTCCAGCTTGAACTTGTGCTGGCCTCAGCTCCCTAGGGAGGAAATCAGCAGAAAGTGCTGAGTTTGAACTTGGATCACTAGGCGCCAGCTGACTTGGGCATTCTGGGTGAGAATGCGCTTAGGCCACTGCGCTAGGTGCCTGTGGCCAGCTGCCTCAGAGGAGAGCCCTCATTCAGGGCTCTCCTCAGCCCTGTCTGTCCTGGGTCCTTCTGGGGACCATGTGGCCACAGCTCAGAGCTGCTGGGGGACAGGTGAGCCTACCTTGGAACCCATCTCAAGCTGCCTGGGAATGTAAAGGCCAACCAGCCATACCATTTTTTTTTTTTAAGTTTATTTATTTTGAGAGAGGGAACACGCCTACACAGGGGAGGGGCACAGAGAGAGGGAGGGTGGGGGAGGGAGGGAGGGAGGGAGAGAGAGAGAGAGAGAGAGAGAGAGAGAGAGAGAGAGAGAGAGAAATCCAACAACCTCTGTACTGTCAGTGCAGAGCGCCTGATCCTGGGCTTGAACTCACAAGTGAGATCATGACCTGACCCACAACCAAGAGTCAGATGCCTTTCCTACTAAACTACCCAGGCGCCCTGCTCATACCTTTAATAGGGCCCTTCTGCAACCTCTCAGTCCTAAAAATCCACTTTTCATATAAAAATCAAAACCCTTGTAGTGAGATCTAAATATTCATGCATTCAATTTCCTTCTTTCCCATCCACAGCATAGGCCCTTAGCAGCCCACCAGTCTAGAAGGCCAAAGCCAGGTTTGGGCCCAGTGGGGCTGCAGGGGTCATGGGGCAGACACATGGAGCCTGGGGGACAGGGGAGTGTGAGAGCGAGGTTAGCCCATCTCCATCTCTGCCACACTGGTCTGCTGGCCACACCCAAGCTCTGTGGGAAGGACTGAGAGAGGGAACCTGGGGTCAGGGCTCCAGCAGAACAGGAAAGAAGGTATAAAAACTGAGGCATTCTCTGACACTGAAAACACTTTCCATCCCTTTCCACCTTTACCCTTCTATTTGAGGCACGCAGGCTTGAGATTAACATCTCCTACAGATGAGGTGAAAGAGACAAGGTGGAAGGATTTGCCCACGGCCAAGGAGCAGTGTGCCACCTGCTCTCCTCACCTGGATCCTGCTCCCTCTCCCCGCTGGCCCTCTATTTTAAGAGGCTGTCTTCTCAACACAGCCACAAGCTCCGAGCCATGGGACAAATGCACTCCGGAGTAAGAATTCCTGACCCCCCACCCCAGCAGCAGAGGGGACCACGATGCCAGCCCACACTTCACAGGTGGAGAGGAGGAGGGCATGGACAAGCATGGGGTCAGGGCTGCCCAGGGGCTGGGAGTCCGCAACAGGCTGCTGTTAGCCACTCCCAAGGACAGAAGGCTGGTAGAGGAGCTTTAAGAAGACAACTTGGGACGCCTGGGTGGCCCAGTCGGTTAAGTGTCCGACTTCAGCTCAGGTCATGATCTCATGGTTTGTGGGTTCAAGCCCTGCATCGGGCTCTGTGCTGACAGCTCAGAGCCTGGGGCCTGTTTCCTGGATTCTGTGCTCTCCTTCTCTCTCTGACCCCCCTGCTCACTCTGTCTCTCTCTCAAGAAATAAATAAAACATTAAAAAATTTAAAAAAAAAGACAGCCTCATACCAAGTCCTGCCAGCTCTCACTCTGCACTGGCTATAAAAAGGGCCACTGTCCTCAGCAGCCTGCACCCGAGTAAGCCCCACTGCCCTGGCCAACCAAGGAACCCTAGGGACCTGAGCAGCATCCCTTGAAGACAACTCGGAGACAGAAACTCTTTAGCAGCGTCACAAGTCAGGATGTCAAGTGGACCTCTCAGAGAAGTTCAAGTGAGGATGCTTCTAACTCTGGATTGATGGAAGAGGTTGCCTGTCTCCCAGCTCCCTGGACTCCCACCACCTTGCTGACTGCAGCCCACGGGTCTCTTCGGATCTGTGGCTTCCAACCCGCACCCTGAATCACTGCCATGTGTCACCTGCTGCCTGACTTAAGTGATGGATAAAGCACAAATCCTTTAGAAAGTGTTACTGAGTTCACAGGATTGCATTGGTCTTTCAACCAACACACTGCTAAAAGTACAGGATTGAGGGGCACCTGGGTGGCTCCGTCAGTTAAGCGTCTGACATGGGCTTGGGTCAGGATCTCACGGTTTGTGTGTTTGAGCTCCGCGTCAGGCTCTGTGCGGACAGCTCAGAGCCTGGAGCCTGCTTTAAATTCTGTGTCTTCCTCTCTTTCTGCCCTCCCCTCATTTGCACTCTGTGTCTCTCTAAAAATAAATAGGGGCGCCTGGGTGGCTCAGTCGGTTGGGTGACCGACTTTAGCTCAGGTCATGATCTCACAATTCATGGGTTTAAGCGCTGCATCAGGTTCCGTGCTGGCGGCTCAGAGACCGAAGCCTGTTTCAGATTCTGTGTCTCCCTCTCTCTCTGCCCTTCCCCCATTCATGTTCTGTCTCTCTCTATCTCAAAAATAAACAAACTAGGGGCGCCTGGGTGGCTTAGTCGGTTGAGTGTCCGACTTTCGCTTAGGTCATGATCTCGCGGTTCGCGGGTTCGAGCCCCACGTAGGGCTCTGTGCTGACTGCCAGCTCGGAGCCTGGAGCCTGTTTCAGTCTGTGACTCCCTCTCACTCTGACCCTCCCCTGCTCACGCTGTCTCTCTCTCTCCTAGAAATAAATAAAACATTTAAAAATAATAAATAAAATAAACAAACTATTAAAAATATATACATTTAAAAATAAATAAATAAATAATAAAACAAAAACAAAAGTATAGTATGTAAGGAGGGTTAAGAGATTCACATTTTTAAAAAAAATTTCTGTATTTTATTCGCTGTGCCTGTTTTGCACCAATTTTGCTTATTTTTTTTTAAATGTTTTTTATTTATTTCTGAGAGAGAGAGAGAGAGAGACAGTGTGAGCAGGGGAGGGTCAGAGAGAGAGGGAGACACAGAATCTGAAACAGGCTCCAGGATCTGAGCTGGCTGTCAGCACAGAGCCCGATGTGGGGCTCGAACCCATGAACCGTGAGATCATGACCTGAGCCGAAGTCAGATGCTCAACAGACTGAGCCACCCAGGCACCCTGAGATTCACATTTTTTAAAGAATTTTTACCCTTTCAAGGGCCCTGGGTGGCTTAGTCGGTTAAGCGTCCGACTTTCGCTTAGGTCATGATCTCGCGGTTCGTGGGTTCCAGCCCCGTGTTGGGCTCTGTGCTGACTGCCAGCTCAGAGCCTAGAGCCTGTTTCAGTCTGTGACTCCCTCTCTCTCTGACCCTCCCCTGCTCACACTCTCTCTCTCTCTCCTAGAAATAAATAAAACATAAAAAATTTAAAAAAAAAAGAATTTTTACCCTTTCAGTTTCTTGGTCAGATCCATGGATCTAAGGCAAACAGGAAGATCCCTGCCCCCCACCCCCCACCATATTCCTAGAGTTCATAACTCTTCGGGTCTGGGGTAGAGCTACAGGAGTCTAGCCTTTATGTCCCCTGTGTATCAGGATGCCAGACTGACTGAAGGTGAAATTCAAAGCATCACCTTTGTCCAGGTCGTGGGCCCTCTTCTTCAGGACCCCTAAGAATCATCTGGAGACTATCAGAAGTCTTCTGAGCTCCGTCCCTGAGGCTGATTCAGTGGGTCTGGGGGAAAGGCCCAAGGACTCTGATGTTGAACAAGGTCCCTGCTCATGTAGGTGGTATGCAGCCCACACTTGGAGAACAATAGTCTGGACAGGAAACCGTCTGACCCAGAGTTGCCCAGGGCCTGGGTGGTGGGGAAGGCAAATCCCTACAAAGGTCACAAGACTCTCACAAAGGTGCAACGTTCAAAGAAGAGGCACCAAATAGCAATAGACCCCGTAAACAAGCCCTAGGGGCAAAGTGATCGAAGAAGTGATTCTCTGTACTTCTGATGCATCCACTCCCTGCGGACAGTACATGGCAGTACCTGTCTAGCTGCAAAAGAGCCTCACCGTGGAGCTGAAACCCTGAACTTCCAGAGGCAGGACCCCTGTGATTCCTGGGGGTAAAAGAAACCGGAGACAAAGCTGAGCCTCTGTTCGGCCTGCCCTGCCTGCCCAGAGTTGCAGGACCTCCTTGGTACCCCAGGCCCGAGGCACTGACCTGGCAGGAGCCAGCAGGATCTCTCAGGTGGGCCCACCAGGGAGGGGAGCAGGCGCTGCAGACAGAGCCTCTGTGCAGTTTTCCAGGGGCACCTGCCTGAGCAGGGGAGTGGGGGGTGTGCAGGGGCTAGAGAATGTTGCAGAACACGCCGCCCCACTCCTGTGGCTCACCAAACACCCTGGTGCCCTAAGGCAGTCGGGTTTATAACTCTGCTTTCCCCATCTGGGGGATCATTTATACCCCCTCTATAGCCCTACTTAACATGGCCTGAGCACAGACTCGAGGGGCCAGACAGGTCAATGGCAAAGCATCCCGGGCCAAGGGTCTCAAGGAAAGGACCAGAGCCAGGGATGGCAGGGAGAAAGAGCCTGACCAGGGTGGCTGCCCCAGGGCAGGTCTAGTGCTACTGCTCCCTTGCTGGGTGACCTGGGCAGCTCTCTGCCTCTGCCAAGGCGCTTGGCTGGAGAAACTTCTACTCCCTTAGTGCTCTGACAGGCTAGGCTGGGACCAGGGAGCAGTGGTCCCAACTCCTTATCAGAGGGGCCAGAGTGGTATAGGGGTGGCCATGCCGGGGTGGGTGGGAGGGGCAGGACCGAGGGCTGGGGTCCCAGTAAGACACCAGGCTCCCCTCCTGCCCAGGGTATCAGAGTAGTGGCGGGTAAGTCACTTTCTTTCTCTCTGAAGGCTTCTCTCCTAACTTAGGAGCTGCCGGGGAGACATGCTTAGGCCACTGAGAGGCACAGATCTCCCAGTGTTGGCCTCAAGACCCTGCAGTCTCCCCCCCACCCCCTTTAGGCACTCCCAGGAGAAAGCTCCCCCCCCCAGTGCTTCAGACAGGATCAGCATTTCCGGCCTGACAGGCACAGTGATTTATCAGCTCAGTGTCTCTACCAAAACCAAGTCAAGCTGGGGCTTGCAGAGGGTGTGATGGGCATGGCCCAGGGCGGCAGGGGCCCAGGGAACAGCAGGTGGGTGACAGGGGCTTATTCTGACTTCACCCTCAGCATCCATGAGGGCATGTAGGCCCCCAGCCCCCGTCGGCACTTCCACTGGGGGGAATGCCTTTCAGGGGACCTCTCAGGCATGTGCCCTTCCCCTCACACATGCACACAACCCACCGGAGCTGTCCCCACTCAGCTGCCACTGAGACACAGACCTCACCATCTGGGGGACTCCAGGGCAGGGCTGGGGTACAGGGCAGCGTCCATACTGGGCTTTACAGATGGGAAACCGGAGATCAAGATCGCAGAGCCCTTTGCCCTGCCCCATTCGGCCCATTTGGAGACCTTGGAGAGGCCGGGGTTGTGTTGAGGTGGGGGAGGGTCCTGGCAGCCAGTGCCAGCCCCAGTGACCAAGCCAGGCCACCGCTGCCACCAGCACCCCCATACGCACCCCTCCACAGAGCTGGCGCCGCCGCACAGCCCACGTGTTGGGACTCGTCTTGGACGGGCCCAGCTGAGGGTTGGGTGTGGGGCTGCAGTGCCGGAAGACCAGTTCCTCTGCTTTCTCCACCTCCGAGAGCCCTGCACCAGGCGTTGAGCAAGGCTGCCCAGCCCAGCCCAGCCCAGCCCAGCCTCTGTGGCCAGGGTTGCCCTGGAAGTCAGACAAGGGATGACCAGGGGAAGTGACCAAACCCAGTACCAGGAAAACCTGGTGATAACCTGGGCTCTGTTCCCAACTTACTGGATGACCTTGGAAAAGACCCTGTGTCCACTTCCCCATCGGTACAATGGGGGAGAGCCAGGGGGCTCCTGGTTCTGATTCTATGGCTCGGCAGCCAAGGGGACTGCCCACCTGAGGGCGGTACCCCACAATCACAGTGCTCAGCAGGGGGAGGGCCCACCATGACAAGTGGGGAGAAGGGTACTTGACCACAGTGACTCGGGGTCACTGCCCTCTTAAAGGTGTTCCAAATCAAGGGGACTCTCGGATGGCAGATGGCACCCCACGAGGACAGAGGGAGCGGCTGGGGCCTCCAGAGCCTTGTACCTCCCCAGCCCTGGCTGTCCTAATGACGCAGTGAAGACCAGAAGCTCAGTGTCTGAGCCTAGCCAGCCCTCACCGGGGCCCTTTGAACTGCTCTCTAGCTAATTAACCTCCAGATGCCACCGGGCTTGGGGGCCCAACACCTCTGGCTTCTAGAGATACCCTCCCCCTGCTCTGTCTAAATAAAGTCTCCTCAAGTTTCACAGGGGCAGAAACTAGTAGCTCTGGACACACCTGCAGCCAGTCAGGGCTCCAGCTGTGCACACAGCCAGGGATGGGGGCACTTCCTCACCCAAATTTATCCAATCAATGTCCCAATAGTTGCACAGTGTCCCCTTTAAAATGCTTCTGGTAAGGCTATCAGGTGCTAGTCACTCACCCTAGAGTATAAATCAGCTCTATACAGGGGAGCAGCTAATTCTGGAACAGGGGCACTGGGGGTGGGTAAGAGCCCTGGAAGATGGGAAAGGATTGCAAAAGAGAGGCTGGGAGATGCCAAGAGCACATTTTTTAACCTGTGTCAGAATATGGTCGCCAGCCAACCCCATACCCAAGAAAGACAGACTAAATGCCCTTTGTTCCCACTTTGAGCCACAGACATACATGGCTTCTCCTCCCACATACAGAAGAATAATGGGCTAGCCTGGGAACCTACCTCTGGGATAAAACAATTCAGACTGATGAGGCACTGAGGTTGTTAGAAGCCCAGACAATGACACGGGAAGGGCAGAGTGTTCTTGAAGGAGTCCCATGGGGGTACCATGGCAGAATGGAGTTTTGGCCTTTGTAACAGAAGGCAGAATTTTCTGTGAAGACCGGGTCTGAATCAGCTGGGCTCGCTCCCCAGGTTCCCAGTGAGATTCCACCTCAAAGACGGGCAAAGTAGACAAGGCCCCTTCACGGTCAGCCTCGCATTTGCCAGGGGCCTCCTGATGGCTGGAAGGTGCAGAGAGCCTCAAACACCCTGCTCTGAGCTCCCGGGCTCCAGCGTCACCTGCACACAGTAGACCATGTGCCTAGGGATGCAGCCCGAGCCTCAGGAGCTCGGAGTCACCCAGCACACAGAATAGCCCTAACACCTTGCCCAGAGCTCCAGGACAGTCATGGGGTGGAGGTGGGAACCTGAGGATTTCACCTGGGCTGGGGTTTACTGGAAAAATAGAAATACCTGAATTAAGCCTTAGGGAGAAAACAGGAATGACAGCTAATATGTATTGTGTGCTACGTGCCAGGCACGAATCTAAGCACTGTAGCCGAATTAATTAATCTTCACAATAACTTTAGATTCCAGTGCTGTAGCCATCCTCCAGATAAGGACACTGAGGCAAAGGGGACAGTTTGTCCCACACAGCCAGTGAAGTGCTCGGGAGAGAGTCTGAGGCCAGGCAATCCAGCAGGCACGCTGTCAAACACCCTTCACTAGGGACCGTGTGGCTCTTTTACCCTCATGAAGAAAAGACCCATCCTTTCCATGGGAGGTGGCACAGGGGAAAATGCAGAAGGAAGAGGACCATAGAAGTGAGGCCCGCCCCCCCACACCCTGCAGCCTGGCTTCGTCCAGCTCCCTCACTGGGGCAGCCTTCAGTCTGCAGCTCTGGGGACAAGCCACTGTCCCCTACAGTCTGGGGCCCTGCTCAGCTGGCCTGAGCTGCAGCCCAGGTGCCCTGTTGTCTGGCCTGGCCCCGCCGCCTGCCAGCCCAGCTCACACGTCCTCGGGGTCAGGAGCCAGCCCCTGGCAGAGGCTCAGGCAGAGGCGAGCAAAGTCTGACCTGCCAGAGAAGGCTCAGATTTCTGAGAAGGGGCAGAAGCCATGTTTTCAGACCCTATTACATCAGCACACTGGGGTAAGACCAGCCAGCCATTCATATGAAGTAACTGTACACCCAGGCCAGTTCCCCCAGTCACAGCCATGGGGGGCGGGGGGGCTCCCCAGGGGACTCTCTAAACAGAACTCCCCCAGATTTGCTCCTCTGAGCCCAGGCAAGGAAGGGGCCTCAATCATACCATGTACATTAGTTCCTGGGATCTTTTAAAAGCCCTCCGAGGCAGATGAAAAGCCCCAATTTACAGAAAAGGAAACTGAGACTTAGGGGCAGGTGAAGAAACATGCCCAAGGAACACAGGGAGGATGCGATGGAGCCTGGTAACGACTTGGACTGGCCAATCTCCATGTCCTGTGCTCCTCCCGGCCCCCACATGACACCTCTCCAGTCCCCGTGACACCTACCTCTGGATCCCAGCTGGCCTCCCCAGGCCCACAGCTTCAGGACCTCAGACTGGGCCCTAGTACCTATCCCAAAGGTAGGCAGACCCAAGCAATCAGGCTCAGGCTGCCGCCCTCACACTAGGAGGAAAGGTGGGTCAGGGCGTCCCCCGGACACCCAGCCCCTAGATAGCGGTCTTGAAGAATGACCGTGTTCCCAGGCAGGTAGAGGGGAAAGGGATGAGGTCACAGCCTCTCTGCTCCTCCCACTGTTCCAAGGGCACAGGACACTGACCTCAGGACCTTACTATGACAACCAGGAGACCCCAGGGAAACTTTGCAAGGACGCCCCTCCCCCAGGCCCGACCACCCCATACTCACAGCTGCCTGTGAGGGGGCGGGGAGGGGAGGCAGGTGCAGAGCCTGGGGGGCTCCCTCTGCCTAAGTGCAAGTGTGCCTATTCTCCTAGTCTGGCCCACAGCTCGCAGGCCCTGGTCAGCCCGGAGGTCTGGCTGCCCAGACAGTGCCCACACCGCGCCCTGGAGGAGATGTGGTCACCAGAGATGGCGGTGCCGCACCCCAGCAGGTCTCTCTGCGAGAAGGTGGACTGACGTCAGCCTCTACAACAGTCTCAGAGGCTCCTGAAACACCCGCAGCCTGGGGCCCTGCGAGCCCAAACCTGATCACATACCCGTCGGGGACACTCCCCAGAGATGGGGCTCCAAGGCCCCAGATTTCCTGGGCAGCAGGGATGCTGAAAAGTTGCAGAGAAAAGAGCCAATGCTGCCTCTGCACCCCCTGCCACGGGACTGACACAGTCACATCCTTAAGCAGGCAAGCAAGGCCCTGGGCAATAGCGGCCACCATGGTGCGGGTGGCCTGGAAGCAGCAATCAAGTCCCCAAGCGGGCAGGTGAGGCCCTGGGCATCAGTGGCCACCGTGGTGCAGGGGGGCCTGGAAGCAGCAGTCAAGTCCCCCAAGGCCCCCCAGTGCCCAGCACGTGCTAGGTCTGGGGTCGATGAGCACACCTGGCCCCCCAGAAGTTCCCTCCTTACACACCCAGGCCCCAGCACCCCACCTCCTTGGTCTGCTATGGGGGCAGAGGGCCGGTGTGGCCACAGAACGGCAGCCCTGGGTGGAAAAGACTAGGAATTCAACATCACTTAGTGGGACAGTTCTCTTAACACCCCGGGAGATTGGTGGGGCCCAAGGGTCCCAAAGCAAAACTGGCAGGCTCTGCCACTCCCACCGCCCCCATCAGGGGACTCCCTTCCCTAACACTTCCCATGGCCAGAAAATCACCTGCCTTATGGCCTGAGTTCCTGATTAGAAACTGCTGTACTGTGGGACTGGGATGAACCCTTTCTCAGTGAATGACCGTTACAGTCACTGCCCCTCTGGCTTATCTGCATGGACCAACTCTCCTGTCTGGTCCCACTAATGGCCACCGACTCTTACGTGCGCTCCCGGACCAGGTGTGGACCACTCCCCACCTGCACAAGGCAATGCACATGGCAGGCACCAGGCTCTGGGCTTTAGATCCAGTCAAGCCACAGAGGGCTCATGACCCCCAAGGGTTGAAGCAGAACGCTTCCCGGAACAGAGACAGGCCAGGCCCTGATGCCCGCCAGTCCTGTGACACAGCCACAGGACATCACAAACACCCCAAGTGCGTGACTGTCACTTAAGCTTCTCTGCTCCCTCTTCCCATTTCATGCGTGGGCTCACTGAGGCCACAAGAGGCCCTTGCACAAAGTCACTGAGCAGCAAGAGGAGGGCCAGGGCTGGAAGGCAGACATCAGAGCCGCAGCTAGTCCCACCGGGCTCCCACCACCCAGCACACAGTGGGCTCATGGTCAAGGTTACTTGGGTGAGTGTCAGGGGAGGATCTGTGGGCCTGGCACCGTGACTCAGCTGACAAGTGGAGTGATAAACACGCCTGCCTGCCCCACTGCCCCAACCTGCCCAACACGGCTTCTGCTCCTGCTGATGAGCGGACCTGGGGCAGGTGGCCAGGATGCCTGGGTGTGTGCAGAGAACATCACCAGGCCTGACCTTGCCCAGCGTCCTCTGTCCACCTCTGGTTCCCACACTGAGCTCTGAGTCCACCTCTTCCAAGCAGTCTGCCCTGACCCCCACCTCCACGGATGACACCTCAGGCAGTGAGTGTCCCCTCGAGTCCCCAGAAGAATCACAGTGGAGGACCCTAACCCTGACCAAGTCTCCCATTACCACCTTCACTCTCCCCAGGACAAGGTCTCAGAGCTGAAGAAGAGGAAGGAAGCCCCTTGAACAGATGGGAGAACTGAGGCACAGAGGGACAAAGATCTGCCCAAGCCAGTCAGGGGCCAACCTGGGACCAGGAAGGACAAGAGTCCTAGCTGCCCTTCTCTGTAGGAGTAACCTCTATGGACTTCTAATGCCAGGGATGGAGGAGCGTCAGAGTTGCAACTAAAAAGGGGAAAATCCACCAGAAAAGAAGAGAGAGGAAGACCTCTTCCCGGCTTCTGAAGGGGAAGTTGCAGACAGGTAGTGACCAGGTTTCCCAAAACTTTCAGGCTGTAGCCTACCCAGCCAGAAGCCCAATGAGGAAACAGAGTCAAGACCACCCAGGCCAAGTTCAGCTGTAGCTGCGACCCGTGCTGGGGGTCCGCCAGCCCGCACACAGCCCCTGGCGGGGGGCAGCCCCAGGTGAGTCACGAGAGCATTCCCAGCATGGGAACAGCCTCTACATAGAGTCAGGCAACCCTTGGAGCCATGAACGAATGCCAGGAGGACAGAGACCCTCAAGGAGTTCCAGAGGCAGAAGGGGATGCATCTGGAAGCCTCCAAGTTCATGTGTCAACAGGAAACATCATGGGGCAGACGACTGAGTCCAGGAGCAGTTCCAGCCACCAGCCTTCCCCTCTCCTGGCCCAAAGGTCCCAAGTCTCAGAACTGCCCACGGCACCCTCACCCCCACCCCCTGCCATGAGCTTGCCTCCACACACCCGGCCCTTCCAGACGTCCTGGCTCCCCAGAACTGACAGGCAGCAGGACACTTTCCAGAGGGAGCTTAGCCCACCTCCCCTCAGCCCCAAACCACCAGCTCATTCTGGGCCCCACAGCACTGAGAACAGGGAAGCTAACTAAGTCCCCCTGTCTCGGGCCTAGAAACGCTATTCTTCTGGGAACCTTCTAGTGCCTGCTCAGTGTAAGCTTCCTGAGGCTAGGCAGAAGCAGCTCCATCACGCAGACAGAGCCAGCCATCCCAGAGGCCATGCAGACTTCCCATGTCTCCTGGATTCGAAGTTGCAGAGCTGAAGTGACCCCGGGGGCTGGCTCTTGCCTCTGTGGCCTCAGATGTGCCTCCTTATGTTGAGGGACGCATTCAAGCCTGCCCTCCCCCGGCATCATCAGGGCACTCACGGCCGGCTCCCAGGGAGGTTCCAGAACGCATACTCTCATCTAAAGCCCTGGGACAGCTGACAGGGAAATGACACCATGCTGAATGTGTTCCAGGGCACAGGATCCTGGCGCCAAAAGCCCTCTTTCCACAGACTCCCTTAATCCCATTCCCTTTCTCTAGACACACGTGGGCAGGCCCTCAAGGGGGGGATGGGCTTCCAACCCAAGACTCCAAAACTGGTTGTTGAAAAGAAGGAAGAAATCAGAAAATAGTTTGTTCTGTAAAACTCCCAGGGTTCCAGGACTAGAAATCATTTAATGACCGATTCCTCACGGGGCTGTCCTGCAGCGGGACCTAGTGCTGGAGAGGACCAGCGGGGGGAACCCAGCCCCGGCACCAGGAGTACTGGGTATCCGGGCATCTGGTTGATACCATGGTGCCCACCTCCCCGGCTTAAAAAGGGATCTGCTAATTTTGAAAATGTTTCCCCAGTGCCTCAGATGAAAGTCAGTGGAGACTGGCTGCCACCCTGGGGACAAGCATGAAGCCACCATGCAAATGTGGGACGCCCTGGCAGGCCTCTTGGCACAAGCCAAGAACATATATGTGGTCCCTGCATGGGCATCAGACCTGGGAGCACACCTCACCCTCCCCTCATGGGCCTCACTCTCTCCTAACCTAAGCTCCAGGGAGCACCTCTTGCCTGTCCCTACACCACTGAGTGAACCCAACCCGAGCCCAGGATGCAGCCAATGCTCAGGGTTCACTTAAAGTCATGGTTCAGGCCAGCTCGGTCCAGCCCAATGCCCTCTCCATCCAAAATATGCACACCTATGGTTCTCCAGGATGGAACAGCAAATACCCATAGGGCCTCACAAGTGTCAGCCAGCCTCACTGGGGAGACTTGACAGCCCATCAATTCATTAATGCCATACACATATGCCCATGCATATGTACAGATCCTGTTTCTTGGACACTGGCCCCTCAGAGGGGCTTACTTCTATAGGCCTCATCCACAAAATGAGGGCAATGACATACAACGTAAAGGTTTGGCTTAAAGATGAGATAAGAATGTAAGAAAAGCACTGAGCACTCAATAATAGGCACTCAATTAAAGATGCCTCTAATTATATCGATAGCTAACTTTTCCTCTGGCACTTTCGTTTCCAAACACTTTCAAGCACTCATTATGAAATGAATATGCATATGACAAAGGACAGGGAGAACAGGTATGATGTCCGCTTTACAGAGGACATCAAGATTTGGAAGTGAAGTGACTCACTCAAGGTTAAACGGTAAATTAGTGGCAGAGTTGAGACCTGGTCCTGGAGCTCTACTTAATCCAAAGCTGTTTCTGGGCTGCCAAACAGTACGGGCGCACGAGGAAAGATGCACTTCAGCCCAAATAAAACATGGTGAAGCAATGGAGAGAGAACCCAAGCTAAGAGTAAAGGCCCTTCCAAATGGGATTTACAGCGAGTTAGCCTTACCAGGTCCAGGCTACCTGTGACCGGCAAGTCTCTTCCAAGTCAAGCCAGGCAGACAAACTCGGAACACAGGGTCATCATGGGCCTCCTCGCAGAGGTCATCCACACCTATTCACTGCGGGAGCCTGTAGGCATGTCCTTTGACAGCCTTGTTATCCTAGGTACTATCAGGGATACTGCTGAGGTTCCAGCATGGTCCATGGAAGCACGACTCCACACAGATCATGAGCATTACTCACAAGTGAAACTCTCACTCAGCACTGAAAACTCTCGTCTTAGGAATCATTCTAACAGATCTGATTAGTTTCTTCATACTGCTGGAGAGCAGTGCAAATTAGAACTGAACAGAAAAGCTGCCTGCTACACTTAGGCCCACAATTGTCATTTTTGGCTGCTGTCAGGGATTGGGGGGAGAAACAGAGCAAACCAGAATTCAAAAGATACCAACCTGGGGGCACCCAGCACAGGGGCAAAGTGCCCTTCAGAGCTCAACAAACCCAGGACAGAAATGCCTAACACAATGACTACCATGAAGAAGACCCTGGCATCTAGAGATTAAATTATGCTTAGTAGTTTTTTTTTGGCGGGCTCTGTGCTGACAGCAGAGAGCCGATGTGGGGCTCGAACTCATGAGTCGTGAGATCATGTCCTGGGCCGAAGCCGGACACTTAATCAGCTGAGCCACCCAGGTGCCCCGGTATTCTTCTGTTAATAAAGGAAAGGAAATAAATATTGTAGAGAGTCCTGCCCAAAGTAAGAATACTTTTGAGGTCAATATGGATTCTTAGCTCACTAAAAAAACCTGGATGCCAAGGATACCTCATTCCCAAGGGATTTCAGAATCCGAAACTCTGCAATAGGAAACATTCCTCTATAAAATACTACAAAACTCAAGCTTTTCACTAATTCTTTCCAGGCCTCCCTCCTTTCTCATCCCTCTCCCCACCAATCTCGGTTAATGAGGTTTTATTGGAACCCACCAAGAGCCACAGGTAGAGACTTAAAACAGCTCCACCCTCCCGGTGGAGCTGAAGCCAGGAGTGACATCACCTCTCAAAGGCTCTGAGCCCAGGAGGAGAGGAGGCACTTAACGCCTCCCCCAACCCCCACCCACCCCACCAGGCCTTAGGGAAATGTCTCCACTGGCCCCCATAATTAGGGCAAAAAGGGATTTTGTGCCTTTCAAGAAAGAGAAAAGAGAAGGAGAGGAAAATAGCAAGTAACTATTCCAGAACAAGCAATTTTTCTGGCATGGAAGAAACAAAAGACCACAGGAAACACACACACACACACACACACACACACACAGAAATCTTTTTAGACAAACCTGTTCTTGTCTCTTGGGAGTGGTTTCAAGCAACCTTATGCCCCAGCAGCCTTCCCCTGCCCATTCAGAATCAGGTGCCCAGATCACACCCTACCTCACTGGTCCCCAGGGGGTTTCTGACCTGCTTCCCACTGGGACCAGAGTGAGCTCTGGGAGAGGACCAGATCTCTGCAACCTGTAGACACCGCCTCCTATTTTAGGCAAACCTCATTGCCTAATTTCTTTTAGCAATGGTGGAAGGGACGATGGTACTTTATGTCACCTTATGCCCCCACTTTTAACCCAACATGGACACCCACTGTAAAGAGGGAAAAGGCAGGGCTGGGAGAGAGAAAACAAATGAAACTTGATAAAAGGAAAGAAGAAAACCTAAGCTCCAAGCCAAAGTCTGACCCCAAAGTCTCGTGCTTTCAGGCTCCACTCAGCCACCCCCTCCAGGAAGCCCTCCTACCACCACATTCTAATAAGCCTCTCTCCTTCCCTCCATTCCCCCTTGAGATTCAACTGCCTCCCACCCCTCTGTAACGTGCCAAAGTTTTTGGCAACTAATAAGGCTTCTTACTGCAGTATTTGCCCTTACCCAGTACACAGGAAACTCTGGGAAACACAGTCCGCAGAGAACCTCCCATCCCACCTGCCTCCCCCATGTTAACAGGCGCTCTGGGATCCCAGCTCATAAGAATGCCAGCTTCAACCAAGGCAGGCAAAAGAACCCAAATCCGCACTCCTGATTTTGGCTGGAAATAGGTGGAGAACCCCACCTCAGCAGTCTCTGCTGAGGCCCAATCTTGGGCCTGTAGAGAGTGGAGTGGACAGGTAACCCTAGGTGGACCACCCAATTAAACCACACAGCTCCACTCTCTTCTCCAGAGTATTAACTGTGAGTCAAGGCGCAATCTGAGTCCTACCAAGCTGCAACTCTACAGAGAGAAGAAGCCAGATGCGACTTCCTGGATCTGAAAGCCAGGAGTGCACTGGAGATGCAGCTCAGAAATCCCATCTGTCCCCATGGCTCCCCCAGATTTGGCACCCTTCGACCCCCACCTCCAACTCATCAGCAATGCAAGAGGCATCAGGGACCCTGTCCTTGTACTTCAAAATATAGTTCCAAACACAACAGTCGGTTGGAAAGCAGGGCGGGGGTTGGAGGGGCACTTTACAGATAAGCCTGGAAAACACCTCACCTGAGCCAGACCCTATAAAATACCCCAAAGCTCTCAATAGCTGGTAGCTTCTATTATTGTAGAGGGACCCGCTTACAGAGGGTAGGCATTGCTGAGATTTGTGCAGATGCCACATTACCCGCGGAGGACCCGGCACCCCCTCCCCCCCTCCTGCGATCCTTCCCTGCCCACGTGCCTCCCTCACCGAGAGCTGGGGAAGTAGAGCAGTCCAGATGTGGTAGAGAGAGACCGCCACTTCCGGAAGGGGAAGAGCCCCCCGCTCCGTCCACACCTCCCCTCTCCATCCCCGGGGATGGCCGCCCCAGCCTGCGGGGAGGGCTCCGGACTCCAGCAGCGGGTGTGGGGGCTGGGGGTGGACGTGGACACACAGCGGCCGGCGCTGACACCTGGCGGCCGCCCAGGTCCCGGCCCACGGCGGGGCCGGCGCCGCGGGGCGGTTCCCAGGAAAGGGTTACAGGGGCTGAGAACAAAGCGCCCCCATTGGGGAAGGCGGGCTAGCGGACGGCGGCGGGGGCGGGAGATCACTTTCTGGGGGCCCTCGGGATGCTCTTTGTCGGCCAGGTCCCTCTTCAGAGGGGACCCACCCCTCGCCAAAGGTAGATGCTGGAGTCCTACCCGAAGGCCTCCCCCAGCCAAGGACTCCACATTCGTCCCTCTTTCCCCCCAGCTCCACTGGGCGGGCCAAGGGACCCGCCTTCCCTCCGCGCGGCTCCAGCACAAAGCCAGGCCGGGGGAGGGGAACAGCCATTCCGGGGTCCACTCGCGTGGAAGCCGCAGCCTTCCCCGGCCGTGCCCAGCCCCGCTCGCACCCCTCCGCGGGCCACACAACTTCAGCAGCCCCAAAGTTGGGTTCCTTCGGGGCTCTGGTGTTCGGGAAGCAACTTCCCGGAACCTCCCGCTGCCAGCTCTGCCTAGCTCCCTTAGGGCAGCCGACGGGAAGCTGAGGACCCCACCTCCGCGGCCACCACGACCCCCGCGCAGCCCTGGCCCGGGCTCCTCTGCCAACGCGCCGACCCCACTGCTCCCAAACTTGTCTCCGCCGAAGGGACCAGGAGCCCGGGCTCGGCGGGTCTGCGGGTGAGCGTTGTGGCCGTGGCCACTGCATCTTCCCGGGTCGCCGGCGGGGACCCCGGCTACTGCGGTTCCCGGGGTGACTGGATGAGATCCGGCAACCCCGGGAGCCGCCGCAGGCTGGTGGGCACCGACGCATGTGAAGCCGATTCACATAATTGAGCGCGGAGCCCCGGCACAGGCTCTTCTGTGCTGGGTGCCCCAGCCCCCCGCCCGTAACGGCGGAACCCGCGCAACGCCCACCGACGGCGGAGGCAATTGGCGCGGGACCCCTGTTTCGCGGTCACGGTCGGGCCCACCGGGCTAGCGCGGGAAGACAAGTCCCCACTTCCCCTCCCCCTCCACGTGCCGCCGGCGGCATCGGCGACTCTGCAAGCACCGGCTTCCCGCCGCTCCCCGCCCGTCCCCAGCCACACTCACCGGGAGAGCCAGCTGCAGGCGCAGCGCCAGCGCGCAGAGCCAGAGCCAGAGCGCAACGCGCCTCATGCTGCCCGGACCGGCGGCGGGAGCGCTGCGGGCTGCGGGGATCGGGGTGACGCCGCGCGGCACGGACTGCGCGGGGCTCCGGGCGGGCTCCGCCGGGTCTTTGCGCGCTGCACCCTCGGGCAATGCCCCGCGCGCGGCTGTCTCTGGCGAGGGCTGCGGAATCCGCCGGCTACAGTCCGCTCTCTACCTCTGGATTCCTCTCCTCCCGGCTCGGCTCCAGCCCTCACCTCTCCCGCGGAGCTCCGCCTTATCATAAACCCACAGGCCCTTAGCCGTTGCAAAAACTAGCCCCCCACCCCCAGCTCGCCTAGTCTCGGGGCCAGCCCCAGGCCCCACCCCCTAAGACCCCGCCCCCTGAGCCACCCAGCCCGGCCCCTTGGAAAGCCCCACCCCCGGGGTCCTGGCCCCGCCCCCGCCCCGCCCCCTCTCGCACCGCCGCGCGGAACCTCGCCTTCCTCGGGAGCTGTGGTCCCCACAAGCTGTTGTGCCTGGCGTTTCAGCCCCGCTGCTCCCGGGTGGCGGGGTCGGGGCGCACCCCCTTCCGCCCTGCCCCAGTATATTGGAGCGCTGCCCGTGAGAGGGGCGGGAGGAGCGGGCGCCGGTCTTCGACTGTGGGCGCCGATCTACAGCGCCCTCTGGGCGTGGGTACCCAGCGTCCTCCAGGTGCGTTCGACTCCCGAGAGCCTGGCGGCGACGGGAACGCTTTCCCGGCTGCGCGGGGCCTCGAGGTGACGGGGCCTCAGACCCGGGGGAGCCCTCCCCCGCCTCTGCGTCGACTGCCTGCCGAAGGGGTCCCTGCGTCCTCACTTCCCCAGGAACAGGTTCCCTCAGGCCCTCGCGTTCTACCTGCACGCCAGAAAGTGCTGGAAACGTGGGGCCTTTGAACAGAGTATATGCTCAGGACGAGCTGTAAAAAAGAAAGAAAGAAAGAAAGAAAGTTTTATGTGCCTTTCGATGAAAGACTGCCCTCTCTCTTCATGCTCGGAGCTAAAGGAAAAAATAAAGGGCTTTCTTCCCAGGGCAGACCTCCTCAGGCCGGAGACCTGAGTGTTTCCTGCTCCTTCATGATTCCCTCAGACGCCCTAGACCTCAGTGTTTCCAACACCAGCCAGCCACCTCTGTGCAGAAAGGCTATGGAACGCGTCTGGGTGTCGCGCAAATGGCCTTGAGGGAAAAGGGGAAGAAGCTGCCAGGCCCTGCCTGCAGACTGGTAGGCAGGAGAGGTGGTGCCAAATGACCTTCGTACCTGGGCCTGGAGACCAAAGATGGCGTCCTCCTCACCCGCCTTCTGCAGGCACTGGGCAGGGCAGGCCTCAGTTGGCCTGAACTGGGAACCAGGAAGGTGTCCTGGGGTGTTTTGGCCTCTCAGCAGTTTCCAGTGTTTCTCTTTAAATGATTGAAACGTTCCTGGGTCCTGGGCTATACAGGCGGGACCATCCGCTGTGGGCCCTGGGTTTTCCACCCACCCTAAGGTTTGCCAGGAGCTATGCAGCCTCCTGCGTCCCCATCTCAGCCACACTCCCCTGTCAGAGCACGGAAAGGTGAAGCCCCTGAACAGCACTCCGCCCTGTTTTGGCCCCTGCTCAGAATCTCTGTTTGACTTAGGCAACCCCCTGTTTTCGGATCTCAGTTTCTCCACGTTTTTCTTTGGGGGATGAAAGATCTTGATCAGTGTTCTTGGGGTCTACTGTGGGGTCCCCAAGTGCCTTGACATCATGGGTCATCCAACAGCATGGCACCAGGCAGGATCTCTCTGGGAGCTCAGCTCACGGAGTCCTGGTGCGTTAAAAGGACTTTTAGTAGAAAATGCATGTGTCTCCCAGAGGCTGGCTCCACGGGTCTGAAGTTAGTTCTCTGGTCCTCTCAACACAATGTGGAGGGAAAATAGGTCAGTTCAGATTCCTGCTTTTCTCTGCTGTACAAAATCGAGAAAGTTGAGGTCTGGGGGGCTCGATGGAGTCTTTTCAAAAATCACCAGTTTAGGGGCGCCTGGGTGGCTTAGTCGGTTAAGCGTCTGACTTTCGCTTAGGTCATGATCTCGCGGTTTGTGGGTTCGAGCCCCGCGTCGGGCTCTGTGCTGACTGCCAGCTCGGAACCTGGAGCCTGTTTCAGAGTCTGTGTCTCCCTCTCTCTCTGACCCTCCCCTGCTCACGCTGTCTCTCTCTCTCTCTCTCCTAGAAATAAAAAAAAAAAATCACCAGTTTAGTGTTTCTTTCCAACAGTACATTTGCCCCAGATCAACGTGTATTTCTTTGGGCAGGCAAGGAAGAGGAGGGACCCAACAGAGGGACCCCAAAGACATGTACAGAAAGAAGGGAACTGGAAGGTCAGGGCTTGCCTTTGGCCCAGCTGACCCCTGTTTTACTTCTCCTTCAGCTCAAATTCTACAAGAAAGCCTCTTCCTCAGAGATACAGCCCTTCGGAATGTCACAGCAGCACTAGGACATATGCACAGGTATGGTCCTCCATCCCTGGTGTACGCATCAGCCCCTTCCTTGGAACCCCCATCAAGCCTCCATAAATCTAACCTAAAGGGTTAATGTCTGGCTGAGCAGGGGGCTTCTAAGGCAAGGTCTCCATCCTGACATGGGTTATCAAATATGTTCAGTATCATCCCTGGTGAACCACTAACTGCCTTGAATGTTTTTTCTTTTTGCCACTAAGAGAAAGAAAATTCTGGGAAGCCAGGGCTAGCATCTCACCCACCCCATTTCTCTCATTCTTCCCATGGCACCTGTTGCCACTTGAGGGGCAGGGCAGCCTGTGGCCAGCAGGCAGGAAGAGGCCAGCTCTGTGTGGTGTGTGTGGTACCTCGGGCGCAGGCTGCCCCTTCACTGCCTTAGGCACCTGAACTGGCCAGCCAGCCTCTGAGCAAGCTGACATCTATCAAAGCTCAAAATGCATTTAGCCTTCAACTCAGCGACTCTGCCCCAGTGAATTTATTCTTCAGAAGTATTTTCACTAGTGTCCCAGCAGGCATGTTTCCATGTTCATCAGTAAAGAAAAGGGGAAATATATGTGGATATTCCCACACAATGGAAAACTATAAAAACACTTTTAAAAACAAAGCAGTCTTGATGTGCGACATTTTTCAAAGCTTAGTTTTAGGTGAACAAGACAACTTAAAGAGTGATCTCTGTATAGCATGGCCACAATTTTCTTAAAACAAAAACGTGTGTAATGTACACAGACTATTATATGTATGTAAAACATTTTTCCTGTAGAGGAGGAAAATGGGATGGGGACAATTGTAGGAGAATTTTTAAGTTTACTCAGTAATATTAATTTATTAAATGAGAATACATACATATTACTTGTTTAATTCTTCACATTAGAAATTATTTATTAGGGGCGCCTGGGTGGCTTAGTCGGTTAATCGTCCGACTTTCGCTTAGGTCATGATCTCGCGGTTCGTGGGTTCGAGCCCCGCATCGGGCTCTGTGCTGACTGCCAGCTCAGAGCCTGGAGCCTGTTTCAGTCTGTGACTCCCTCTCTATCAAACCCTCCCCTGCTCACGCTGTCTCTCTCTCTCCTAGAAATAAATAAAACATTAAAAAAATATATATTTAAAAAAAAAGAAATTATTAAATCAGTGGAAATGCTTTTAACCTCAACTAATAGCTTCCCCTCAAGCAGCTGGAATAATAGGACAGTCTATTGCAAGTCCCCTACCTGCATGACTCATGGCACAACCCAAACCCGCACACTCCCGCAGCGTAAGCCCCTCCCACCTTTCAGTGCTGCCCTCGGGGTGTGGCTTCTCCCTCAGGCTGGTGACAAGATGGCCAAAGTGTTTCCAGCCATCTCAGCTATCACAGCCACCTCCAGAAATGAGGTCACCTTCTCCTACACTTCTTTTTTTTTTTTCAAGTTTATTTATTTATTTTGAGAGCGAAGGTGCAAGCAGGAGAGGAGCAGAGAGAGAGAGAGAGAGAGAGAGAGAATCCCAAGCAGGCACCACACTGTCAGTGTGGACCCCAGTGCGGGGCTCTAATCCAAGAACTCTGAGATCATGACCCAGGCTGAAATTAAGAGTGGAATGCTCAACTGGCTGAGCCACCCAGGTGCCCCTCAACATACACACGTCTTTTCCCATCTCACTGGCCGGAATGGGTTCCACACACACATGAAGCCATGACTGGCAAGTAGAGCTTGAGTATCAGAATGGGTGCAGATTAACCTTCAAGGTGCTATGAATTTGGGGGAACCAATGTCAAGGACTTCCCAAAGAATATCAGATGTGTGTAAGGGCATTCTTACTTCAAAATGGTAGAAAACACAACTTGGTAGAAAACACAAAAGAACCTCTTCTCCTCATGAAACATTTCTTTTTAATGTTTATTTTTGAAAGAGAGAGAGAGAGTGCGAGCAAGGGACAGAGAGAGAGGGAGACACAGAATCTGAAGCAGGCTCCAGGCTCTGAGCTCTCAGTACAGAGCCTAATGTGGATCTCAAACCTGAGAACCTCAAGATCATGACCTGAGCCGAAGTCAGACGCTTAACTGACTGAGTCACCCAGGCGCCCCTCATCATGAAACATTTTAAGACAGTTACTTATTTTATTGTGGACCATTTCAAATGTATAATAAAGAATAATGTTCCTCAAAAAATTAAAAACAATTACCATATGATCTAGCAATTTCACTTCTGGGTATATACCTAAAAGAATTGAAACTAGGGACTCCAATATTTGCACACCTGTATTCACAGCAGCTTATTCACAACAGCTAAAAGGTGGAAGCCACCCTCATAGCCACTGACAGATGAGCAGAGGAACAAAGTGGTGTATACATAAAATGGGAATATTATTTGGCCCTGAAAAGGAAGGAAATTCTGATTGATGCTATAACGTTGATGAACCTTGAAGACTTTATGCTAAGTAAAATAAACCAGTCGGTCAAAAAGGACAAATACTACATGATTCCATTTATGTGAGGTTTCTGAGGTGGTCAAATTTATAGAGACAGAAAATAGAACAGTGGTCGTTGCTTGGGCTTGAAGGGAAGAGGGAACACTCCCTTGCTTACCAGGTATGGTGCCTTAGTTTGGGAAGATGAAAAAAGGTCTAGTGAGGGAAGGTGGTGACGGCTGTACAACACAAATATAATGCCACTGAGTTATACACTTAAAATTGTTAAAATGGTAAACTTTGCATTACGTATATTTTACAATAAAAAAGAATGCAAAAAAAGAAACCCACCTCAGTCGCAATCCCCCCAAAATCATAATATAACAAAGACCTATGCAACTACCACTCTGAGACATATCTAATCTTCACATGACCTTTTTTCTTTTCTTTTTATTATTTTTGTATAAATGTAACATTACAGATTCAGTGGGGTGAGTCTTCTCCATTTATGTTTTGAGCTCTGTCCATGTTGATACATGTGGCTCTGGGGCACTTAATTGCTGTAGTATCACTTATAGTGTGCATATACCACAGTTTATTTATCTATGGACATTTGGTTATTTCCAGTTTTTCAATATTATGCACGATGCTGCAATCAATTCTTGTATTTTGCTCCTTGAGTGCATGCAGAGACTTTCTCTAAGAGTAGATAGAGCTGAATTTAAGGTACAAAAATATTGAGCTTTCTTAGAAATTGCTCTAATTTCTCTAAACAAATTGCTCTCCAAAAGGGTCTGTAGCAATTTATACTCTCAGCAGCAGTTAGGAGAGTGCCTATTTTTCTATATCCTTTGTATGACTTGGCATTTATTGGACCTTTTATATTTTGCCACTCTGATTGCAAGTAAAATATCTTCATTGTCGTTTGATTTTGAATGGCCCTACCATTATGAAACATTTTGCACGAGGCTTTTATTGCTGACTGCCTGGGCAGATACTACTCGTTGCTTCCTGTATTTGTTTTCTTCTCCTTTTTCAGTAAAAGAACCCCTAAATTTCAGCTGGCCCTTTGGCCAACCAAAATAAGATTCTCTTTTGCAGCATCACTTACAGCTCTATGTAGCTTCCTGGTGAGGGTTTGGCTGGTGGGACGTGAGCAGAGATGGTTGTACATACAGGCAGGGAGTGTCAAATGGAGGAATAGGTCCTTCTTTCCTTTTTTCTTTCATACTGGCTGGGATGCAGATCTACAGCTGGAGCAGTCATCTTGGACATGAAATGAACTTGAGAACAGAGACCCTACATAGCAGAAGACCAGGTTAGAAGGAGCGTGGGGTCTCCGGCCAGTGAGGCGGCACACCAGCCCCTCACTGCCCATGCACACGTGCGGATGATGGACCTCCGCGTTGCTTCAGACGCTGTTATCCTGGATTTTCCACCCCTCGCCAGGGACCCTAACCCTGATAATACTCTGGTCAGTTTGGCCTTCTGCATATAACCCAAGAGAGTGTGGGGAGGACAGTTGTGCACGGGGAGGAGGGAGAGGGGAATGGTTCCGAAGATGCTACCAGGAAGTTCTGAGATGCTGCCAGTGATACAACCCCACCAGCTCCCCAGTCTTGGACTCTATTAAATTCTGGATTTGACTCAAATCACCTAACAACCTTGGTCCCCAAAAGAAGTCTTGAGGAGAAGTAGGTTGTTCACATGATGGAGTATTTTCAGAGTCTGAAGCCCATGCAGCCGTCTGCTCTGCTCACGCCGCGGGGGACCACTCTGGGCAGGGGGCAGGAATGCCACAGGGTCTCCGCAGGAAGCCCTCACCCCAGTCAGCAGTGGGGCTGTGCTGGGCTCCAGGGTGACACAGGAAGAATGAGAGGCCCGTGGGAAATGTTTGTTTCTTCCGTGTAACTTACATGTTGTTTTCCTGGGTATTGAGAACCGTGTCACTGCCTGTACTGGTGGCACCTTTGTGCGCAGGCGGCTCTAACACATCGGGTGCCTGGGGGCTTGCAGGCATACCGGACTTTAAATCCTGCTTCTCTGTCGCCATCCCCACACCCTGCCTTTCCCCTGTGCTCCCTGCCCATTTCTGATGTATGGTTTTGCTTGCCATCGAAGTTGCCTCTGATATTTGCTAGGACGTCAGCGGGAGAAAAAGAGAATAATACATTCTCTGTAAGTTTCAGTGGAGTTTCCACGTCCGAACCAGAGTTCCTTCCCCAAAGCCGTCCCCTTGGGGGACCATGTTGGTCATCTGATGCTGCCCACCCACCATGCTAGGGAGACCTAAGGACTCTTTGTCTCTCAAGATAGCTTTTTTTCTTTTTTTTAGGAAGGTGGACTGTAGTTCATTCATTTGATAAACATGCCCAGAGCTGCAGTGCTGCCTGCTACACCTCTGGTCTGGGGCAGCCTTTGTTGGAGGCTTGGACAGGAAGCTCTCTGGCAGGCAGGAGTGCCAATGCCGGTCTCGCTTTCCCAGGTGCCGCCAGACTGATTCATCCTGAGCCACTTCCTGGGGTGGGGCTGTTCTTCTCTGGCCCACAGCAGCCTGTCCCCGCCTCCTGATGACCTGGCATCTTGAGAAGCCGCAGGGCCTCCTCTGACTCAGCCCCGTGTTGGCAGGGGGCTCGTGCCCATGTTGTTCGGGCAGGGAAGCTGCACGCCACGTCTGTCTCGCTTACCCCCACTGTCTCAGGCAGCCACCAGATGCAGTTCCTCCTCTGCATTCTTAGCACACCTTAGCTGTGTGACCTTGAGCAAGTAACTTAGCCTCTCAGTGCTTTAATTTGCTCCTCTATGAATTGGGAACATGCTAAGTACCTACTCAGAGAGGTGCTGGCAGGGTAAAAGGATAGAAGCACCGTGAAGGATTTAGCATGGTGCCCCGCACACCTGGTGCCTGCATGTTAGCGATGTTGAAGCTGTGATGGTGTGCCTGGGAGAGGTGGGTAGAAACTCATCTTCACAGCCCCCTTCCCTGCGACTCAGATCGTTGTGACAGCACTTAGCACTTCCCCTGGCACCAGGCCTGGTAAATAGAACTGTGGAGAAGTTAGGCATTCCGAGGCCCCAGGGGAGATGCTGGGGTGAGCTCTGAAGGGGAAGGAGCTCACAGCAGCCCAGCTGCAGGAGGCAGGGTGTGATGTGGGTGCAGGGACGTGCGTGTAGCACCTGCATGTGGCAAGTTCACTCCACAGATAGAAGGTAAACTCTGTACAAATCAGAGATTGCAAACCAAATAGCTCCCAGGCCTGCATTTGGCCTGCAGGAATGTTCTGCCCTCACAGTGTTTTTCTAAAAAAAGAGATTTCCATAAGGAAATCACACATAGGAATCCAGATTTTGGATTTTCTAGCAGAATCAGAAGATTTAGTGACACTTGGGGCACCTGGTTGGCTCAGTCGGTTAAGCGTCCGACTTCGGCTCAGGTCATGATCTCAGGGTTCGTGGGTTCGAGCCCCGTGTCGGGCTCTGTGCTGACAGCTCAGAGCCTGGAGCCTGTCTTCAGATTCTGTGTCTCCCTCTTTCTCTGACCCTCCCCTGCTCATGCTCTCTCTCTCTCTCTCTCTCTCTCTTTCTCAGAAATAAATAAAAAACATAAAAAACATTAAAAAGAAGAAGAGTTAGTGACACTGGACCCCCATTCCGTCATGGCAAGGACCAGCTAAAGCCAGGACTCATGAAGTGTACACATTTCTAGTGCATCCACCACCTCCTGAACCCTGCTAGAGTCCGACTTCCAAGAGCCTCTACACAGTCCTGAGGTGTGTTAGCTGTGGCATGAGACTGCAGTTGACCTCTGGCCCTGCCTCCCTGGGCAAGTCATTCACGCCCTGTAAGCCTCAGCTTTGTCATCTGTAAAAGGCATAGAAGACTAGGCCCTTCCTCACACAGATTTTCGGGGGGATGGGATAATATATGACGCCTGGCGCCTAGTAAGTGTTCTATACTTTCCAGCTATTGCTGCTGTCACTGCTTCTGATACCAGCTCATGATTTTAGGATCAAAACTGACCTCTGTGGAGACCGGAAAGGACCTTCCTTAATTTGGACAGCTGCCAGCCGGAAATCCCTAGGGGCCACACAGGGGGAAAATTTTTTAAAATCCCCTCTATTCCACCTGTTGATTCCTTCCTCCTTGCCCACCCCACCCCCAAAACTCTTGGCAACCTCTTACTTTCTTACGGTCTCCACAGTTTGCCTTTTCCAGAAAGTCACATAGTTGGAATCATATCGTATGCAGCCTTTTCCAACTGGCTTCTTTCATGGAACAATATGCATCTAAGCTTCCTCCATGTCCTTTCACAGTTTGATAGCTCATTTCTTTTTATCACTGACTAATATTCCATTGTCTGAATGTATCCGTTTGTTTCCCCACCTACTGAGGGACATCTTGTTTGCTTTGACATTTGGGCAGTTATGAATAAAGCTGCTATAAACATCTGTGTCCCATCTTTTGTGTGGACCTATTTTCAACTTATTTGGGCAAATAGCTAGGAGCATGGGTCATATGGTAAGACTCCCTTTTAATTTCATGATATATGAATATAATCACATTGGATGAAACTGATTTACATCTGACCTAGGAGTTCTGCGTAAATGAATATAGCTCATGGTAATAGCTTTGTGCACTATAGTTCTATTTTGTCTTCAAGGTTGTTTTAGTTTTGTAGAATAACTTGGGAAATTTTCATTGTTTTCCACACTCTGTAAAATTTTATATAAGCTAGGAATTCTATGTTCCTTAAAGATTTATAGAACTTGCCCCTTAAACGGCCTGAGCTCATGCCCGTATTTTAAGGGTGTATCATCTTTTTTTTAAAAAATCTTTATTTTTCTTTGTGAGAGAGAGACAGAGTGCAAGCAGGGGAGGGGCAGAGAGAGGGAGACACAGAATCCGAAGCAGGCTCTAGGCTCTGAGCTGTCAACATAGAGCCCGACTCAAACTCGGGAACTATGAAATCATAGTTCAGCTATGAAGTTGCATGCCCAATCGACTGAGCCACCCAGGCACCCCTAAGGATATATCTTTGACTCTCTTTTCTTTTCTTTCTTTCCCTCTTTGCTTTTTTTTTACCCCCATCTTGATCATCTTTAGGTGTACAGTTCAGTAGTAAGTATATTCCCTCATTGTTATGCAGCAGATCTCCAGAACTTTTTCATCCTGCAAAGCTAAAACTCTATACCCATTAAACAGTAACTCTTCATTTACTTGTCCCCCAGTCCCTGGAAACCATTGTTCTGTTTCTACATATTCTATTAGATAACTTCATATAAGAGGAATCAGACAGTGTGTCTTTTTGTGGTTTCACATATCATAATGTCAAGTTCATTCATGTTGCAGCTTGTGTCAAAACCTCTTTCCTGGGGCGCCTGGGTGACTTAATCGGTTGAGCCTGGGACTCTTTTTTTTTTTTTTTTTTTTAATGTTTTATTTATTTCTAGGGGAGAAAGAGAGACAGCGTGAGCAGGGGAGGGTCAGAGAGAGAGGGAGTCACAGACTGAAACAGGCTCCAGGCTCTGAGCTGGCAGTCAGCACAGAGCCCGACGCGGGGCTCGAACCCACGAACCGCGAGATCATGACCTAAGCGAAAGTCGGACGCTTAACCGACTAAGCCACCCAGGCACCCCAAGCCTGGGACTCTTGATTTTGGCTCAGGTCATGATCCCAAGGTTGTGGGATCCATGCCCCACATGGGTGTGGAGATTCTCTTTCTGCTTGAGATTCTCTCTTTCCCTCTGCCCCTCTCCCTTGCTCTCTCTCTCCTTCCTTTGTAGGGCTGAACAATATTCCGTTGTACGTACACACATTTTGTTTATTTATCTGTCCATTGATAGACACTTAGATTGTTTCTGCCTTTTGTCATTGTGAATGCTGCTGCTATGAACATGGGCATGCAAATAACTCTTTGCAATCCTACTTTTTTTTTTTTTTTTAATGCTTATTTTTGAGAGGAGGGTAGGGTCAGGTGTCGGGGGAGGGAGAGGATCTGAAGCAGGTTCTATGCTGACAACAGCAAGCCCGATGTGGGGCTCGAACTCATGGCCTGAGCCCAAGTTGGACTCTTAACCAACTTAGCCACTCTGGCACCCCTACTTTCAATTCTTTTAAATATATAGACCCAGAAGAAGGATTGCTGGGTCATACGGTAATTTTTAATATTTTGCACAATTGCCAAACTGTTTTCAATAGCAGCTGTATCCTTTGACGTTCCCAACAGGGCACAAGGCTTCCAGTTTATGCGCATCCTAACACCTGCTATTTTCTGTTTGATAGTAGCCATAAGGAGTGATATCGCATTGTGGTTTTGATTTGCGGTTACCTAATGATTAGCAATGTTGAGCATCTTTTTTCATTAGCTTGCTGGACATCTGTACGTTTTCTTTGGAGAAACTCATTTCCTTTACTGAGTTTTTAATCAGGTTGGTTTTTCTCTTCTTGGGTTGTAGTTCTTTATATGTTCTGGATATTAACCCCTTATCAGATTCGTGATTTTCAAACTTTTCCCCCCATTCTGTGGAGTGCTTTTTTTTACTCTGATTATTCCCTTTGCTGCATAGATATTTTTAATTTGATGCAGCCCCACTATCTATATTGGCTGTGTTGCTTGAGATTTTAGTGTCATATGCAAAAAATCATTGCCAAACTCAAAGCCATGAAGCTTTTCTCATGTTTTTTTCCTAGAAGTTTTATAGTTTTAGGTTTTTCATTTAGGACTTAAGTCCATTTTGGCCTTTAATCCAATTATTCTTTTGGTGTGAGGTAAAGGTTCAACTTCATTCCTTTGCAAGATGATATCCTATTTTCCCAACACCATTTCCTTTCTCTATTGCATGGTCTTGGCGTTCAATGTTGAAGATCATTTGACCACATGCAGTGTATAACATGCAGTATTTGTATATATTGCAAAATGATCAATCACAATGTGTAGTTAACATCCAAACACTTTTGATTACTGTAGTTAAAAATATATTTTTTTGAAACCTTTATTTTTGAGAAAAAGAATGTGAGCAGGGGAGGGGCAGAGAGAGAGGGCGACACAGAATCTGAAGCAGGCCCCAGGCTCTGAGCTGTCAGCACAGAGCCAATCCAGGGCTCGAACTCATGGACCACAAGATCAAGACCTGAGCTGAAGTTGGACGCTTAACCGACTGAGCTTCCCAGGTGCCCCTGGTTACTGTAAGTTTTGATATTAGGGAATGTGAGAACTTCCTTCAACTTTACTCTTTGTTGGAAGGGTTTTTCCTTTTAATGTTTACTTTGATACAGCCCATGAGAGGGCACAAGTAGAGGAGGGTCAGAGAGAGAATTCCAAGCAGGCTCTGTGCCGACGGCAGGACTCGAATTCACAAACCCTGAGATCACAGTCTGAGCTGAGGCCAAGAGTCTGATGCTTAACTGACTGTGCCACCCAGGCACCCCAAGCACGTCTCATATTTTAACCAATCAAATCTATTCCTAATTTTAATGAAGTTGATCATTAATCCTTTCTACATTTTTTTGGTAATTTTGTTACTTTACTAGCTTCTTAAATTATCTTCAGACTTTCTTGGCTAAATATTTTTCTCTGAATGGCTTTTGGCCCAAATCTCCCCGCCCCCAAGTTTTCATATATAGCATTGTTACTCATTTTGAAGTTGGCACAAATGGTTTATTCCAAATTAGATTAGTTCTTTAGCCTAGGAGTTATTAATAACAGTTAAACATGTCTAAGATCTATGTCTAGATGTATTTTTTTTTTTTAATAATGACACTTTTTTTTTTTTAATGTTTTATTTATTTCTAGGAGAGAGATAGAGACAGCATGAGCAGGGGAGGGTCAGAGAGAGAGGGAATCACAGACTCTGAAACAGGCTCCAGGCTCTGAGCTGGCAGTCAGCACAGAGCCCGATGCGGGGCTCGAACCCACGAACCGCGAGATCATGACCCAAGCAAAAGTCGGACGCTTAACCGACTAGGCCACCCAGGCGCCCCTGTCTAGATGTATTTTTAAGATACAGTATTGGCCTTCTTTTCTAATTCTCTAGATTGAAACCTAGTTCATTCTACTCAATTGAACGTGTCCTGGAGGTCAGAACAGGACTTTCAAAGTGGGGACAGGGAAGGCTCCCAAACATCCCCCATTTCCTCCAGGGAGGTCCACACGCTTTGCTCCTAACCCCTGCTGTAAGATGGACCCACCAGGTATTGTGACCAATCCTTTCAAGGCTTCTTCCCCTGAAAGGCCTGGAGTGAGACTGAAGTGAGGTGAGAGCTGGCTGTGTGAGGGGAACTCCTAACTAACTCACACCGCTGACATGGCCCTCTCTCCCGTTTCCCACTACTTCTACAGCTCTGCCCAATTTGTGGTCAGGTCCACTAGAGCACTGCATCTGTCATTTCACTCCTCAAAGATGTGACAAGGCCTTATTGTTAACATCCTGGCAGCTGTACATATCACGGGCAAAGCTACTATCAAATCAATCGGAGCACAAGGGTGGCTCAGTCGGTTCAGTGATCAACTCTTGATCTTTGTTGAGGTCATGATTTCACAGTTGGTGGGATTGAGACCTGCGTGGGGTTCAGCGCTGACAGTGCAGAGCCGTTTTGGGATTCTATCCCTCTCTACCTCTTCCCTGCTTGCACTCTGAAGATAAACTTTAAAAATTCTTAAACATTTCCCCCACCCCAAGTTTTGTTAACTCACTAGGAGTCACCCGCTGCCTCTGCACAGCACACATCTCATACAATTCTCAGTTTTAGGAGGGAGGTCCCACTTCCATTACCTACACATCAGGAAACGAGGCTTCAAAGATGAAGTCATTGGCCTAATTATGTAAAGCTAAAGGTATGGAATCTAGGAAACCTAATTCCAGAGTCCAGACCCTAAACCATTAAACTGAGATGCCAAAGAAAACTTGAATTAATCTCAACCTAGCCATTTTCTTCCTTCAACTACCAAATGGGATACAGAGCTATTTCATTTGGTTTAAGTTCCTGGTAAATATTTAGGGAAAAAAAAGTTCTGTGACTGAAACCTAGAAGAAATGAAATTGCCTACAGATGGAGGAAATGATGTTGAATAAACATCCCACCTAATTCTGAGCTTCCTGTAGAAATTGTCCTGGAGTTTTTAGGTTCTTAGCCATTGCAGGACTCCTCAGATCCAAGGTTCTATGGGCAATCAGGATAGTATTCCTACTTTACAGATAGTAACACAGAGGCCTAAAGGGTTGTTTGCCCAAGATCACACAGCCTACACTCACCCCTAGGGACAAAGAAGTGGAGACACTCTTATGCCCTATAGCCTCCTAGAAGCCAGCCCTGGGGACACCATGCTCCATGCTTCTCAACTCTCTTCAGAGGAATTAACCGTCTAGAGCATCCAAATCCCATCAGCTAGGTTGAATTGGTCCTTTAAAGTTAGGCAGATAAGGTAGACTGTTAACACAGCTCCTCTGGGGTTCCTCTGCTCCTCTCCCCCCAAATCCCAATCTTCCAGGGAAATCACTGTCAAGAGGGCAAACAGAACAACTACTTTTCCAGGTCACTTTTCTTAGGTCACTAAGCTAGTGTGGGAGGATGTTAATATTTATTTCTTCGAAGGTCTTTTAATGTCAACACTAATATGTGGGATAGGTCAACAATTCCAGAAAGGTTGCTTTCAGCTCAGAACAGAACCATACGAAGACAAAATTAAACCTGGCACCATGTGTATGATGAAAATTCCGTTTCCCATGTAGTTTTATGTAGATCTCCAATTTCTATTCTACCAAGTTATCTCTATGGCTTAAAAAAATAGCGATAGAAGGAAAAAGTAAATGGAAACAGTATCAGTATTAGTTGAGAACTGGATTCTATGTATCTAAGATATTCTCAATTCTTAAAATCATTTACCCATTGTATAGATGTGGCATTAAGCTTTAGATAAGTTAACACACCCAAGTTCACAAGGTTTATGAATCATGAGGTAAACTTCAAATCCATGGCTGAACCCAAACTGTACTTCTCCTTTAAACAACACTGTTTCTAAAAGTTCATGTGGAAAGGAAACAAACATCTATAGGTAAAGATAAGTGGTTTAATTTAATCCTCAAAACAACCTTGAAGAAGTATCATTTTATCAAGTAAACAGGCTAAAAGTTTCATCCTATTAAGTGTGTAATTGCTCTATGTTATCAGAGATCCTGAATACTAACTGAAAGACAGGAACACCATCAGAGTAATCAGTAGCCCCAGATTATCATCCATGTGATAAAAATATTTTCTTTTCCTTAAATCAAAGTAAACTTGAATGGGCTATCTGAATTATAATTGAGGTACAGAAGGGCATTTTATCTAGAGAAAAACACAAGACCAGGTTTATTTCATACAATGTTATTCACACATTTTTCATTTTCTAATTTATACATAATATACAAAGTGAAGATAACATTATTTCATATGAACCAAGAAGAGCCAGGACTTAGACAAACTGGTCCAGAAACAATCCATATCAAAAGGAGACACTCAAGAGTGAAGTCTAAGTGGTTCTGCCCAATTAAAGTTTCTTTATTGTGAAATGTTATTTTCAGAGTTTGGCAAAACTCCATGCCAACTTATTAAATGGTGGAATTGGAGAGGGGGGCACCAAAACGGCAGAGTGTAAAAATCTATAATAACAAATATTTTCGAGAATAGGCCCCGAAATATTGGGAAGATTGGGTTGTCAACACTGGGATACATGGGAACATCAAAACCCCAAGAGGAAGGTTCAGCTTCCCAGCTATCCCCAGGACTTTCTAAATTTGCAGGACAAAGGAAAGCCAGGAATTCAACTGTGCAAATCCTGGAAAGTCACTATCAGTCTCCAACAAGGACAACTTGGATTATGATCAGCTCATGACAGTGAGTGGATACTGGGAGCAGAAGTTCAACACGGGGCCAAGACACTCTGAGGCTGGCAAAACAAAGTAGGACAGGAAGACAGCAGCTTCATATGGGGGGGAGGGGGGAGCACTGCCACTGTTGACTGGGAGATGCTGATGACCAGCAGGGCTACGAGAGAGGACAGTGACAAGTGACTGGATTTCATGGACTCAACATGGAATGCTGGGTTAGAAAACAAGAATAACTCAAAGTCAAACATGAAAAAGTATTCCTGGCACCCCAAACCTTTACACCATTATTTTTAGGTTCAGGATATGAACAGCTAAGTGATAAAACCTTTATATTCAATATTGTGCTCAGAAGAATGCTTTTCTTCTACAGACTTCTACTAAAAAAATCCCTTACATGTTCAATCGAGAGATAGCATGGTTCATTAGTTTTCAGCACTAAACATAAGTGGGTCAACATAAATGATTTTATACAAAATACTGACTTCAACAAAATACAAAGCACTTTCTTTATCTTTCAGAAACTGAATATACAAAGCAAGTTTTTTCCAAAATATTTTCATAGGCAAAGGATTAAAAACGATTTTAATTATACACATATGGTCACAATTTTGCCTTAAAAAGATTGTTGGGAAATGTACATAAGGCCGCTTGTAAATGTACATCATGTTACTGTTATGTCCTATGTCCAGAGAAAAAAATGTTATCATACAGATTTGCTCTTACTTGGGAATAGGCTATTCAAAAATACAGTACTCTTCTGTACAAAGAAAAAAGTCACATCACATTTAATAAGATGGAAAAAGCATTGGCCTCCATGGTAACCAAATATCTCAGTCCAATACTTTCTATTATGCACAATACCCTGACTTCTTGAAAGTGATCCAAATCCTAGTATGTCCATATTAACAGAGTCAACAACTATGTTATAAAAGAAAATGTTTCCCACGATAATAAAAAGAAAGCTGGTTCATACTTCTGAAACCATATAAAGATAAAAAATTTTTAAAAAATCACTCTCGATTTGGAGAAATAAATTTACATTATACAACACTATATGCCAGGTCAAAGAGGGCAGGGACATAAATGTACACTAAAATGCAAATGTTTCCCAAAGAGATAAAACAAATTCCATTTACAGCATGAAGGTTTACAAATGTACACCTGTACAACAAAGGAAAGCATCACTACTAAATTAGCATAAGGCTTTTATAATAAACATTGAAACAAGATTTGCTTTTAAAGTGTAAACTTACATCTATTACTACACACACAATGCATATATTTATAGGAAGCAAAAAAAGCTATCTGAATATGTAGTCATGCTTAAATGTTGAGCTATCAAATTTCACTTTTCAGTGGCCCCTTTTCACCTCTATCTGGTTTCTACTTTTGCAAAGTCTACTAAAAAAGGCAAAATAAAGCTCAACACTTCCTCAACATGTCCTTGTAATTCTATAAGCAAAACAATATACAAATTTCCACTCTTTCTCAGATTGCAAACCAAACTGAAAAGTTAAAATGGGACTTAACTTTTCATTTAGTGCACTTAACTGAATGGAAGTGTCACCATGATTTTTTTTTTCCTACCTCGTACAACAATTACATATGTGAGTATATACAATACTTTTGTACATTGCCAGAGACGTTTTAGGGCAGTATTTGTATTAAAATCATATCCACTGTAAATAATGATAGTTCTTTCATCTTAAATCATTAAATTCTTGTCTTACTTGCTGAGATTTTATTTGCATGATAGTTTGTGAATTACCAAAATACAACTTAACTTTCTTTTTAAAATACTAATATTTATGCAGTTGATTGTTAATTGGTTATAAAACACTTCACACAAAGGACAAAAAAAAATAAGGACTATATTTCTATATACATCTCTATAAACCTGTTGTGCTATGGGGTCCGTAGACCTACCAGACTGCAAGCCAGTTTATTAAAAGAATACTGTACTTTTTCCTTTAAAAACTATTTTTTGTGACTTTACAAGGTAAAAATTTACAAAATATGTGACAGCTTTTTTTGATAGTTACATCATATACAGGCATTCTGTGCTTTGCCAGCAATCCAATCTGATAGGTCTCCACTCAGGGCTGAATATAATTTATAATTCACCACCCCCACCCCCCAAATATACACAAGAACCTTAAAAAATTTACAAATGGATGAATAAAGTCAATAAATAGTTTCGCTTTAAAAAAAAATTTGAAGATTCATAGTTGAGTTGTGTTTTGATAATTCACAAAAGAAACATTCTTTTCACATGGTTACATCATCTTCTATCTCTTTTTCCTTTACAACATTCCATTTGGTGGTCCTCCAATAGGCCCTAGATCTGGGCTGTTTTTCAAATAATATTTTTCCAACTTTGCCAGTATATGCTTCCCATATGTGTATTTGCGCAAAGTAGTAATGTGAGGTCGAATCTGAAAAACAAATAATCTGCTTATTAAATCTAAGTTATTTTGGTTTCTGGTTTCTTCTTAAAAGAGCACTCCTAAATCTGGGTGACTTAGAATAACTGAAACTTTAATACTCAAATCCTTTAAAGAAAGTTGTTCTGAAAGCCATTCATGCTACTCAAGATCTCCAATTCTATTCTCAAAACTGAACAATGAGGGGCACCTGGGTGGCTCAGTTGGTTAAACGTCTGACTCTGGCTCAGGTCATGATCTCACGGTTTGTGGGTTGGAGCCCTGTGTCAGGCTTTGTGCCGACAGCCAGCTCAGAGCCTGGACCCTGTTTCAGATTCTGTATCTCTCTCTCTATGACCCTCCCCCACCCTCTCTCTCAGAAATAAAACAGTAAAAAAAATTTTTTTTAAGTGTCCAACGAATAAACAAACCAGTACTTCTGAACTATTACATATGCCAACAGTGGGAAGGGCTCCAAAGATAGCAGGGAAGCATCACTAGTGAATTACTAAGTTCTTAAAAAGCTGATGAAGGCAGAATTTTCCAGCTCAAACCTGAGACATAAATTCAATAGAAAATAGATCAAAAGACATGAACGAGCAATCAGATGTGTGACTTGTAACTTTAAATTGTTCACAATCCCATTAATAGTTTTTAAAATGCAAATGAAACTATTCATTAGAGTATCATTATCTTCCACCCAGACTGAAAAAAATTTATAAATAACAGCTGGTATTAATGAGATGATGGCAAAACAGACATTCCTCTTATATCTTAGATAGATGTGCAAACATGCAGTTTCTTTTAAAGCAACCTGGCAAGGGGCGCCTGGGTGGCGTAGTCGGTTAAGCGTCCGACTTTCGCTTGGGTCATGATCTCGCGGTTCGTGGGTTCGAGCCCCGCGTCGGGCTCTGTGCTGACTGCCAGCTCAGAGTCTGGAGCCTGTTTCAGTCTGTGACTCCCTCTCTCCTGACCTCCCCTGCTCACGCTGTCTCTCTCTCTCTCTCCTAGAAATAAATAAAAAATATTAAAAAAAAATAAATAAATAAAGCAACCTGGCGGTGTCTATCAACATGTAAAATGTTTATATGCTTTGCCCCCGCAATTCCACATTTTGTAGGAATTTATCCTAGAAAACAGTTAATCACACAAAGACGTTCACATACAACACTGCTAATGACAGTTAAGAAACTGAAACAATCTAAATGTCATAAATATGACACTGGTTAAATAATGTAATTGTTAAAAAGAAGACTGACAATTTTGAACTATGTATATACTTTTAAGCAGAAATATTAAATTTTTAAAAGGTAAACAAAAATTTATGATCTATTTCTCTATGACAAGAGGTCCAAAGAGGTTATGTATTTGTCTCCTGAATAAAATTTTTGAAAAACATGGAGTATTTAGTGTTTCTTCCAGTATTTTAAGGTTTCTTTGGAGTGAGTGAGCATATACGCAACCAGGGGACCGGGAGAGGGAGAGAGAGAATGCCAAGCAGGTTCTATGCTGTCAGCACAGAGCCCAATGCGGGGCTTGATCCCACGAACCAGGAGATCATCACTTGAGCCAAAATCAAGAGTTGATGCTCAACTGACTAAGCCACACAGAACCCTTCTTCCAGTGTTCATTTTAACAGTTTTCCTACGAAAATGGATGAATTTTTAAAGAATTGCTAGATTCTAGGGAGAAGAATGAGAGAGAAAACTACTTAAAAAAATAAAAAACCCAAATAAATCCTCTTTAGAAAAATGCATTAGGTTAGTGACAAAACTTAATTAGATTTTATTTTTATTTATTTATTTTTTAAATATTTTTATTTATTTCTAGGAGAGAGAGAGAGACACCATGAGCAGGGGACGGTCAGAGAGAGAGGGAGACACAGACTCCGAAATAGGCTCCAGGCTCTGAGCTGGCTATCAGCACAGAGCCCGATGCGGGGCTCGAACCCACGAACCGCAAGATCATGACCTAAGCGGACACTTAACCGACTAAGCCACCCAGGCGCCCCTAATTAGATTTTAAAATCAACGTTCAACCCATGTGTCATGGGGCAAATAAAACTGATCTGAATAAGAAGGGGATGAGCAATGCTAAAGGCAGGTTAAACAGATAATAAATGTGATTTTATTGAGATTAGTTTAAGAATTTAATAAAAGGGCACGCCATACCTACATTTGTCAAAGGTTATCTATTGATTTTAGTTTTTTTCTCCAGTTACAACACATGAGGAAATTAGAACCTAGGAAGTTAAAATTGTAGCCTGAAAGTCACACAAACTGAATCATCTATTTTAAGTGCTATAAGCTATGTTACCTTATGCATGATTATCTTTCTCTGGGCAGGTTCAGCCATATCAATCATCTTCTGAACCACATAATTGGCATACTGGTCCTTCATCATGGTGTATAAGGCACTGTGAGCACCATCATTCTGGCAGCAAACTTCATCAATCAGTAAAGCTCTCTCGGCACGGGAGGCATGAGTAACACATTTTTCTACTACATTGCTAAAAATTAAAGTACATACATAAAAAATTATCGTTACTGTTTCCTTTATAGCAAAATATCCTTGTTTTTGAAAGAACTTGCTCAACACATCAGAAAACATAAAAGTGAAGATGGTATTCCCTTGTAATTTTCATACATTTTACTTTAAAAAAAAAAAAAAAGGAATTAGTATTCTTGAGAAACCCCTACTGGATATTCTCCAGCTTAATTACATACCTCTTAAAACTAAAATTACAATTCAAAAAAGAGGAAACTAGGTCATTAGTAAGGTCGGAGACTCTGATTAACAAGCACTATATGAATCTGCATTTATAGGGTTGAGAGACCATTTTTTGCATACCGACTTCAAAAAATGGAATATACATGGGCAGACCAATTTGTCATATAGAGTCTTCAAGAATAAAAAGCCGTCTGTATGTGCTTTGTCCCTCTACTAAAATAAAGCTTATTCAAATATTATATACTACATGTATTTGTTTACTAATAAAAGCCAAAGAGTTAAAAGAACTGACCCTTGGAGTTAGAAAAATATTAACATACCTGGCAAATTTGTGTTGACTCAGGGCTAAGACTTTTCCTCTGATTTCAGAAACAATTTTGCTTTTGTCTTCAGGTCGACCATGTTCCAGGACATGCTGAATAACGTAATTGCCATACTGATCCTAAGTACAGATATTTAAAAATTACTTTCCTTAAGTCATCCCTTAAGAATAATGATTATTCTTTAAAATGATGTTAATTGTTTGTCTAAATGTCCATTAGTATATAGTCAGGAGAATACACCAAGCTTCTGTATTACTCTGTGTTTTTACAGTGTATAATTTGGGAATAAATTACATTTCCCTTTATTCTGAACCACTGTCAGAAATACATAAACATTTAAAGCTATTAAGGAGTTTATACCTGTACCAACTGCTCTGTATGTTGGTGGAGTTCCTCTAAGATAGGTAAAGTCTGCTCTGCAGTGCAATGCTCCAGGATGCGCTGGATTACTCTGCAGCCATAAGGATGAGTTGAAAGCACAAACACCTTAAAACAATTAGAAAAAAATACATTCACTTTATCTGACATTTCTGCAAAGTTCTATGAGGCAGACAGGCTTTTGATGACAGGGTAATTAATTTAAAATACAAGGGTGGGGAGACACCTTTAATATGACTACCATCCTACTGGCAAGGACTGGACAGTGAAGTGCTCAGTTTAGGAGCTAACAGATATTTTGATCAAAAGGAAGTTAACCACAAGATGGAGGGCATGTGACAATGAAAACAGGCTGCAGAGTGAAGGCAATGCCCAATGTTGATAACAGCTGTTAATTAATATGTATTAGTTACTAATTAATACTTATTTTCTGTGTTTTACTATATACTTTTAAGTCGTCTTCCCTCCTTTACTTCTCCCCGAAAATTTGGAAAAGACTGTTAGGTTTCTAATTCTAACAGTTGTGATCCCAAAGTAATACAATTGATGGTGCCGGGGTGGCTCAGTCAGTTAACTGTCCAACTTCGGCTCAGGTCATGAAATCAGTTTCCAAGTTTGAGCCCCGCATCAGGCTCTGTGCTGATAGCCTGGAGCCTGGAGCTTGCTTTGAATTCTGTGTCTCCCTCTCTCTCTGACCCTCCTCTGCTTGTACTCTCTCTCAAAAACAAACATTAAAATTAAAAACACAAAAAACAAAGTAATACAATTGAACTGATATTTCCACATTTTTCATTTTCAAAAAATATGAAGATATCTATTGACACACTCTATGAAAGAGGCAGAAATCACTGCGCATTTAGATTGGTCTCCTATTTCTGTATGAAAATACTGGGTATTACACTCTCGGGAGTTAGGAAACAACGTGTTAACACTCCAATGCTACAAGAATGCCCTGCTAATTAGAAGACAAAAATAAATCTTACTTGTCCTTTGAAAGCATCAATGATGAACTGGAGTGACTGTGGTTGAACACATTCAATACATTTTTGTACAACATGGTTTCCATTCTGGTCTTTCACACATTTGAGTACATGGCCATCGAGCTCCTTTACCATTTCACTCTGCAAAGAGAAGATGACATTTAAAAAATTACCACATCATGAAACACAGACAGACACAGAGTCAAAAGTATATTGAAAAATTTGTTGGTGATTTTTTAAATATCAAACTTTAAACCCCCCCCCCAACTCCAAACAGAAGTCACTGAAGATGAGAATTACCAAAACATTTTGCAGGATTGCAATGTAAATGACACTTGCTAAAAAAATAACCTAGGGATCCTGAACCTGCCATATTTATTATTATTTTTTTTAATGTTTTATTTACTTTTGAGAGACAGAGAGAGAGAGACAGACAGAGACAGAGAGCGCGTGTGCATGAGCAGAGGAGGGTCAGAGAGGGAGACACAGAATCCGAAGACAGGCTCCAGGCTCTGAGCTACCTGTCAGCACAGAGCCTGACGCAGGGCTCAAACCCACGAACCATGATATCATGACCTGAGCCAAAGTTAGAAGCTTCACTGACTGAGCCATCCAGAAGCCCTTGAACCTGCCATATTTAAATGACTCTCTTTACTTTGTACACCTTCCATGCATCTTTTTCAGTTAACTATATATACTAAATTCAGAATTGTAAACTTTTTCTCTGCTTAGCATCCCCTTTCCTTCAAAAAATTATTTTTAATAGCTACATGAGTCTATTAAATGCATGGAAAAAGGTAAGAAATGGAGCTATGGGACTTTTTATATATTATCTCAATGATAGGAAGAAACTGGACATTTTTATTGTTTTTTTATGAGCTTATATTAAAGAACTCATTTAATATAACTTTTATCATTTGATACTTTCCTCAGGGACAAGTGCTTAGGAAATTTTAGATTTTTGTTCATTTAACCAAGAAAAATGACCCCTTTCATTTTACTTCTTTGACTACAACTAAGGTATTCACATTTAAAATCTCTCTCAACCAAAGAACGCTCAGCAACCTACTGGCATAATTCTGTTAAGCCAAAATACAAGAGATGTTTAGCTATAAACTAAGTAACAAAATAAAATGGTCTAAAGAATCCAAACAATACCATTATCCATTAACAAGTTACTCTAAGGATTATTCCCAGTGCTTTATATTTTCAAATATTAAAGACATTTAACATCTTTATAATTTATTAAGTGTAACCGACAATGTTCCATTATTTTCAGGTGTGCAACACAGTGATTAAACAATCATACACATTACACAATGTGCACGATAGGTACAGTCACCATACAATGTCATTACATTATTGACTATATCCCCTATGCTGTACTTTGCAACTTTGTTAATTTTATCACTGGAAGTTCATACTTTTTTTTAACTTTTTTTTAATGTTTTATTTATTTCTAGGAGAGAGAGAGAGAGAGAGAGAGAGAGAGAGAGACAGACAGCGTGAGCAGGGGAGGGTCAGAGAGACAGGGAGTCACAGACTGAAACAGGCTCCAGGCTCTGAGCTGGCAGCACAGACCCCGACGCGGGGCTCGAACCCACGAACCGCGAGATCATGACCTAAGCGAAAGTCGGACGCTCAACCGACTAAGCCACCCAGGTGCCCCTATACTTCTTAATCCCTTTCACCTATTGCCTCCCATTCCCAGCATCCACACCCCTCTGGCAACCAAGAGCTTGTTCTCTGTATTTAAGAGTTTGTTGTTTTGTTTAAGTACAGTACTTGTCCTTTCTCTAATTGATTTCACTAATATAAGACCTCTGGGTGTAGCCATGTTATTGCAATTGACAAGATCTCGAATTCTTTAAAGTATCTTCAATCTCTCTCAAAACTGAATGAACATTGAAAATAAATAAACATTGAAAAAATTTTAATGCAATATCTTCATTTTATTTTTAAAGAATTTATGCTAATTTTTTGAGAGAGAGAGAGAGAGAGAGAGAGCGCGCGAGTGCACGAGAGCGTACAAACATGAGCAAGGGAGGGGCAGAGAGAGGGGCAGACACAGAATCTGAGGCAGGCTCCAGGCTCTGAACTGTCAGCACAGAGTCTTTTGTGGGCCACAGCGAGATCATGACCTGAGCCAAAGTCTGAAGCACAAACAGCTGAGCCACCCAAAAGCCCCCAAAATATCTTTAATATCTATATTATCTATATATCTAATATCTATATAAATATCTATTAATATCTATATAAATATCTATACCAGTTTGAGCCTTTAGATCAAGGACTGCTGTAAGCATCTATAATAATCAAAATTTGTTGATCTTTTTCCATTGTGACATATCTTTAATTATTCTAAAACTCAGGATTATCTCCAAAGAAGTAATGCTCTTTTCTCAAAAATGTTCAATGGTGTGATTAATGCTTATATACAGGCATATTCATCCATACATGTTATGCCTTTTCAATTCTGGAGTTTATTATACAGCAATGTATGTGGGTGGAGAGCAGAATCAAAGCTAATCTCTTTCCATATTTATTAATTACTGATACCTTTTAAGAAATAATTATTTTCTTTAGTCTTACCATGTTTCATTGTAATACATAGTTATATAGAAAATAGTTATCTATTTAAGGTTATAAATTTCATTCATTTTTTAAATCCTTTTTTTTTGTTTCTTAAATTTTTGGTAACATTTTATTTATTTCTGAGAGAGGCAGCATAAGCATGGGAGGGTCAGAGAGAGAGGGAGACACAATCTGAAACAGGCTCCAGTCTCCCACCTAGCTGTCAGCACAGAGCCTGACATGGGCTCAAACCCACGAACTGTGAAATCATGACCTGAGCCGAAGCCCGCCGACCAACCGACTGAGCCACCCAGGCGCCCCAATAAATTACATTCTTAAAGTCTGCTTAATTTCATTTGAGAACCACACTAATTAGTGGTGCTTCACAATTTATTTTAAAAATCTGGCAGATCAGCATTTATCTTCAATCTCTTAATATTCCTATTTCAAATAAGTCTGAAAATTATTTTGATCAGTTACCATAAATTTCCCATGAGTATGACTGGAATTACATTAATACTTTTTTTAACTTAAAACAGACTTTTTGAATCCAAGAATTTGATATATTCCGATTTAATTTATACATGTTCTCTTTTTAAAGAATTGTGAAATCTTGTTAACAGAATTCTTAGGATCCATTTCCTATTGAATAAAAGTTTTAACAACTTTATGTAATTTTTAATTGGTATATAGAATGAAAGAGGCTTTAAAATTTTTATCCTTTAGAAAAAACTGATACCTGATTACAGGAAACATCATAAGAAAGAAAACAGTTTTGATGTCACAGAAATGAATTTTTAAATAAAACTGGGGTTTTGTTTCTGTAATTTCATATTTGCTGCTACAATCGCTCAATTTTTACAGAGCTAAGATTTAAATCTGGCTCCATTTAAAGGAGTACTTTCTAGTAACACAGTTTTTGGATGGGTGACTGCTTTATTTAGCCAAATGCATACTTAGTATTTTCCTATCGGCCAACATCAAAGAATTCTGGGGGAAATTCTTTTACTTTGCAGCAGTAGCATTCCTTTTGGGCACTGGAATTTTGTGAATCCGTTGGGGGAGGGTAATCCTGGGGCAGAAATGTGAGTTACGGAGACAGGGGATTTCATGTCTTCAGCCTTCTCTTCGAACCAGTGCAGTTGTACCTGTGCCAGTCCCCAGTTCACCAGCTTTGTATCCACTTGTCATCTCAAGTGAAATATAGCCGTACTTGGTGACAGTAGCCATAGCTAAGTTACTTATGAGCATATCTGACTTTCAACAATAACAAAAATTGTTTGGGATTTTATTTCCTAAAAATGAATACAATGTCAGGACTTCACGTTTATATACTAGTACATGGCTAATTAGTATTTTATAGGAACCATAGTTCTTACTGACTTCATACATATACAAATATGTATGTACATAATATTTTGTGTGTGTCACTTTTTTGTAAACTAAGTGCCGTTTCAATGTTAAAATCATTTTGAAAGTTACTGTAATCAATGTGAATAACATGTTTTTTTTCCCAATCTGTTCTGAGCCTATAGTGTTTCCTTTGTGAACATATGTGTATCGTACACATTTGTATAGTTAAACACTACATAAATATTAGCGTGTTTGTTATAAGGAAAGTATGTACTGAGTACCTTTTAGATAGCCTGTTTATTCTTTCTTTAAAAAGGTTTAAGCTTTTTTTTTTTAAAATCTTTAAATTGGCCTTTATTACATGTTATGAATAAAGTTGCAGTTAAAAAGGACAGGCAGGGAAAAACTAGTTTTGAGTGTCTTAGAATAGAAACATAAGACTAAGATTTTTTTCTTATTAAAATGTTATTAATGCTTTATGGAAAAAAAATAAAACAAAAATTTCATACGTGTGCTCACTTCAGCAGCATATATACTAAAATTTTAACTGTACAGGGGCACTTGGGTGGCTCAGTTGGTTAAGTACCCAACTTTGGCTCAGGTCATGATCTCATAGTTCATGAGTTCGAGTCCCGCACCAGGCTCTTACGCAGACAGCTCAGAGCCTGGGGAATGTTTCACATTCTGTGTATCCCTCTCTCTGCTTCTCATATTGTCTTTCAAACATAAACATTAAAAAAAAAAAAAAAACTTTATAGAAAAAAGAAAATTTTATTCTTGTGGTTACAAATGTAGTATCCAAATACACTTTGGAAAAAGTAAAAGGTATTCCTGACACTATACAAAATCAAATAACCAAGTGTAGCGTTCTGCTTACCACACACTAGGCACTCAAATTATCTTCATTTAAAGAGGAAGACATGTCGAAGAGAATGAAGAGGACAGATCAAAGATCTACAGTATAATATGTAATTAATAAGGTACTGTTTGAGACATATTTTTAAAAGTTTTATTCTTATCGAGGAAATATTGTAAGATTATGAGAAAAAGGAATAATTTTAAAACTGAATGAAATAACAAAAATTTTGTCTTAACTTACAATTACCTGCTGGTCAGATGAAATAGACTCTAAAGCTTTCTGGATAACACGACAGCCATACATCTGCAAGGCTAAAGGCAGAACGTGCCCACGAATACGAGTGGCGAGAGCCAATTTTTGATCCAAACTCCCAAACTGATAGAAAAGAAATTAGTATTAATAAAAATAACCATTACATAAATTTTGTTAAACCTGAATAACCCAGTGTTTGCAGCCTATTTGTTCTAATTTTAAAATAACACATTTTGGTTCATAGCAGCACTCTCCACAATAGCTAAAACCTGGAAAGAGCCTAAGTGTCCATCAACAGATGAATGGATCAAGAAGATGTGGTTTATCTATACCATGGAATACTACATGGCAATGAGAAACAATGAAATCTGGCCATGTGTAGCAACATGGATGGACCTTGAGGTGTTATGCTGAGCGAAATAAGTCAGGCAGAGAAAGACAAATATCATATGTGTGCACGTATAGGAGGATTAGGAGGAACTTAACAGAGGACCAAGGGGAGAAGAAGGGCGGAAATGGTGGGGGAAAGGGGAGAGGCAAACCATGAGAGACTCTTGAATGCTGACAAAAACTGAGGACTGGTGGATGTGGGGGGAGGAGGGGTGGGCATGGAGGAGGACACTTGTGGGGATGAGCACTGGGTGTTATGTGGAAACTAATTTGACAATAAACTATTTGTAAAAAAAAAAAAAAAAAAAAATGAACTCAAAAAAATAAATAAATAAATAAAACATTAAAAAAAATAAATAAAATAAAAATAAAAATAAAATTAAAAAAAAAAATAACACATTTTGTAATCATGTAAGGAAGAGGATTTAGGTAAAAGCTAATTAAGATAAATCCAGAACTGCTTGAAATAACGATTACTTTTATCGATGGTTAAGCCTCACTATTTAAAATATCCTTGTTACTATTAACCACCTGTTATTCTTTTAAAGTAAACATCATTACTCTTCATTTTAAACAAATAAAATCCCCTCATCTTTAATGTAATGAACTTCTGAGCCATACATTCAGACCAAATTATATTCAGACCAACCATATTCTGATTTAACTGTAGAGGAAACTTAAGTCAAACTACTACACAGATACTTTGCTGTAACCTGAAAATTAGCTAAATTACAAAATGCACGAAACCTAAATATTAATCAGATTAATAGTAATCTCATTTAAAGTAGGCCCATATATTTTAAAAATATTGTGTTAAGATATACACATATATAGCATGTCATTTTAACCATTTTGAGTGCATATTCAATGGCATTGATTATATTCACAATGTTGTACAATTATCACTACAAACTGTTCCCAAATCATTCCCATTGCCTCAAAGAGAAAACACTGCGTACATTAAGCAGAAACCCCCACCCCACCCTCAGCATCTGGTAAACCCTTATCTACTTTGTGCCCCTAATCAGTTTGGTTGTTCTAGCTATCTCATATAAGAAAACACTATGATGTTTGTCCTTTTGCATCGGGCTGATTTTACTTAGCTTCACCCACGATGTACTAACAGAACTTTATTCCTTACAGCTGAATAACATTCTTATTGTATGCATATACCACCTTTATCCAGTCATTTGTTGGACATATGGGTTGTTTCCACCTTTTGGCTATTGTGAATAACGCTGAAACAAACACTGGTGTCTAAGTCCTTGTTTTCGATTCTTTTCAGTATACAGGAGTAGAATTCCTGGGTTGTAAAATAACTTTATAGCTTTTTAAGAAACTGCCCAGGTGCCTGGGTGGCTCAAGTGGTTGGTTAAGTGTGCAGCTCTTGATTTTTGGCTCAGGTCATGATCTCAAGGTCACGAGATGGAGCCTTGTGCTCCCTCCACTAGGTATGAAGTCCGCTTGGGATTTTCTGTTTCCCTGCTCACAAGTATGCATGCTCCTGCTCTTGCTCGCCTTCTCACTCGCTCGCTCTCTCAAAAAAAAAAAAAAAAAAAAGAAAAACAAGTTTGAAGGAAGTGCCAAACTTTCTCCCAATGGCTCCACCCACTTTACATTACTGCCAACAATATAGGAGGTTCCAATTTCTTCAAATCTCCACCAACATTTGTTACATCCACTACCACCCGTTTCTGGCCATCCTAGTAGATGTCACATAGAACTTCACTGTGGTTTTGATCTGCATTTCCCTAATGAATAAGGATGTTGAGCTTCTTTTCATGTGAGTATTGCCTATTTGTGTATCTTCTGAGGAGAAATGTCTCTTCAGTTCCTCTGTTTATTTTACTTAAAAAAAAAAAAAATATATATATATATATATATATATTTATTTATTTATTTATTTTTCAATTAATCTCTCCAAACACGGCACTCAAACCTACAACCCTGAGATCAAGAGTCACATGTTCCACCAACAGAACCTGCCAGGTGCTCCTCCTGTTGTTTTATTTTAATGTTTATATACTTTTGAGAGAGCGCAAGCTCTCTCTGGAGGGACACAGAAAGGGTGTCAGAGGATGCAAAGCGGAATGTGAGCTAACAGCACAGAGCCCAACACGGGGCTCAAACTCAAAAACTGCGAGATCATGTCCTGAGCCCAAGTCAGATGCTCAACTAAATGAGCCACCCTGGTGCCCATCTCTGTCCATTTTTTAATAGAGTTGTCTTTCTGTTGTTGAGTTTTAAGAGTTCTTCATAAATATTTTTCCCCAGGTGCATGTATTTTTATATGAAAATGACTCTTACCCAACTTTCTGAACTTTTCTAAGCATTCAGCATATAGTTGGATACGCAAACATGTATATGTGCTTACCTCAAAAAATTTCTGTATGACATAGTTTCCAAAAACATCTGTCATTAATTGATAGGCTGCTTGTAGAATTTCATTAAATACCATCTGTCGCTCAGCTGGAGTAGCTCTCTCTAGTTTTTGTTGTATAAATCTATGTAGGAAACATTTTATATGTCATGACAGCACATTGAGAACAAGCTCCTGCAAAGTCTGTATCTGACTTGAGTATTACACACCATAAGCACATAAAATTACTTCCAGGAATAGTACTAACACATTCAATCCTTTAAACAGCAAATTTAAAGGAAAAAAGATGAAAGCTATGAAGCATTTCTTTATAATGCCTTAATTTAAAATAACTACCAGTTAGGGAGAAGTTTCGATATAAAGATGTTTAATCTTAAGTTCGTTCTGGTTGCATTATGATCAATGAAGAAAACTAGATTTTATTGGTTATTCATACAGTTTTCATAATATTACTAAATATCTAAGTTTAGAGTATAATGAAAAAGTCCTGAGAAATAAACTCATCAAACACAAATGAATTCCTAGCCACCTTGAGTGATACAAGGCTGATTCTCTACTCTTAAAAAATTTTCAAGTTTAGGGAGATAAAACTGTAAAAGGAAAAATTAAATTCAATAAATGTGTTATAATTCTATTTTCCTTTTTGTGCTCTATCTTAAGAACTAATTTACATGTACCTCAAGTACTATAGAGAACATGTATTATGTTTAATGTACAAAGGTAGCAAATTTTTCTAAAACAAAAGTTAAATGTTTCAACTGAGGGACACAACACATCAAATAAAATCTATGAAGGAACACAAAAGCATTTAACTTTCTTTTTCAATTTTTGTTTTTTAGACAAAGACTACATCAGGGACATTTACATCCACAAATGTAATTCAGAGCTCCCCCCCCCCAAAAATTAAGTGTATTCAGTGTCAATGTAATAAAAACAATCCAAAAAAAAAGGGGCAATGCTATATTTGTTTTAAAGTAGTCTCATTATAGAACACTGGGAAACAAGAAATACTTTAAAAATCTGTATTTTTATCATATGTCCCAATGCCGAAGAAGAAATCCATATTGGGCATTTATTTTGTAAAAACGTCCTTAAATGATCCCAGTCAAGAAAAATTTAGACTCTTACAAGGCAGTAATTTTCAAAGCAAAAATGTAAGTCATAAATCATAATCACCTACCTAGAACCATGCTGATCTTGAGAAAACTCAACTATGTGTCCAATCAAGTCTCTAAGTTGAAGGTTTGGGAAGCGGTTGTTTCTGAAATCTTCTAATAATCTGCTTCGGCCGGAAGGCATAATATCAGACCTATTATACCGAAGCCGGGAAGGAGGAAAGAGCTGGCTGCTGGAGCTGAACAGACTGGAAGTGCTTGAAGCACTCCGGTATTTTGCTTCTGCTCCAGGCGCTGCAGAGATATATCGACCACTACCATTTGTCAGGCCTCCTACAACAAAGCAGCTGTGGTCAGCAAATATTTCTGACAAGGCCATTCCTCAAATAAAAGTTACTTACACTAAAAATTCGATCAATAAAAGAAATAACCATTCCACTAACTACTAATTCCTATATATTATAACAGGAAATTAATACTGGAGGGAAAATTTCACACATTGACTTAATGTGTGTGAGGGAAAACAAGACTAGAAAACATGAGAAAAATAAACCTATATTTTATCTCTGGCAATTTAGTTTAAATCATTACATCTAATGTCATACAAAAAACTTGTATTTGTTCCTGGAAGCTTAGTTTAAAACATAATTTTAGCAAGTAATGTCACACATACTAATATTAATACCAGAAAACTAAAAACACCAACAAAATTTCCAGTTTATTAACAAGGTTACAAATAGCTAAGCAAACTCAGATTTGAAGCCACTGAAATATAGTTGGGCTGAAATTTACTTGCAGTGTTACTGAAACATGGAGAGCTAAATCTGTACTTTGACTATATTTTTTAAAATGCATTAGGTCATAAGATATACCTCTATATAAAGAAAAAACAAATTTTTTAAAAAAGTGAACTCTGTGTACAACGTGGGGTCAAACTTGACTCAAGACTCAGATCAAGAGTTGCATGCTCTACTGACTGAGCCAGCCAGGAGCCCCAAAAACCATTACTTAAAGAAAAGAAATCCAAATTACATCTTATTTTAAAATACTTTAAAAATCTTAAAGGAATACTCTCCATAAAATACTATTATTTTACTGACAAGAACTAAAATTAAACAATACGTATTTTTCCTAGAGCTTTAATCTTGATCATTTGAGACATATAAAAAGCCTCTTTAACTTATATCCCATTCCAAACAAGAAAATTAAAGGGCAGTCAATAGAAACAAAAACTACAAGCAGAAAATTGTTATTACAGTAACCATTTAAAGGTACTTGACAGTGTCCTTTTAAAAAAGAAAAATGTATAGAAAACCGTAACATGCAGATTTAGTAGCTCAGATAAACAAAATCTTCCATTAGCTTTATGCTATTGTATACCATCTCTATGTAGAGTAGTGCTATATATACAATCCAGACCACAGGGCAGAGATGATGCCAAGGACACACTGTCAGTGCAAAGTTGCAAAGTTATACAGAGGCATTTAAAGGCAAAAAAGAGTTAAAGGGACAAGGAAAGGTGAGACAGTTGTAATCCTGGAGAGTGAACTGTGTTAGAAAGTTCCTCTTTTTGCTTTCAGTCCCCATTGCCCTAGCTTTTCTTTGTGAAATTCCCACCATCCAGAGTATTATACATATAACTCAAAGGACTCTCCCCAGTCCCCTCTCCAGGGTAAGTGCCACCAAATTATGTTCACCTACAAGCTAGATACCTGGTACCTAAAAGAATGTCAGACGGTGGGTACACATTAAGATTAGTGAGTATTTTATGTAACATTAACTGCCTAAGGTCCAGTTCTATATTATCTTTCTTTAAAGTGTATAATTTAACAAACCACTTAATACACTAAAACCATTAACATCAAATTGTCATATTCATGCCAGGAGTATATAACTATCTCAGTGTTCCTGTACAAAGAATCTAAAATGTGAAAGAATTCGGTGTTTTAATACTGTCTTGATATCCTCAATACTTTTAAACCTCTAGTACCTACTATTATTTCTATTTATACAGTTCTATCAACTGTTCACTACCTCAATCCAATCTCTTAACAATTCTTTAACCTTTATGTCGGTAGGGTAGGGATGCTCTGCGTATCATTCCAGTCTGTTTTTACAATTATGAAGTCCCATTCAAAGACCACTTTGAGGTCACTTTACACTAAAGCATCCCGCTAGAGTACATCCTCTTAATTCTTCAGTCTAATTATAGAGTCCTTATTCTGAACCTATTACATAAATTTCCTAGTAGAATCCTAATTATTAGCTTCTATTGTTCATGATTATCTCTGCAGCACTTACATTACCTCAAACGTAAGGCCCAATCCCACACTTATTTAATCTTAATGTACTAAAGATTTTCAACACCAAATTCAAAATATATATACTTACCCCTAGAAATGACTATGCCAATTTTATTTCATACCTTCTAATATCTTAACAGGAATCTCTCCCGTGTCTAGATATTCTTTGATTATATACTATCAGCTCCCTAACACCAAACTCCTGATGCACTCATTGCCAGCTTAAAATGTCTCATAATGCACAAATGCCTTTAGTTTAAAAAACAAAACAAAACAAAAACAGAAAACCCTCAAAATTTCAGTTCTGGAAGTCTACTTAGTATTTGCATCTACAAAACTAAAAAAAATTCCCTCAGGGCAGGAAACCTTCCTTTCTTTACAAATTAAATAAGATTTAAAACCCAACTGTAATACACATTGAACATTTTAAATCTGATTATATAAATATTGAAAGCATGCCATTCAAAACCTACTTTGGAATTGAGGGACATTTTACAAAATTGGCCTATAGTCCTCAGAAATGTTTAAGTCTTAAAAGACAGAAATAGTGCAGGATTTAAAAAAATAAAGGGCCCTGACAAATGATACCATGTGTGAGTCCCCAAGTCAATCTCTTTCCCAATCCTCACTCTCTCCTGTCCCCCTCTGGTAAAGTTTGATTAAGCTGGCTGGGCTTTTTTATTTTTTTATTGTGATATTATGTCATTGTTAATTTCCTGACTTTGATACTTGTGGTTACATAAAAGAATGTCCTTGTTCTTAGAAAACATACATGGATATGTTTATGGATAAGGGACAGTATGTCTGCAACTTCCTTTAAAAATACCAAGAAAAAAAATGGATGTAAGGGGAAACGAATATGCAGAAATGGGGACAGGAAATGAACGATAAAGCAAATGTGGTAAAATAATATGAAAATCTGGGTAAAGGGTCTGCTGTAAAATTTTTTTTTTTTTGAGTGTTACAACTTCTCCATTAAGTCTCAAATTATTCCAAAATTAGTGAAAAGCAGCATATGAATGTGCTATCTAGGTTATATCATTGCTAATGGTAGTCTATAAGCAGATGTGTTTATGCCTCTGTTAGAGGGATGACCATCTTCAATTCATCGCTGACATCCCCCTTAGCATTTACCACTTCTTAATTACTACTTGGATAAGAATGTATTGGACATGGAGATTTGTGCTATAATGTCACAGATGACTGCTCTAAATGTAATATGCAGCTAAGTCAGTCAGGACTCTTGACCAGAGCTTATTACACAATAGTGTGCTACCCCTTACATGCTATTTATGTAAGGATTTTTCAAGTTCATTCTTGACAACTGAGCAAAGGCAAACACTTTATAATTATCCTAGTAGAAATGATATGATTTTATAAGTTTTCATTAATTTCCTTAAGAAGTCTGTTGTGTTAGAGACCTTCCCATTATTAATCATAAACAAAAGAGATGATAAAATTACTGCGAAAAACACAGGGCAAGAAAAACAATGTAACAACAGAACCACCACAAAATGAATAAATCTACTTTACTCCTTTCATTCTTTTCTACATCCAGAAAGTTTGGAATGGCAGCTCCTGAACCTCTCAGGCCTGTGTATCCTTTCGGAAGTATAGATTCCCTGAGACTTACTCAAGACCTACTGAATTACCCTCAGGGAGTAATTTTTATTTTAAAAAAATCTGAAGGTTGTTGTGATAGAAGAGTTTAGTGGCCAGTGCATTAGAATTCAAGATAATTCAAGGTTTCATTTTGTAGCAGGTTGTCAACTAGTAATTTCAAACAGTAATAGTGATCCTAGTAGTTCCGGGGTCCTGAAAAGTGTTCAACTCCACACAGACTACTAGAAAGCGCTGGTTTCTGAAAACTAGGTTCTAGAAACTAACTCAGGAAATGGTAAGATAACAAGATGGTCAGTTGGAGTCGGCAAAGAATCAATGATACAGAGTGGTAGAAAAAGGTCTAAAATGAGGGCAGTCTAATTCCTCAAAGGATAATATTGATCTGACCTTCGTCCTGAGTTCTGGAACCTCATTGTAAACAGGGTTTACGTGTTCAAAATAATCAGTTTTTTTCTTTTTTTTTTTTTTAAATGTTTTATTTATTTCTAGGAGAGAGAGAGAGACAGCGTGAACAGGGAGGGTCAGAGAGAGAGGGAGTCACAGACTGAAACAGGCTCCAGGCTCTGAGCTGGCAGTCAGCACAGAGCCCGACGCGGGGCTCAAACCCACGAACTGCGAGATCATGACCTAAGCGAAAGTCGGACACTTAACCGACTAAGCCACCCAGGCGCCCCTCAGTTTTTTTCATCTACTTGAGAAAGTCCATTTAATGACTTAATATTCATAAGCGATACTATATGCGAGACATGGAGGGTCCATGAGGGTCCCTTAAAAAAGGCAGGAACTACTTATTAAGCATGCTCTATGAGGCACTGAAAGCTGCATAGAATGCTATACCGTATTGAATTGCGACTCCCCAAAAGGTTGTCATTTTAAGTGACTCAGCTGTGGTAATCTGCCATAGCAACCCTAGGAAACTAACACAGATTTTGGTACTCACAGTGACAAGCTACTATAAAAAATGCTTAAAAATGAAGAGGTGACTTTGCAGTCGGGTAATGGGAAGAGTCTGAAAATATTTGGAGCTGTTCACAAAAAGCCTAAATTGCCTTGGAGACAGAGTTGGTAGAAACATGGTTATTAAAGGCAATTCTGGTGACAGTTCAGACAGATGTGAGGAACTTATCAAGAGTGGCTAACATCTTAGAGAATAGGTATGCTGTCATGAGCAATGTTGGCAGAAATATGAATGCTATAAAGATGTTCCAAGTGAGGTCTCAGAAGAAAACAAGAAAGATGTTATTGGAAATGGGGAAACTCAACTGAAATGTATCGTGTGGGGGGACCACAAAACTGGTACGGAGATTTAGCTGAGACTTCCAAGCAACGTGCTGAAGGTGTGGTCTGGTTTCTCCTAGTTGCTTATGGTGAAATAAGTGAAAGATAATTTCAAGAAGGAACTGTTTCATTCATTCATTCATTCACTCATTCATTTTGAGAGAGAGCATGGGTGCACAAATGGGGGAAGAACAATGGGAGAGGGTGAATCCCAAGCAGGGTCCATGCTGGCAGCACAGAGCCAGACATGGGGCTTAAAGTCCTGAACCCTGAGATGATAACCTGAGCTGAAATCAAGAGCTGGATGCTCAACCAACTGAGCCACCCAGACACACCTGAAGAAGCTACTGCTAAGAAAAAGAAAACCAGCACTTGATGATCTGGAAAGGTCTTAGCTTCTCCAGACAGAATATGGAGGATGCAGAGTCAATAGGTATAGCAGGACAGTCCCTTGACATTAAGGGAAGACCAAAGTTTTTGGGAATGTCATATCTACAGAAACTATCAGCCTGGCTTGAAAGGGGTAAAGATGGGATGAAGTAAAAATGACTTCAGAGCCACAGATGCAAAAGCTAGAGGGATGGGACAGCAGTAGATCCAAAGGACAGAGCATCTAGCCACAGAGGATTATTCTCAGGCCTTGAAACAAGTGCAATTGCCCTGCTGGTTTTCAGACTTGCTTGGTAATGTAACTCCTTCATTCCTTCCAATTTCTCCCTTTCGCAGTGGGGAGGTCTATCCTACGCCTGTCCCACAACTGTTATTTTAGAAGCAGATGACTTGTTTTTTTAAGTTTCATATGTCTATAGATGGAGAAGAATTCTGTCCCAGGATGGACCATATTTAGGCGTCTCATCTGACAGAGATGATGTGATGAGGTTTGGACTTGGGTTATTTAGATGAGACTTTAGACACTGAACTGATGATAGGCTGGGGTACAATTCTTGGGGATACTGGCTTGGAATGAATGTATAGTGCATGTGGGCCAAACAAACAAGTTTGTTCCATTCATAACTCCTAGTACCTGTGAATTTGATTTTATTTGTAAACACAGTCTTTGAAAATGTAACCAAGTTCAAATGAAGTCATACTGGATTAGGTCAGGCTCCTACCCAATGATTGGTGTCCTTTTAAGAGAAGGAAATTAGGAGAGACACACACAGAGAGAATGCCACATAATTATGTGGGCAGTGATGGAAGTAATGCATCTATAAGGCAAGGAATGCCAACGATTGCCAGCAACCACTAGGAGCTAGGAGAGGCAAGAAGGAAAGAATGCCTCTTTGGTCTTCAAAAGGACATGGCCCTGACAACACCTTGATTTTATTTCTAGCCTCAAAGTACGAGACAATAAATTTGTGTTTTAAACCACCTAATTTGCAGTACTTTGTTACAGCAGCGCCAGAAAACGAATATACATATGCTATCCTCTTAATGGAACAAGGAACAAGGAAATATTATCTCCATTTGACACAACAGGCTTAGAGAAGCTAATTACCTTATTCAAGGATGAATAATTAGTAGACTGAGCTTTTAAAAAACAATTATATCTGAATAATTCACTTAAAACTTTTAATTATGACCCACTATACCTCATGAAGACCATTTAATATATGGTGTATGACATTCTTTTTTTAACTTTTATGTTTTATTTTTATTTGAGAAAGAGCAAGTGATCCAGGGAAGGGCAGAGAGATGGAGACAGATATCTGAAGCAGACTCAAGACTCCGAGCTGTCAACACAGAGCCTGAGGCGGGGCTTGAACTCCTGAGCAGTAAGATCATGACCTGAGCCAAAGTCGGAGGCTTAACCGACCTGAGCCACCCAGGTGCCCCTGTCATGAGATTCTTAAATCTGGGATACACTAGAAGTAAGTTTAATGGGTAATAAATCACATAAAAATTTTCTAATGATTATTAGCTACACATTTGACATATAAAGACACAAAATTTTACTGGAAAAAGACTGAGGCTTCAATGTGTTTAAAAACCAATGAGATTCTAAATAGAAGTGTATTCTCTCAGGGTGCCTGGATGGCTCATTTCACGATCTCATTGTTGGGAAGTTCGAGCCCCACTTTGGGTTCTGTGCTGAGAGCTCAGAGCCTGAAGCCTGCTTTGGATTCTGTGTCTCCCTCTCTCTTCATTCCCTCCCCCATTCCATACTCTCTCTCAAAAATAAACATTAAACAAAAGTGTAGTCTTCCACATCGTTTCAATAGGCTAATATAAAAAGCAAACAGCATAAACATGTCAGGTGTGTTACCTTAAATTGTACATCGTATGACAAAATGTAAAGCAAATATTAGATGTAAACTATAATCCAAAATAAAAATGTGTTGTTTCCATTTCTATTGCTTGCAGTTTTTTTTCTAAAAGCAATTGAGTAACCTTACCTTTTCTCTAGTTAGGGTTAAACTTCCTAAAAATATAAAGGTAAAGAGGGAGATCATCACAACAGAAGATATTTAATAATCTTCCCTCATTCATCAAAGAGCATTTTAAACAAACTGAGGGGGATGTGGGTGACTCAGTCAGTTGAGCATCTGACTTCGGCTCAAGTCATGATCTCATGGTTCTTCAGTTCAAGCCCTGTATCAGGCTTGCTGCAGTCAGTGCAGAGCCATCTCTGAGTTCCTCTATCCTCATCTCTTTAGCCCCTCCCCCCAACGTGTATACTCTCTTTCAAAAATAAATAAACCTTTAAAACTTAAATAACCAGACTGAGTTTTTAACATATGAACCTACAATCTTCAGACTAGTATTATTACATCATTTGTTACTAACTCACCTTGGTGGGTCCCATTATTCTAACAAAAAGGCTAGTTTCTGTTTGGTTTCAAAAACTGCCTGAATCTTTAGTGAAAACTACTTTTGTAACTGCTGAACATGAGGGCTCTTTAAAAAACTATCTACACCCCCAAAATCATAAGTAGTGGGGTGAATTTCATTCACTACCTGATAGTTATATGGGTTGAAGTATCTTCCCACACATCTCAAACCACTCTCACAGATCTGACCTCATTTCCTCTCTTTGGTTAAAACTTTTGGTGACAGTTAATAAACCACTGAACTACGTCTGCATTTTTTTTTTAAATTTTTTTTTAATGTTTCATTTATTTCTAGGAGAGAGAGAGAGAGAGAGAGAGAGAGAGAGAGAGAGAGAGAGAGAGAGACAGCGTGAGCAGGGGAGGGTCAGAGAGAGAGGGAGTCACAGACTGAAACAGGCTCCAGGCTCTGAGCTGGCAGTCAGCACAGAGCCCGACGCGGGGCTCGAACCCACGAACCGCGAGATCATGACCTAAGCGAAAGTCGGACGCTTAACCGACTAAGCCACCCAGGCGCCCCTGCATTTCTTTTAAAATATTCCTGCTGTAGTGTCATGGCCAGCTGCCCTGAATGAGGTAAACAAAAACTGTAGGACCTGGGATTGTTTTTTCTCTTAAATCAGGATTACTCAGTGGGTTTATGCAACGTTAAGGTTGCTTCATAAATTTGATTATCAGGGAGCATAACTTTGATCTAGACAAACATTATACGCACACTAATTTTCTCTCCTTATGGGTCTGTTACAGTGGTGGGAAGAGAGCTGAAGCACAAAGGTACTGTGAAAGATACATTTAACCCAGGCAAACCTAAACCTAACCCCATGTCCAAACACCAACCCAAACCGAATGTGCACATGCAAAAATAAAAACTCTACAACCAACTATCATAAACTGTTTCACAGTGAAGTATTCTAAAGAGTATGATCCTATGTAACACACTAATCAGAGAAAACACTGCCTGGAACAGCTAAATAATGTTTTAATGTAGAAATCCAAGTAGAATGTAAAATAATTTTTTGATCAACAAAGTGGCCAGTGGCCTAGAACAGATTCACCAATAAAACACAAAGAAACAAAACCTCTCAAATTCAATTACCTAAACATCTGTTGAGATCTGAACATTTTTATAGTTGTAGAGAAAGGTCTGAGCTTTCTTGCTTCTAATCTAAAATAACCAACAAGAAAACTCTAATATAAATCCAATGTGTGGTAAATTTGGTACAAAAAAAACCATGAAGGAAAGATGGCCACTGTAATAGAGAGACTATGTTATTACAAAATGGAATTAAAGAGCAATAAGGCAACAGCATTACAATGATTACACTGTAACTGCTGTTAGAGAGGTCTATGTTCAACACAAAACTACCATTTCCATGATGGTGGATAGGGACGGTGTTTCTTGACTCAGTATAGTATCTCGAGTCAGAGGTGGAAATGTAGGTATTCATTACTAGCTGAATAAATTAATAAGAAAAAATTCTGCTCAGAACCAAAAATTCTAAAAAGTCAATGAAACTACTCACAAAAAATAAACATAAGGATGAATCTCAGCATAAGCTTATTGCTATTGTATTTAAAATATCAAAGAATTTATCTGATCTGTTTTAATTTAAAAATTAGTAATAAAATACTTGAAGAGATTACTGAAGTAAAAATTTAATTTGAATTAAAGGCCAATTGTCAGCCAAGTATCTAAAGCAGCCAATATGGTGACATTCAAAATCCGTTTTCCCATCAATTCACAATAGGCTGTTATATTCTATCACAATTTTATATATGAAGTTCACAAAAATTCTAAAGTTAGGGAATACAAATCTATTTATTCAGAGAGTTATTAGACAGAAATATAAAAGCATTCTTTGAGTAGCTGTGCAGCATCTTGGACTAAGCCAGAAAAATCTTGAGCCCAAGACTTTTCTTCTTTACTAACTTCATGACTATAAGCCAGTTACTTAATTTCTTTGATAGTAAAATCTGTATGTGTGCATGTGTGTATGGTATCAAAGAGAAGTCAAAGTTCATTTTTCTCTGTTTGAATATTTAATTGCTCCAGTCCCATTTACTGACAAGACCACACTTCCCCAAATATACCAGAGTGGCACACTGATCACAAATCAGGTAAACCTAAAGGAGGAGGTCTATTTCTGGATCCTCTTATTCTATTCCACTGGCTTATTCATCCTTGTGTCAATACCACAATTTTAGTTGCCGTAAGTTTATAAAAAATTATGGTTTCAATTTGGATCTGTAAGACTGGACTCTCCTCACCTGTCTTCCCATTTATATTTAAATCAGCTTGTCAATTTCTTGAAAAATCCTGACAAATTCTTGAGACTGTGCTAAACTTGCGCATGAACTAGAAGAAAAGTGATGTTGTTATAATAGAGTGTTTCCACCCCCACACACGGTATGTCATCGATTTATTTATCTTAACTTCTGCCAGTGTTTTACAGTTTGTAAACATCTTCATCTTCTTCCATTAGACCTGTTCCTGGGCACATTGTAAGGACACAATCACACATGAAAATATTCTCCATATAAGTTAATTTTCAATGTCACCCCATGAGATGTATGTTGCTTCCATTTTCAAAGATTATTTGGCTAAAACTACAAAATCTCTTGTGGAGCACATTTACATATATTTTTAAGAGCTATATTTTTGATCCTACATTTACTTAATGGACATTGCTTAGTGTATAAACAGTGGAATGATGTAAATTCTAGATGACACTTTGACAGATCAAAATAATTTTTAAGGTGCATAAAGACTTATTTGCTTCCTCAGTAAAAAGAAGAGAAGGTACAGAACTCACTGAGTGGGGAGGTGAGATGCAAATGTGAAGGGTAGGGCTGACAAAAAGGAAAGCCTTAAAAGGACAGTAAACAGTGATACACAATCAGCAAAATTAAAGAAAAGATTCCAATTTGGAAAATATCAAAGGGGGAAAAAAGCATTTAAAAACATATACAAAAAGAAATCTGCCGTTTCTGTCTGTCATCTATAAACTTCTCTCCCTCTCCCAAACTTTTAAGTATGCAATAGCAAGCAGGGTTGAGATAAATGGAAGGAAAGCAGGTAGGAAGGGGGGGGAAAGGCATCAGGGAGATGATAGAGGGGACAAAGTCAAAGGTTCATATGAACGAACCCCCAAGGGATCCAGGAACTATGAGTTAAAAATACAGTGTGAACTGGAATAAGATCATAGGCAAATTAAAAAATTTTCTTTTCAAGGTGTGTCTCTCCCTGTGGGCACTATTGGAAATTTCAGTGGGATAAAATCCCCTCACCTTTTTTTGTCATGAGAAGATAGGTTTCTGCATATTTAATGTCAATGGAATTCCTACAATCATTGTGATAAGTAACAATTGTTGCCAGAAATTTCCAAATTGGTTCACCTCCTCATACCTGGTACTTTAACAAGCACTAAACAAGCACTCCCAAATTATTCTGATGCTGAACCCCAGATTCAGATCACGTGATTGCTAGTTCTAAACCTGATATTATCTTAACTGAATTAACTGTTGAAAATATTCTCAGTCATAAGAACCACAAAATCAAAGATAATGTTATTAAAGGATAATGAATAAAATATAAAGACAAAAATTAATTACTGTGATCCCAAATTAGAACTAAGATCAATAAAATTGTATACAGAAATGAAACAAAATAAACTCTTCCATACAAGTAGTAATTTTGGAAATTTCTTCATAGCATACTTCATACCCATCAACGAATAAAAATGACTTTTAGACACACCAAAGGGTTTGAAGCAATGCTTTAATTTACATCACCATTAACACGTGAAATGCTCTGTTGAGAGCTGCATTTGCTGTTCTGTAGCCAGATGCCTGCCTTATAATTAACACATAGTCTTATTTCATGAAGTAGATAATATATTTGGACATATAACTAAAATGAGAAAGAAAGAAGTTAGAAGTTTAGTAATCTCATATACAACTTTAAAAAAGAAAACGTATGCCACTGTGAGGTACACACTTTCAGAGACTGATTAGAATGCTGTTATTTATATACTCTGTAAAACTGCTCCATTTATTATAGAATAGCCTAACAGAAAAAGCAAGGATAGCATCAGATTTCAGAATGCTGTTGTTCTAGCCTCAATTCCATCATTTACTGGTTTGGGCAAGTCTCTTGGGCTGATAAGACCTATGCATATCTTTAATGGGCATATCGCTCAGCCAGTCTAACTTAACAATCAGGATGAAATGAAATAATGAGTATGCAGGTGCTTTAGAAAACTATTCAAATGCTATTCAGTTACAGGCAACTTATTACTTAGAGGATAACAATATTTTCAGTGAAAGCTTCAAAATAACTTACATTGTTTTCTGTATTAAGGACCACATACAAAACTCAGAAAAATTGCGCACAGTCTTTAAACCAATTTGGTCACGCTTGTTTTAATTTTTATTTCAACATTTCATTCTAAGAGAAGAAGCTACAAAGTCTGCCAAAGTTTGCAGTGTTCATAGATATTAACTTCTACTTACTAGGAAAAATGATCCTAACAGTTAATTTTATTCTGCCTATTTTTGATATCAAAATCTTCTGTGATAAGCAAATAGGTTGTAAAATTTTGTGATCCGTAACAAGCTAACATGTTTTAGGTCAATGTAACATGAGAAAATAATTCACTTAATGTTGAACACTTAACCTGGAACTCAGAATATGACACTACTCTTTGCATTTCAAGATAAAAACCATTAATTTTAAACTTCTTTTTCCTTGTTCTTTCCTACTTGTTTCTCTGACTCCTAGTCTTTTAAGTCCTGCTTTTAAAAAGTTGTCTTAAAAAAATGATAAAAAATAATAAGTTGTTGTCAAGTGGGAGCCAATCTGAAGGGCTCCATATGGCCAATATAAAATTTTAGGATTCAAAAAAAAGGTATAAAATTGATGTCTCTCAGACTACAGTGGATTAAAATCCTAAAAGCTATCAACTTACGGGTAGCAATGATGCTTAAAAGAATACAAGTTAGTTGCTGGGTATCAACTCATTCTCAAAGTTAGAAAATAAAGTTAATGAATCCAAGCATTACCTGACTCCTATATGAACTATATATTTCAGTGGAACCTCACAAGTCATGAGGGAAAATTCTTTTTTAATATTTTTTAAAATGTTTATTTTTGAGAGACCTAGCAAGCGACAGAGAGCAGGGGAGGGACAGAGAAAGGAAGACACAGAATCTGAAGCAGGCTCCAGGCTCTGAGCTGTCAGCACAGAGCCTGACGCAAAGCTCGAACTCACAAACCACAATATCATGACCTGTGATGAAGTCAGACGCTTTACTGACAGAGCCACCCAGGCGCCCCAGAAATATTTTTTATACAAACCTTCCAGCTAATAAACATGGGAGGTATGCGAGAATTCGAGAATCACCATTTTGCAACCTCTGATAAAACAGACAACTATCTAAGGCTGCTTTTTTTTTTCCCATCAGGTGGATCAGGTGGACAAGCTCACAATGGAGATGATAAGACACGTCTCAGATACGGTGCAACACTAAGAATACAGAGCCCCTATCTTGCCCAAACTAGCAAACAACAAATCAGACCATGCTTCTAGATTTCATTCCGTTTTATAAGAAATACAAAATAGAGAAACACAATAAATACTACCGGGGGGTGTCAGCAAAGTTAAGGGATATTTAACAGGACAAAGTTTCTTCAACAAATGGAAATAAAAAGACAATGAAGGGGAAATAATTCTATATTAAACAAATGCAATGTGTGGGACCTTATTTGGACCTGTAAAAAGACAGTTAAGTCTATTAGGGAAAATAGAATGAGAAATTATTAATTTTAAAAGATATGATGAGGGGCGCCTGGGTGGCTCAGTAGGTTAAGCATCCGACTTCAGGTCAGGTCATGATTTTGTGGTTTGTGGGTTCAAGCCCCGCGCCGGGCTCTGTGCCGACAGGTAGTTCAGGGCCTGTTTCATTCTGTTATCTCTCTCTCCCTCTCTCTCTCTCAGAAATAAATAAAACATTAAAAAAATTAAAATAGAAGATATGATGATATTGTAGTTATACTTTTCAAAAAAGAAATTTTTATCTTAAAAATTTTGTACTAGGAAATGAAAGAATATAATATTTTCATGTTTCTGGCTTTCAATGCATTAAAAACGTTAACAAGGTTGCAAATCAAAAACACTTTAGTTTATAAAAAGTAAACAATCAAAACCTATCAACTGAAATACTTATTAGTTATAAGCCAAAATTACTTATGTTGATCAAATGATTAACAATTTTTAAAAAAGAAACATCTCTTTTAGAAAGAAGGCAGCAGACAACGTTGCTATTAGGACTTTTCTGTGAATCAAATAAGTAGAAAAGGGAAAGCTGGTTTTTTTCAAAAAAGTGTCATTCAATGCTTTAAAAAATGGAGATATCAGGAGGGCCTATCAATAACTATAATGGTTACCTGTCTTAAAATCTCACAAGAAAATAATCTGGAACTAATTAATTTCCAAACAATTCTAATGAAACTAACTCCCACCTCATGATGCTATATTCTTAATATGTGAGCTAAGATTATTTCTAGAAATGGATATGCAAATTCTTTCCATAGGCATTTCCTAAATCAGCTGCCTTGATAACTTGATTCATGAAGAAATCCATCTGAAGGATATACAATTTAAATATTTTTAGACCAGAAAGCATGTTAAGTCTTGCACTGTGATTCAATCAGATTAAAGCAAAAGATTACTTCCATGAACACTGTATAAAGAGCAAGTTTATGAAATCTATTAAATTATTTCATCCCAGCAGGTTCTATATACAGTCCTGATTAACACTGCCATACTACAACTAAAACTAAAGGAGATCACAAAAGAAAATCATCTACAGATAATTCCAACCAGAGGTGTGTTAAAAAATATCAGATTTCCAGCTGAAGCTAAACCTAATGAGTTTAACTTTGGATACAAAAGTATCGGGCTATATAATATAGAAATGCTGGCCCAAGTGATGATTACTTCTCATAAATGATGAGAATTTCGTCCCTAAGCATCTACACAACTGGGTTCTTTATAATCTAAAGAAAAATATCTTGATTGCTGTTTAATTATAGAGACAGTTCTAAAATTTATATTTTATTTTTTAAATATTTTCTTCTTTCTTGGAACAGCACAAGCAGAAGAGGGGCAAAGAGAGGGGGACAGAGGGCCTGAAGCAGGCTCTTCAGTGATAGACTGATAGCAGTGAACCCAATGTGGGGCTTGCATTCATTAACCGAAATAACATGACATAAGCCAAAGTTCAACACTGAACCAACTGAGCCACGCAAGTGCCCCCAAATTTCATGTTCTAATTTTTAAGCAAGCTATCTAAAATAGCCAATGCCATTTTTATAAGCTCTAAAGCACAACATAAGCAGTAACGGTTGACAGGAATCTGATCTGAAACTTACCTATAAAAAAAATGACAGGACATGACAAATATAATCTTAACAAATAAAACACAAAACCAGTATGAAGGTCCTATTCTTAGGTTTGTTACATTTCAAAATTTCAAAGGCATATCGTACATGGGCGTGGTGGGAGTGGGTGGGTGTTAGTAGCAATAACAGAAATCAGGAACTGAGCAGCCCTTATGACCGAGAAAAGATGATAAATGTAGTAAGGTGTCAGGCTAAAAACTGGTAAATTTACGCAGTGAAAGCAGATCTTAGGACACCTCCCAAATAAACTAATCAGCTGTATATATTTAATATCCACAAAAGAGCAAAGACTCAGAATTTGGAGTCACAGGACCAGTCTTTAAAAAAACTAGGCCACATCACACTGACATATATTTAAATGATGATTACTACAAAAGATCCCTTTGTTCCATGAACATTTATGTGTTAATAAGCTTTAGGGAAAACTAGATCTAGCTTTATGGTGGGGGTGGGGGTCAAATATAATCACTAACTTATATCTGCTAATCGCAGCAATATTACTTTTAAAATCACAAGCTGATTTAAATCTTTCAAAGCACATGAAAATCAAAAAAGGAATCTCTCAGTTTTAATGAAGAGAACTAAAATTGCAAAAAACAAAAAACCAAACAAAAAAACCAAAAAAAAAACCCCACAAAATCTACTTTCAATGAAATACTTTCTTTGAAGAGACCAGGATTCATACACAACCTGATACTCAAAATCTCTTCAAATATATGCTATTAACTACATGAATAAATTCTTCCTAGAGAGGAAAGAGGGTAACCACCAACTCAATAATCTTGGGGTGGGGGCAATTTTAATATAAAGATTTAAACAAAAGTTCTAAATACTCCAAATTCAAGAATATATCAAACCCACATTTTTTTTCTTAAACTAACTAAATATTCAAACGTATATGGACCAAACCATTAAGATTTTCTAACTCGCAAACATACTAAATTCATATACCCTAATACACCCTTTGGTAAAATGGCCAGGCATTCAAAAGCCAGAGCGAAAACCATTGTACTAAACTATTTGAAGCTCGAGAACTAAGTGGCTAATGTTTTCTTTTAAGTGTGCAAAAACTTTCACAGTGAAATTTCTTTTACTATCATGTTTAAACAGTTGACTTTTCAGATGATCTAAAACACACACAAATCAAAAGCACAGACAAGAAAAAACACACCACTGTATTTCATTAAAGAAACATAAGATACATCACGGGTCTTTACCTTACTGTACATTAGACCCTCGCTTTGAATTTTCACAAAAGTAGAACTTTTTCAAAAGGCTAATATCTAAAAGCAAAAGCAATTTGGCATGTTTTATCCAACATTAAATATTTTACATATATTATAAACACACACAAACACACTTACATGTATACATACAAATAAAAAGGGTTTTGTTTTTTTTTTTTTACCTAAATGCAAACTGGATGAGGATCCATGTGATGAAAGTGATGGCGGTGGCGTAAGTGAATGTCCTGGAGTTTGGCTTGGCAGAGGCATGCCTATTGGACTTGGAGAGGAGGAAAATCCCAGACTATTGTAAAATGGTTGCCCTATGGGTGCTAGGCTGCTACTAGATCTTTTGTACAAGTCAGAGCTAGTAGATAGAGACTCTCTCCTTGTGGCACTACTACTTGCAGAACTGCCAACTGAAGAAGAAATAAAAAAAACCCTAATTACATACAGTGTTAACTGAATAAAACCTATCCCCAACTCTTGCTGGGAAATAACAGAAGTGATCACAATAATTATTTTTAGAAAACATTATGGAGAAGATAATTACTGTGATAACTACATAAACTAACTTATTAATCATAAAAGGGTATAAATGCACCCCAATAAAGTAACCAAATACTTAACAGAGCACTCATATGTTTATTATCTCACACATATTTACCACTAACACATATGATTACTGTGCTTTAATACCCTGGTATGATTTATAAACCCTAAAATTGTAAGGTGTCTGCTTTCGGAGATGCTAGAGATTAAATTCCAATAAAATTCCAGTTAAATTCTGGTAGTGCCCTAATCTCTGGAATCAGGGTCTTCAACTCAATGCCAAGAAAGTATTACACTGATAAATAGATTATTAATACATTTCCCTCACCATTCACATTTAATTTGGCTTCTAGCTTATGTTCAAACCATAGTCCTTTAAGTCCATATTGGCCCGAATATCGTTCAGTTGTGAAGTACAGATGCCAATTAACTTCTCAGTACTTTTCAAATTATACTTTTTCCCTATCCTTCAGCAACTAAGTTATAAAATATATATGAAAAAGTAAACTTCCTTTTAGAAAGTTGATGGTTTTCATTACTGTCATCACGCCAAAGACGTGCTTTCACTTACCCCTCAGGATCTCCTATTCCTGAGATTGTACTAATGGTCTAGTGAACCCTTTACTCAAGTGAAGACTACTCAGCCTTTCTTCCCCCCTTAAATATGCAATTATCTTGTATCACATACCTTCCTGAACTACATACTAAATTCTTTTTATTTAATCCCAAATTCAACCTTCTAGTCCTTTTTTTCCTTAAGCATTCTACAAAATTATAAAAAAAAAAAATGGCAGAACCACATTACCATGTAGCCATGCATTATCAAAAAAGTACCCCAAGATCTGTTAATTAACATATCTAGATAATCAAACTCTTTACCAAGTGTTTAAAAGGGCTGTCCAAAACTCGCAAATCGTTAAGTCTTGCTTATAGCCCCCATTTTCAAGTGCTTCTTTCTTCTTTCTAAACACTAGCCTTTGTTTGTATTTTTACTGCATTATTTTATATCTAAGGGAATTTCATATTACATTTCTTAACCTTGTCAAGTTTTTAAAGAACAAGCTCTATATTCGGACCAATATGGTAACATTTTTAAAGAGAATTTTCAAGTTTCTACTAGGTCTTGGTTTTCTAATCACAAGTCAATTATAAACAGGTCATTAGAGCATAATGAAAAATTAAGAGAAAAATTAAGCAGAGCACATAATGGGTAGACCAAGTTAAGCTTATAATACAGATAGCAAACAATTACATTGGTTTTGCCAAATTCAAGACTCTTATAAAGGAAAAACACCAGGCTCACACTACTGTATGAGGCAAAATATTAAAACACTAGTCAACCTTTAATACCAACCAGTCTGGTTTCTGAAAGACTGATATGTTTTATTGAAAACTGCACATTTTAAGATATCATACAGTAAGAAAATACTATGTAGCTACATGTATTTTAATAGCAAAACCAAACATAAACACTAATGTAATAACCACCTCTTCTACAGTTGCTTTTCGCAAAACTGTCAACATATGCTACATTAACTATACTAATTTAAAAGGACACTGTCAAAGTGATTGTTCTAAGAACACGGCTACACTTAAAATTCCTATTTATTTCAGAAAACAATTTGACTGACAAGGAAAAAGACAAGAGCTCTCTAATGAGAGCAATAGCACGTCATTCCCCTGGCAAATAACCAAAGAAACCATAGTTCTAACACATGAAATATTATTTTCCTCCAAAAAGGAAAAGCCAAGCCAAACATTTAAAAGGAATTCAGAAATAACTTTTAATTCTAAACAAGCTGACTCCTTAACTTTTACTATATGCCTAAATTACCTGCAGTAGTGTGACTATGAAATATGAAACAAAGGACACCTAAAAAGATCTAAAAGGCTAGACCAACAGTGGAGTCGCTAATCATTTATCAACTGTATATAAAATGTTAAATTACTATCAATTGTAACAACACTTTCTAAGTAATGGGTCATAGAACAGTTGGTCTGATTACCATATTACAATGGCTAAGCTTCCCAGCTGTGTTATAAGGTGGGGTATAACGTTGGTAAGTGTTAATAACTACATCATACAGGTAAGAGAATAACTGTGTATAGGATTCCGTATGTGTATATGTGCACATAACTGTACTATCATTGTAGATTTCATATAGGTATGGAATTGCCATAATGTCAAACGGCAATGGGTAGGGTTGTTTTAAGGGTACACTTGTGTAGCACTTGACTGAACTTTCACGAAATGTCCAAGAGGAAGGGGAAGATGGTAAGACTATTTACTGGCATCCAGGGTTGACAACTGCAAATGACCTCTGATGCAAGGTAAAACAGAGGTATACAGATCAGTAGTCAGAACTGAGTAAGCAATGTTTATGAATAAGGGAGGCATGAAGAAGATTAGTTCTTGGGAAGGAGGCATCTAAAGGAAATATTTGTAGGGAACAAAATGCTCATGCCAACCAGTCTCTGAATGCTGGGAGGATCTTAATAACTAAGAGACAAATGGGAATTTGAAAGAAGTGGATAAGGGGGCCTACAAATCCATCCCAGACCCTCAGTGACATATATTATTACAAAAGGGAAAATGAGGTTTATCAAAGCTCGTCTCTACTTTTCCTGGATTATTTAGAATCTATAATCTCTAATTTAGAAGCTAGTCATTCCTACCAAGTTTATCTTTTAAGTTACGTGTTCTTCCAATTTTCTTCAGCCTGTTGGATATTTAGAGAAAATACTTGTCAACTGTGTTAAGAAAGAAAAAATGAGTCCGATGGGAGTGCTTGGGTAGAGATAAAAATACCGAACTCCAAAAGGAATGAAAAATTCAAGTAGGAAAATTAAAAGATTGAAGACTCCTCAAGTACATTAGATTTTTCCCTCAGAAGTTCTTGTGCCCATCCTTTAGGTAGTTTGGTGTTAGGAAAGTATAATATTTCCCTATTGTATTTCATTGTAACAAAAAAAGCATTCTGAGATTTTAGATCATTCCTCTTACAAATATGAATGTTGAAAAGTTCAGAAGTTATTATTTCCTTAGAAAACCAGCAAACATACTTCGTAACAACTGGCCCATGTTAGTTTTGCCATTTTCCACACCAGAAAAGAGAATAATTTAATGTGGTGGGAAAACAGATGAGAAGCAGGTATTAAAGGTTCTAGGACTTCACAAAAATAGAAAACCTCTTGAGATCTGAATAAACTGCTCTGCCCCTCATGAAGAAAAGGCTGCCAATTAACTGCACCAACAGAACTAGGGTAGGCCATTTTTTCCCTAATGTTTCCTGAATACTCTGGAAACTTCAGAGAATGGGAACACAGGTATGTCAACAGGAAGTCAATGTGGGCCTCTTCTGATTTCATCTGGTCATACCTCAGTTACAAAATCAGTTTGTGTAAAATTATTTTTATCTTAAGCCATTTGGAATTTAAAATTGTTATGTATAATATATATAATCGGGATAGGGGAAGAAATCTTTTAAATGAATTTTTAATGATAAAGGCTAAATTTTTTAGTCTAAAAGATGAGCATATTGGTTGTTTTGTAGGGGCTTCTGAATAGAACATTTCTTGTATTTTAATTTTACATATTATACCAAATAAAACCATTATGAACCACTAGGATTTAATAAGAATAAACCATCTGATAAGCACAAAAAGACATTATTTTAAAACACTAGAAATTTAAGGGGGCAAAATATTTACTTCCTCAAAGATTATTTTGTACATAATAAGGAAGAACTAGTAATTATCTTAAAATCCACTGCTCCAAACAAATCTTACTAAAACGAAAATTACAATTCTTAAAGCCAGGGGAAAATGTATTATATCTGAGTAAAAGATGGGCTGCTTGAAATGAGCTAAATATTCATAAATGCTTAAAGATTTGCAGGTGGTAGGGTTTTTTTTCCCCCACAAAATTAAATAAACTGGTATTTTATTCCTGTCCTTCCTACACTAAAGCTATTATTACCTTAATATGAAAAACATACATATCCCTCATGTCCAGTTAGCAGAGTACACTCATCCTAAAAAGGCAACCTACCTGATGAACCAAATCCACTGAGAGCTGAGCCTATAGCAGCACCCAGAGAACTGCTGCTTCCAAAGCCAAGCGACGTACTTCCCGGCTGGCCAGGTCCGTGAGAAAATAAAGAACTGCTCTGGGAGCTACTAGTCAAAGAAGTGCTCCCATAAAATGAATTAGACTGCAGATTCGTGCTTGGCGGCTGCTGCTGCTGCTGCTGCTGCTGTGGTGGTTGAGTGCCAATTGGCCGGAAGAGACCGTTTGTGCTGCCTGTAAGACTATTTGCAGTTCCTCCAGCTGCTGCGGCTGCTGCTGGAAAATAAATTTCAGATACTTCTTAAAACCAGCAAAAAGACTATTTTTAAAATATATCAAACAACACCAGAAAAATATTATCCCTGAAAACAGCAGTGACACTTACCAGCTTGTGCTGCTGCTGAACTAATTAAAACAGGTGTCGGAGCCATTAAACGAACTGGAGCTCCAAGGCCAGTTCTTGCTCCAGGGCCAACCACTAAGGCACCAGTCTGATCATAATAGGCAGTTGGAGCTAGTACTTGATAGCCTAGATAATATTAAAATAAATGTTTACTAAAGAAAACATTTAATACAAAAAACATGCATAGTTATCTTCCCCTGCATTTTTTTTATCAACCAGAAAATAGGATTATATACTATTAATATAAAATCAATCATGATATGAAAAGCTAACACATTTGAGAAGGTAGTACTTACTCAAGTATGAAACTGGAATAGTGTGTAAGTAAAGCTGTTTTCTCTAAATTGTAAGAGATGCCTTTCCATTTACAAACTACATAATGACAAGGAACCTTCTCTGATATATAAGCTATAGGCTATCAAGCACTGATCTTTGAAAAATATTACCTATTAGTTCTGAGAGGAGAATAGAAAAGACTAAGGGATGTGAGGTAGAACACTAGAAGAATGGATTATTGTGCAATTTTAATAAAGTTCTAAACCAAGGGCTTCATTAGCAACATTCCCTTAGCTTTTCATTTGTAAGCATCCATTTAAAAATTATTATATAGGGGAGCCTGGATAGCTTAGTCGGGTAAGCGTCCGACTTCAGCTCAGGTCATGATCTTGTGGTTCGTGGGTTTGAGCCCTCCATGGGGCTCTGTGCTGACAGCTCAGAGATTCTGTGATTCATTCTCTTTGCCCCTCCCCCTCTTGTAATCTGCCTCTCTCTGTCCCTCAAAAATAAATGAATGTAGGGGCGCCTGGGTAGCTTAGTCGGTTAACCATCCGACTTTCGCTTAGGTCATGATCTCGCGGCTCGTGGGTTCGAGCCCCACGTCGGGCTCTGTGCTGACTGCCAGCTCAGAGCCTAGAGCCTATTCAGAGTCTGTATCTCCCTCTCTTCCTGACCCTTCCCTGCTCACGCTGTCTCTCGCTGTCTCTCTCTCTCTCCTAGAAATAAATAAAATATTTTTAAAAATTAATGTAAAAAAAAAAATTTTTTTTTTTTAATGTTTTATTTCTAGGAGACAGAGAAAGAGAGACAGCGCGAGCAGGGGAGGGTCAGAGAGAGAGGGAGTCACAGACTGAAACGGGCTCCAGGCTCTGAGCTGGCAGTCAGCACAGAGCCCGACGCGGGGCTCGAACCCACGAACCGCGAGATCATGACCTAAGCGAAAGTCGGACGCTTAATCAACTAAGCCAACCCAGGCGCCCCAATGTAAAAAAAATTTTTAATCATGATATAAACATACCTTAAAATCCTAAGGTAACACTCTTTTTGTAAAGGTTCTCATGCTAACATTTGAATAAAAACCATACAAGCATTAGTTTTTTATAGCCTTAACCACAAGGCAGGTGACAATCTGCACTACTCAGAACTACAGAAGCTTTTCTCAGGGGGGATTCCTTATCTTAACTGTAGAACAGAAAGTAACTATTTTGAATAGAAGAGTGACTATTTTGCCAATTCTTCCAAAGATAGTACATAACAAGTACCAATCCAGATGCACACGAGAGAAGTTAACTACACTTTGAGGTAGGAAACCTTACTTTCCTCCCAGAGGTCAGGTTAAAAAAGTCTCTCTTGGGGCGCCTGGGTGGCTCAGCTGGTTGGGCAGCTGACTTCACCTCAGATCTGATCTCACAGCCTATGGGTTCGAGCCCCACATCGGTCTCTTAACAGCTCAGAGCCTGGAGGCTGCTTCAGATTCTGTGTCTCCCTCTCTCTCTCTGTACCTCCCCTGCTACCACTCTCTCTCTGAAAAGATAAACACTAAAATAAACAAAGTCTGCCTTACACAGGAGAAGAACTCAGGTTCAGGATCAACATTCTGACAACCATTTGCAAAAATGTACTGAATAGTATTTTTTTAAATGTTTTATTTATATTTGAGAGAGAGAGACAGAGCACGAGTGGGGGAGGTGCCGAGAGAGAAGGAATCACAGAATCCGAAGCAGGATCCAGGATCCAAGCTGTCAGCACAGAGCTGGAACTGGGGCTTGAACTCACCAAATGCAAGATCATGACCTGAGCTGAAGTGTGACACTCAACCAACTGAGCCACTCAGGTGCCCCAGTACTGATAGTTTTAAATTTAAACACTATCTTCACTACCAAGATGAACACTTTCACATGCAAAGGTTGTTTTTAGTTAAATATGGTTAATTCTTACTATTTTTGCAATGAGTTTCATTATAAATGGATATAATTTAGAAGAACCAACCAAACAGAAAGACATATAAGGCAAAATCTAGAGGGGAATACAGAGCTTCCAAGCTGTCTCCTCACAGAACTAATGTTAAAAATCTGAGATTATATCCTATCCAACCAGAGATGCCCAATAGGATATACAAGTCTCAAGTTTATTTATTTTTAAAATATTTTTTTATTTATTTCTAGGAAGGAGAGAGAGAGAGAGAGAGACAGCGTGAGCAGGGGAGGGTCAGAGACAGAGGGAGATACAGACTCTGAAATAGGCTCCAGGCTCTGAGCTGGCAGTCAGCACAGAGCCCGATGTGGGGCTTGAACCCACGAACCGTGAGATCATGACCTAAGCGAAAGTCAGACGCTTAACTGACTAAGCCACCCAGGCGCCCCAACAAGTCTCAGGTTTGATGGAGAGGTCCAGGCTGCAGTTACAAAGAATAAAATCAACAAGAAAAATTAAAAAGGGATCTATGGACAGAGTACTTCACATTAAGAGGATGGAGAGAGAAGGAACCAGGAAGAGATGAAGAAGAAATAGCCAGGGGGATGCCTGGGTGGCGCAGTTGGTTGACCATCTGACTTTGGCACAGACCATGATCTTGCAGTCTGGGAGTTCGAGGCCCATGTCGGTCTCAGTACAGACAGCGTGGAGCCCGGAGCCTGCTTCGAATTCTGCAACTCTCTCTCTCTCTCTCTCTGCCCTGGCCCTACTCATGCTTTATCTCTCTCTCAAAAATAAAACTCAACAACAAAAAAGAAGAATAGCTGGTAAGGAAGAAAAAAAATTAGGACAATGTGGTCTCTTGCAGGCCAAAGAAGAAATAATTCCAATGAAGACTGAGTGATGAACAATGTTAAATGATGCTAAAAGCAATTAAAAGCTGAGAACTGACAAATGATTTAGCAACATGGAAGTCATTATGGCAAGGGATACTAGCCAAACTATGGTGAGTTCAGTCAAGAACGGAAGAACCACAAAAAAGTACAGACAATGCTTCTAAGGAGTTCCAATGTAAAAAGGGCCAGAGGGGAGCTAAAGAAAAGGGGATGCTGAGACTAATATTTTCTTAACCAGACAATGTACTTTACTAGCAAAGCACAATACTGTGTTTAAAATTTTGTTATTGTGAAATAAAACACATGAACACAAGAGTTGGACACTATGAGTTTAGAGGAGTGGCTGAAACATACACATGGTTATATCTGATACAAAGGCAGAAATATGTTAGGTGTTCAAAAAAGAATTCAAGATGTAGATGTAAACTCAATAGTTTACTGGAATAGAAATGATAGCTGAAATGATGAAAGTAGATGGATATGCCCACCCCCAATCCCCCAAAAGTATCTACTGTTCCAATACTGAAACTGAAGTTCAAAGAGAAAAGTTGGCCAACATCACACCATTAGGTTACACAGAATTATGTGCTCGCTTCAGCAGCACATATACTAAAAATTGGAAGGTTATACAGAATTATGGCATACTTGATTCCAAAGTACCTAGTCACTAAGATACACGGTCTTCCATGTTTAAGGACACACATGGAGAAAAGGGAAACTGATCAAAGCAATGAAAAAGGGAGAAGAGGCAGGAAAATAAAATATCACAGAATGTAGTATAACAACAGAGAAATTGCAGAGAGTTGGACATAGTCAGTATGGTGAATTACACCAAGAATTGAGAAAAATGGGGATGAAAGAGGAGGTCTTACTTTGCATTTGTTACTGAGTTAATATTAGAGTTACTGCAAAGGAATCATGAAGGTGGGACTTAAAAGATGTGTGGGGGCAGACAGAGAAACCCAGAGCCGTTTTTGCATTCTTTCATAAACTTTCAGCTCAGCTCCTTCCGGCCCTGTCGTCATGTCCCTCCACGGGTCTACAACTCTAGCTTAACGGCTCCAGGAAAGCAGCTTCCCTGAAGCAAGTACACAGCTGGGGAAAAAAAGAAAATAATGATAACACGCCCATTCTATTATCATTTGTACTTCAGTGACTGCAGGATTAATATCTTCTCTTTACCCAGCAGGCTAGACAAGCCTTAAAATCAGAGAACAGAATGAATGCAATCAATATAGAAATTCTCAAAATAACATACAGAAGCATTCAGCTGCACATTAACACATAAAAGAAACCCTCAAGCATATATATTTTCTGATACATTAAATGTTTCTTAATGATTCAAATAAAAAATTTAACTACATTACAATTAAATGGAAACTGAAACTCACATTAATAAGTAATCTACATAGTTATAGGAATAATTACTCATATACCAACAGTGAAAAAATAGCATGCTTGAGAAAGTGAGTCTTCAGGAGAGAATAGAATAGGAAATGATGCATTATCTGATATTAAAATGTAGCTTTAAATTTCATTTTAGAAACATAAGTGCTGCTTTTATTGGTTTAAGAAAATTATCATCCTGGGGTGCCTGGGTGGCTCTGTCAGTTGAGCAGCCGACTTTAGCTCAGGTCATGATCTCACGGTTCGTGGGTTCGAGCCTCTCATCGGGCTCTGTGCTGACAGTCAGCTCAGAGCCTGGAGCCTGTTTCAGATTCTGTACCTCCCTCTCTCTCTGACCCTCCCCTGCTCACACTGCCTGCCTGCCTGCCTGCCTGCCTGCCTGCCTGCCTGCCTGCCTGCCTGCCTCCCTCCCTCCCTCCCTCTCTCTCTCTCTCTCAGAAATAAATAAAAACATTTAAAAAAATTGAAGATATTTAAAAAAGAAAATTATCGTCCTTCCGTTATTTTTATAATCGTAATTTTCTATCTAATGTCACGAAAATCTACTTCACAAAAAAATGTATTTTGCTGTCCCTTTCTAAATGTTGTACTGTGTTAATGGGAAGAAAGTTTTAGAATTTTCTTTGTGTTAGGCTTTCATAGGCATATTTTAGCAGACACTTGCTATCAGGTTATAAATACCAATAGTTTATATTACTAGAAATGACCAGAATACAATGGAACAGTGAAAATTTTAGCTGCAACCTTCTCCACATTAACTAAATGACTTTGTATTCAACAGCAATGGTACATAGAGGTTTTGTCTTAACATGCCAGCTCTAACCAATTGCTTTTATTTCGTGAAGCATGTTTCAAGAATTCTGGACTATGCTGAAGAAATGCTATGGTTTATGCCATACACAGTAAGAAAAAATGGATGTATTGAGAATTCTGGTACGTTTGCCATCCCTGTCTCACAAAAAATATAGATTTCAACTATTGGCATCTAAGTAACTTATAGCAGGGAAGCAAGACTTTAAAGGGATTTGATGTTTTCACTCTTCAATGTGAGTGAATACATTTAACATTTCAAACATATGCAAATTTCTAAAATTAACTGACTATATATACCTGGCATGCCGGTAGCAAGACCCTGACCAAAAGCCAAAGTTGGATTTGCTGCTGCAAGTGATTCTGCCTGTTGCCCTTGCTGGCCCTGATTGGGAGTAAGAGGGCGTTGACCTGCTCCAGCTCGGAGAACCTACAAAGGATAAATGATTTCCTTAAAAACGGAATTATAAAATAACAGATAAATAAATTTATCCCGGACAACTCTGTACATGTGGTAAATTGCCTTTGGATATTCTTGCAATGTATTTATATGCAAAGAAATGTTGATTTAGTATGAAAAAATACAAAATACTTAAAGTCAAAAACACAATCACTGGCCCTTGACAACTAGAACAATCTATTAAGTAACATCTGGAGATTCTAGAAGGCCTTTATGAAAAATTATTTCTAATATTTGTGCTCTTTAACTTAATAAATCTGTATTGAAATAAGAAATTTATTTCGGGGAATGGCAAAATTTTAGATATTAATTTCACAAGCATAGATGAACAATTCGGGACAAGGGGGATTCACTCTAGTACCACCTGTGTAAGTAAGGCTCACACTCTGGTGTATTGTTCAAGTAGTATATTTTCATGTTTGCACAAAGAAAATATAGATTGAAAAATAATTTATTAAATGGTGCCATGGTCTTAAATGCAAGGACTGAGTCAAAACACAGCTTCAACAGAACACCAATATTAAACTATGTAAAGGAAATTTAGAATAAAATTTAACTGTCAAGTAACACTATACTTTTCATTAAGACGTTTCTGTGGTATAATTGTGAAGAATTTGACAATCAGAATTCTGAAATCATCAATAGTGTTTGTGCATTTATCAGAATAGTTCTAAGAAAGCAGCTGAGATTTAAAAAACCCAAAACCAACCAAAACCATTATAATGAACATTTTACATTTTAAGAAATTACATCTAATCATTAGTGAAAATATTTCATCTTTAAAACTTTTCCCAGCTTGATTAAAAATATAAAGCCCCATAATCTTTTTCTGGTCAGAAATGTATTAAAGTTAATATTTAAAATAGTAATTTAAATACCTAGAAGAAAATGAAATGACAATTACTTTAATAGAAACATGAGCACACTTGAAAGGTAGTGAAAAGAAAATTAAAATCCGCCACAGAGATTTCAAGACAGCTTCAGTAACAAAAATGTAAAAATGAAATAAACCTTTAAATATATCTTTAAATTCATATAATACCAATTAGGAAAAAAATATGGACTCAATACTTGTATAGCAATTATATACTAGGTGCTGTATCATATACAGAGGAAGATGAAAAGGCACAGATCTTGAAAACAAGGAACTCATTGAATTTCAAGGACTCTTCAGGTACGATTTAATGAAGGCAGGCCTATACCTGTTGCTGTCCAGGCTGGGCTTGTGATGCTGCTTGCTGATTTGCTGTGTTGTTTGCCGCAGCTGCAGCTTGTTGCTGAAATAAATTGGCTGGATACACCCCCCACGGAACACCATAATACTGAGGTGGAACCACTGCTGGACCTAAACCCCACACCCCACCCCGCCCCCCCAAAAAAAAAGTTACTTACATTTTATAGATAAATCAGTTACCATTAGATCATAAAAAGGAACAGTGTATATATGACTTAAAGCATGTGCTTATAATCCTCAACTCACTTACAGCTGCTGTATTTCCTTTTGCTTTCTTCCTGATTCTAGTAGGGAAGTCTCGTTCAGGTTATGATATTTGAAGAGAAAATATTTAGGAGTGACAGCAGTGGCCTTAATGGAGATGGTAAAGCTGAAGCCAAAAGGACCAATCAACAGGATTTACCATCTCTGCAACAGTTACTGAATGCCAGTTTATGGGTTTGATACTGGCAAACACAGATAATATATTCAGGGAACATTAGACTTCATAAAACTGTAAGATTTATGATGTTCAATTCAAATACCCTTAAAAGGCTATTTTCTGAATATTGAAAAAAATTACAAAAATAAAACAACACTTTTATCTGTTTATTTGTAATCTATAACATAAAACTGTGTAACATTCTTATACCAAGCTTGCTAAACTGTATTTGAATTGTAAACCTTGAATTTTAAAATATTTTTAATATTTTTATTAAAAATATTCTTCACATTTGAAAGAGAATTAGTCACAATTCTTACAAAACTGAAAATTGCATGAAAACAAATAAAACATCAGTGTTTATGTGGTTATGAAAATAGAACCAGTGAGTCAAGACAAGAAAGAACCAGGTAATTTAAAAGCACAGAGGAATAGAGACATATGAAAGCAAACTAGGAAAAACAGAATGAATTGTTCTTGCTGTAGTCTATGTTATTCAAGGTAACATTTGCTTCTATAAGAGTTAAATAGCATTATGCACAGTAAGTTCCACCATTAAGTTAATGAGTTAAGATGTCACAATTTCTGATATAAAAAGGTGGCCTAAAATACCACTGTTAAAATTTTAATATATCTATTTAATATTGTAAAAAGTCAAATTCTTGTTTTCACTTTGTTTTTTGGAGGAAAATAAAGCCCAGTACAATTGACTGAATCACTAAAGTGAAAACCATTAAAAAATTAAAAAGTAAAGTATTATTTCTGAAAATAGTTTAGGCACAATCTACAATGATAATTGTTAACAGGATTTATGAAGAACACACTGTCAAAACAAGAGCCAGATATCTATCTATCTAGAACCTCTTTGTCCAAAACAGTAGCCAGGAGCCACTTGTGACTACTGAAGAACTAAAAAGTTGGATAGGCCAAATGGAGATGTGGTCTTAAGTATGATATACACAGATTTTGAAAACTTTGCATGAAAAAAAGTACAATATCTATTAGTAATTTTAAAAATATTAATTATATTACAATAACATGTTGGTTGTGTTGGGCTAAATCAAACATTGAAATTAATATCATGTTTTTACTTTTATAATGTAGTTACTAGAAAAATTTTAATTACATTTTCTGGCTCACAGTATATTTCTATTGGACAGCACTGGTCTTAGAAAGCCTGAGTCAAGAATGCCTAGAATGCTTAATCTGAAAACAATTTATTCAAGTTTCTTTTGAGTCCACAGATTGTCGGTATGGATACGCCAGAATTTTATATACGAACATCCAGTTAAATACCACTGAGAAAGCTCATCCTCTCCTTATGGAATCACATGCAAATCAATACTAATACTAAAAACTACTGAATGTGACAGGTTAGTTTCAGCCTGCTAAGTTCAAACTAGAATTTGAAATTAACGTGGTTTTTTTCCACTTTTTTTTTTTTAAATTTTTTAATTTTTTTAATTTACTTCTTAGAGAGAGAGAGCACGAACAGAGGAGGGTCAGAGAGACAGACAGACACAGAATCAGAAACAGGCTCCAGGCTGAGCTGGCTGTCAGCACAGAGCACGACATGGGGCTCGAACCCACAAACCATGAGATCACGACCTGAGTCGAAGTGGAATGCTTAACCGACTGAGCCACCCAGGCATCCCTTTTTTCATTTCTTAAAACAGTCTTGAGTATTAAAAAAGTCCCCTCACTCTCAGGAAAAGACTGTTTTATAGTCATGATAATAATAACTACCAGGAGTGGAGTTTAAAATTGTCTAATTCCTCAGTGAACAAAGTTTAGAAATCGTGACAGTCTAGTTATGGAAGTCAGTAACTGGCAGACTCACTCCAGTGAACACACATTTGTGGCTGACATGACCATGTCTCTGAAACTAATATAATCCATGCCTAAAACTAATTCATTTGTCTCTGTAACCAACTCGACCTAAAACTTTTTCGTCAAAACCCTACAGAAGATCAGCAAATTGTTTGCCTGGCTCAACTGGATGGTGCCTGACAAGCACACAACTCTCCTCTACATAAATAAGCAAGAAATACAGATCTGGGTTTAAAAACATCTTTCACCAGGGGCACCTGGGTGGCTCAATCGGTTGGGTGTCCGACTTCGGCTCAGGACATGATCTCACAGTTTGTGGGTTCGAGCCCCACATCAGGCTCTGTGCTGACAGCTAGCTCAGAGCCTGGAGCCTGTTTGGAATTCTATGTCTCCCTCTTTCTCTGACCCTCCCCTACTCATACTCTTTCTCTCTCTCAGAAATAACTAAAACATTAAAAAAAAAAAAAAAAAAACCCATCTTTCACCAGCATTACTGCCAATACTACTGATGTGTAACATTGTGTAGTTTTGGTTTTCGTTTTAGATTTTGAGTGGCAGTTTCTGGTTTTAACAGTAAGTTCTTTCTAGCTCTATGCCACCCACCTTTTTGCCCCTCAGTCTGCTTGTGTATTTTAACACTGCTAAATAAACTTTACTTTTTAGATACTCCTGCTCTCAAGATTCCTGAAGCTCCTTACCTCATACTCTCCCTGACCTGGCTATCTATAGTACCAACCCCAATTTACTGCATGAGAAGTAACTTTACTTTGCATTGTCTTTGTGGGTAATGGAATTGGTCAGGAAAATGAAGGATCTGTGGTTGACAATGTAAGATTCCTGAAACTACAAAATTGAAATGGAAATCAACTATGTCCATACAGAGAGTTATTAAGCTTAGGTTTTTTCCTACAGCATTATATTTGACAAATAGTAAACTAACTTTCTGGAAACTTCATTCTAGGTAACTTTCAGATTTTCGTAGGAAATCCAAAATGCCCACAAAATAGACAATAATAAAGCTTGTAAGAAAATTAAAACTAAATCCATAAATAAGCAACGAGATAAACGTTAAGTTACCTGCTAATGTTGCTGCTGCAGCCAATCCTGCTGCAGTATATGGATCAGTCCCTGGAGGAGCAGCACTAATAATATACGGGTTTGGCACAAAAGCAGCTGGAGCAAGGCCTGCTGAGAATACACCAGCTGTATTTTAAAAAGGGGAGAAATGATAAATGAAGATGTAAACTGTAATTTTCTTCATTAAGTAAAATAATTTTGACACTAAATGTGCAGTGGGGAAGGGGAGTGTGTATAATGGTTCAAGTTCAGATTACCTACGTGACCTTGAACATATAACAACTTGACTCTAAGATTACTCATTTATGAAATAGGTGTATGACCACTCAGGATTTTTGTGAGAGTTAAACGTGATACCAAATATGAAAGGAATGTATAAAACTAGCTGGACAGGCACACAATAAATTTTTCGATCCAGAACTACTATTTTTTTTCTTTTGTTTAATGATTATTTATTTTTGAGAGAAAGAGAAGCAGTGAAGGGTTAGAGAGAGAGGAAGTCACAGAACCTGAAGCAAGCTCCAGGCTCTGAGCAGTCAGGACAGACCCCAATGTGATCATGGCCTGAGCCAAGCTCGGATGCCCAACCGACTGAGCCACCCAGATGCCCTACTATTTTTCACTGAATCTTTATTAAGCTATACTATGAGCTAGAAATTCAATAATGAAGAAGGCATAGTCTGCCCTCACAAATCAATCCATCTAATGAGAAAAACAAAGTGACTATTAGAATACAGTATAGTAAGTGCTACGGGCTATAGAGAGAAGGGGCACCTAATGAGCTTCAGAAGGTGTGGGTAGGATAATGCGGGGTTGTAGGGCAAGACAAGACAAAACTGGAGCTATATTCAGAATGAAGACCTGCCTGGGTCAGGTTAAGCAGTTGGACTTTACCCAGAAAGCAACAGAATAACAATGAAGAGCTTTGAGCAGAACTATGACTTTAAGGCCACTTCTGCATCTAATGGATGCCAATGTGAAATTTAGTAAAGGATAGGAAAGATTTTTTAAATATTCATTTGTAGTACTTATTAGAAAAGAAAACCACTGTTATCAAGAAAGCAGCGTGTATACAACTGATGACGGTATGGACTTTCTAGAGTTGTCTCTTCTGGAAAACAACTGAAACAAGTGTAAGGTGAGGAAATAAAGATGAAAGAGCTCAAAATGGTTCAATTTACACGACTAATGGGGTGCCTGGCTGGCCAGGTTGGTAGAGCACATGATTCTTGACATTGGGGTTCAGATTTTACGCCCCACATGGGTGTAGAGATTAATCAAAAATACTTAAAAATAGGTAAAAGATTATTAAGAAGGGGGGGAATAGGAGTATAAAAGCATGTTACATAAATAACTTTTTCTAAAAAAAGTATTCAAAAGAAGCACTTAAACTCTAGATGTTAAAATCAAGATTCAGAAATTTCATTGTAATTATATTATAGCAGTTTTTAAATGTGTTGAATGTGACCCATAATGTGAAATATATTTCAAATCAACCTGTGACCATATATACATATACATGCGACAAACAAAAATATCCTAAGAATTTATCCTTATAAAGTTCTAATGTAACCTATTTTCTACTTAATTTTTGTTAATTCCTATAACCTATTTAATTTCTAAAACTAGTAGCCATACCCCACAACAGATTTCATACATGGGCACAAAACAACCATTTGAAAAATCTGGGCTTTAAAAATTTTTTTTTATTTGAGAGAGAAAGAGAATGCACGTTATCTTATGGGAGAGATTCTCTTACATGCACTTGTCCATCAGGTGGTATCATGACTACCAACTACACATCATAAGGGCCTCAAGCCAAGGTCTTATTTATATTTGTGCCTTGTGTGCTCTTACTACACATGGTTAGCATGACTCAAACTCCAATCCTGGTAATGTGTAGGCCCTTGTGTGTCTGATTCGCTTCTAGCCCTCTGTAGGCTATCTGGTTTATTTCCAATTTACTCCTATGAATTGTCTCTCAATTTCCTATACCACAGAAATTTCCCAAACATCTAAACAATCCTGCAGTTTTCTCCTTCTCTATGGAGATGCCTATTTTTAAAACATAAAAATATACTATCTATTATCTCCTTCTGGACCAGTTCATGAGCGAAGGCAAGGCTGCAACCTATTTTTGTATAAACAAGCTAGTAACAATTTTAACATTTCTTAATGGTTGAAAATAGTAATTTGTAACACATGAAAATTATATGAAATTAAAATTGCAGTGTCTGTAGTAAAATTTTATAGGAATATAGCCATATTTCTTCATGTACCATCTAACACTGACTTAGTGCTATAACACCAGGGTTGATTAGTTGTGACTGAACTCCTAGGACTTGCAAAACTTAAAATATATACAATCTGGTCCTTTATTAAAAAAAAGTTTATCGGGGCACCTGGGTAGCTCAACTGGTTAAATATCCGACTTGTGATTCCTGCTCAGATCATGATCTCATGGTTGTGGGATTGAGCCCCATGTTGGGCTGTGCACTAGGCATGGAGCCTGCTTGGGATTCTCACTCTCTCTAGATCACACATGCATGTTTTCTCTTTCTCTCAAAAACACAAAACAAACAAACAAAAAACACACACACACACTTAAAAAAAACAGTAGTTACTACCTCACATAGCTACTGAGCATTTGAAATGTGACTAGTCTAGTGAGATAGTTGAAAATGGAAAATCACATCCCTAATTTGAAAGGTTTCATCAGAAGAATGTAAAAATTTCCTCAGAAGAATGTAAGTTTTATATTGATCACATTTAAAATGATATTTTGGACATAATGAGTTAAATAAAATATTGTTCAAATTAATTTTACCATTTCTTTTTACTTTTTTAAAATGTGGCTACAAAAGAATTTAAAACAATATATGGCACATAATATATTCCTATTGCAAAGTGCTGTTCTACTAAGTAGGCTATCAGCCAGTCAAGAAATTACTAAGCAAACCTGGATAAAGAGTGATGATCAACTATAGGTACATTTAACTGTGCAACAAAGATTAAAAGGTGGGATCTGTGCACCTGGGTGGCTCAGTCAGTTAAATATCTGGCTCTTTGTTCAGCTCAAGTCGTGATCTGGTTTCCAAGTCTGAACCCTGTGTCAGGTCCATGCTGACAGTGCTAGGCCTGCTTTGGATTCTCTCCTCTCCACCCCCTCTCTTCCTCTACCCCTCTCCTACTCATGCACCTTCTCTCTGTCAAAATAAACTTTCTGTAAAAGATGGGATCAATTTTAGTATATTACACTTAGAAATATTTCCATTTTATTCAGATTTTCAAATTTAATTGCAGTCTTCCAGATGGCTTCACAAAGAAGTTCTGGCAAATTTTAAAAAAACCATTAAGTCCAATGTTACTTGAAATACTCCAAGGCATTTTAAAAAGGGAGGTATTTCTAAATTCTTTTTATGACAAATCTGACAAAAAATGAATATATATGTATATATATATAAAGACTTGTTTCATATAGACATTATTGATGCAAACACCCTAAACAAAACATTAGCAAATTGAAAGAGCTCATTAAGAGAATTGTAGATACATTTTTATTCCATGAACACAAGAATGATTCAATTTTTAGAAAATATTCATAAAACTCAGTATTTACAAATCAAGAGCTTTCAAAGATACAGACTGAAAGATATAAGATAAAATGTCTAAAAATAAACTTATTAAGAAATATGCAAACATATGATAAAAACGTTAAAGCACTCATAAAGAACACATAAGCAGACTTCAACAAAAATTAAAATACACCATATCCTGGTTAAAATACTTAATGTCATAAAGATGTCAATTTTCCAAAGTTAATTTAAAAATTTAACCCAATCTTCTGTCAGTAAATAAACAAAGTCTAAAGTTCGTATTAAAAAAGCAAATAAAGAAAATTTCAGAAAGGAAGAGCAATAACGAGTATACTAGTAGCCTGTCACATATTAAAACATACCATAAAGCCTCAAGAAATAAAAGTGTTACAGTAGTCCATTTGTAGACAGGAATCACTACTGTTTCTAACAACAGAAGGAAGGATTAAGTATAGGAATAAAGAATGCTGGGGGCAAAGAATGCATGTTGCTATTAGAAGTCATCAAGAAATGTGTGGTCACCTTGGATAAAAACCAAAAAGAAAATTTGGGACCTAGGAGACCTTCTTGGATTGACAAACAAAAATACAAATGCTAAGGGAAAAGAATCAACTTAAATGTATTAAATTATAATGTTGAGAGTATTTACAACTTTGCCAACCAGGAAATAAATCAAGGTTAGCTAAACGCAGGCATAAATATGGTTATATAAATCTACACACGTGATACAGTGATGTAATACTATACATATACATTTACCAAAGTCATATTCCTTATTTTGGTACTATACTATGATTATATAAGATGTAGCCATTTATAGAAAGATGGGTGGGGGAACCTCTCTGTACTCTTTGCAAATCCATGTGAATCTATAATTGCTTCAAAAAGTTAAAAATAAACAAAAAACCCCAGATGGACAACATGTACCACTGCTTTAACTCCAGCAATAACAAGGGTATAATTTATAATGATTCATGTTAAAAGCTAAAGGTCAAAGACCATATGACTTAATGAAGAAAATATTTTTAGGAATTCTCTTGGAATTCTGATTCCCAAATCATTTTTAAAATAAGCATTTTGACTTAATAATAGACACAAATAACTACATTTGAATTTCCAAGTGTTTTGACTCTCTTAACTTAACACTGACTGAAAACCTCATGTCCTGACAGCTTTCATCACATTATAGATTTTTATTTAACGATACAAAAATCAGAGAGTTCTTCCCCAGTTAATCTTTACTCCTGCCACATAATCTATTACTCATTGATCTTAATGAGATATTTTTAAAACAATGAAATAACACCATACGATAAAAGAAAAATGAAACATTCTAATAAACACTGTAATACAAGAGTTTCTAACAGTCCAATCAAAACGATAACTTATAAAGACTCACCTATATGTGGTTGCTGAGCTGCAGCTAATGCATATTGCTGCTGTTGAGCTGCAGTTAACTGCTGAACTGTTAGTGCATTAGTCCTCTGAAAGAGCTGTTAAGGAAAATATTTAAAACAAAGATTAGTCTCAAAGCGTTTCATTTCTATTTAGAAAGCTGTAAATAGATTATTTTAAACACATATTTCAGTCACTTTTTCAACTACAAAAACATTTTACTCATAAAATATTAAGTATTTAAGAACACTCCTATTAGCCATGTCCATGTCTCATAGCACTACAGGCTACACCAGTACATCTTTTAGAGGACCTTCCTTAAAGGGGCATGCTTGGGGCACCTGGATGGCTCAGTCAGTTGAGCGGTCGACTTCGGCTCTGGTCATGACCTTGCTGTTGCTGAGTTTGAGCCCTGCTTCAGGCTCTGTACTGACAGCTCAGAGCCTGGAGCCTGCTTCCAATTCTGTGTCTCCCTCTCTCTCTGCCCTTACCCCAGTCGCGAGCGTGCGCTCTTGCTCCCTCTCTCTCACTCAAAAATAAATTTTTTTTTTTTTTTTTTTTAAAGAAAGGGCATGCTTTACCTGCTGCTGGGGATTGTAGTCAAAAAGGCCTACAGTAGCTCCTGAAGAGTCCATGGGTACCTGATTACCAGGATAGTCAAACTGTAAGGAATCCAGACCAACTTGTTCCATGGCATCCAGATTCTGAGTTTCAGGATTTGAAAATTCTTCAACAAGTGGTTTATTAGTTGTAGGGTTAGGAAGAGGCCCCAGTCCTTCTGGGGGATTAGTATTGGGGCCAAGGCGTTCAACTACTTCAGTTGGAGAGGCTTGACGACTTCCAGGAGTACGACTACATAAAGAAAACAGAAAGGCATTATGAGTAAAAGTAGGAGATCAAATCTGGAATGGGAAAGGAGGAAAATCATGTAAAACAAATGGTGGTAAAATACAGAAGGCAAATCAGACACCCCCAGTTCACTAATTATTCCACTTTATTACATTCCCCCCCTCCCCCGTCTAATGTCTTAAGAACTCCCAGTTTCATTTTTTTCATATTATTAATGATTATCTTCTCCATGGTGAACTGCATAAAGATATAATTCAATTTTACAGACAAGAAAATTGGTCAAAATCACAATTTAGGCTCAGACTACCTGAAACTTTTGTCTCAAATCACAGACAAAATTAATTTTTGTCAAATGACAAACACGGAAGTCTCAAAACCAAAACCCACCTACCATATGCTGCTCTTGCCCAAAAGCACAGAATTTTGCCGTAAAATCTTGCTTACTATGGGGGGGGGGGGAAGGGGGGGAAGAGACAGAAATGGCCAGAAAGGATGGTCTTCATGACGTCTGAGTGTAAAACGTGAGATACAACAAAAAAGGACATGAACCAAGACAAAGGCTGATTCGGTCTTATATTAAATATGATTTTGAGGAAATCATTTCATCTTCCAGGCCTCAATTCCTTAAGTGAAGAGACCAAAGACACAATCTTCTAGTACTTTTCTAGTTTTTTTTTCCAAATAAGGACAAAAAAGGAATTGTGAAATACCTCTGACAGATCTCCAAAAACCATCTTTATCACACTAAATTGTTTCAGATTAAATCATCAGAAAAAAATGAAAATGTGTAACATTTAAGTATGCCCATCAATTAAAAGTATACTTTCAAATACAAAAAAGCAAATTCTCTACTATCTAGCCTCTTTTAATTTCCCAAAAAATTTATTTAGACTTCGTATTAAGTATCAACTATTTTTTTAATCAACATCCTTCATGGTCTAAACTTTATTTTTACTTTATTTCTACATACAATCTATTCTCATTAACCAATGTCTTTTCTTCTATAGAAATATTTTATGCAAGATCCTTTCCTTCACAAAAAGTAAGTTTGTTCTGAGGAATCATAAGTTCAGAGGATATTCAACAATAAGTACATTAAATAAATGGCATTATTTTACCTGGCTTTCATTGCCAACTGTTAACACTACGTAACTCTGCCTCCACCTTCAGGAGCTTCACATTGAGATAAATTTACTAAAATGTACAGAGCATTTTATGAGTAATTACCTATGAGAATTTGTCTCCAGATATTTAGGTGAACTTATATTTAAAATTCAACCACTACACTATCCTTGCAACATTTAGAAGAAATTTTTTTTCTTTTTTAAGTTTTTTTTTTATTTATTTCTGAGAGAGAGACAGCATGAGCAGGGGAGGGTCAGAGAGAAAGGGAGACACAGAATCTGAAACAGGCTCTAGGCTCTGAGCTGGCAGTCAGCACAAAGCCTGATGCGGGGCTCAAATCTATGAGCCATGAGATCATGACCTGGGCCAAAGTTGGACGCTTAACAGACTAAACCACCCAGGTGCCCCTAGAAGAAATTTCTAACTACTTTCCCCTTTAACAATACATAATTTTTCATGTGAATATTCCAAAGGTTTTTCATTCAGAATACATTGGCGGGGGAATAAAGCTGAAAGGGTCTTCTTTGAAATCAGCTGGAGGGGCACCTCGGTGGCTTAGTCAGTTAACCATCCGACTTCAGCTCAGGTCATGATCTCACGGTTTGTGGGTTTGAGTCCCACTTCAGGCTCTGTGCTGACAGTTAGCTCAGAGCCTGGAGCTTGCTTCAGATTCTGTGTCTCCCTCTCTCTCTCTGACCCTACTCTGCTCACGCTGTCTCTCTCTCTCTCATAAATAAATAAATAAAACATTTTTAAAAAGTTTAAAATCAGCTGGAAAAAAAATAATAAAGCCTGATATAGTTTTTTCCTTCCTTTCGGTTCTACACTCCAGTGGTTATATACCGACGATGTATCAATTAATGTACATATTAATGATGTGTTAGCATAGTTGTGGCCATATGGTCACTATGAGTCTGACACATTCGTATACTATCAAATACAATACTGTATTTAAAATATTTTGTAAGCAATTTTAAATACATACCCCAAACTGGATGGAATAAAATTTTAATTTTAATAAATGTAAAAGTCCGTATTAACACAGAGAAGCATAGCCTTTCATACAAACAACTCTAATATAGCAATAGATAGAGGATATAATAGAAAAAGGAATTGTGCTATCAAGTGGTGCTATTTTCTTGCTATAGTTAATGGTGTATTAACACTTCAATTATAAATGCATATTCTGAAGGGCCCATAATCAACTCAGTTTTAAATACATACCCTTAACTAAATCTCAGATTAGGTATTTGTAGAAAAGCAAAATCAGGATAAGGTTCTAAAACAAATTGAAAAGCATTAAATTTTCTTCTTGTCAAAGAGGTTTACTTGGTTCTGGATGCTGTTTTGCACTTAGAACAGATACAAATGACACTGTTTTTAAGAAGCATTTTTACTCTGCTTTAGACAATTAAAGGCAATAAATGTAAACACAAATCACCCACATATATGATTACACTCAGTTAAGGGAGATTCTATGGTTCACAAGACCTCAAACAAACCACTCATTTTCATGTGTAAGCCCCAAAGCATCTGATTATTGCAGTATAAAGTATAGGAATTCAGTATGAAGAAACAACTCCCTAATATCTAGGTAGATATACACTGCCTAATTTGAGACAAAGGCTAGAAGAAAATATTTACTGGCATAAAAACACAAAAACTTACAACTTAAAGAATTCTAAGCTTGAAACTAACTTCTGAGATCTCTAATACGTTCCTTGCTTCCTAATTTTAGGAATATTAAGTATTAGCACAAATTCATATTTATAGAGAAGAAAGATTACAACTCTTAAGCTAATTATGTTTACTCATTTCCAAGATTAAGAGTTCAATGGGGGAGAGGGGATATAATACAGGGATAGAAGACAGAGGAAACTCCACAAAAAGGTCCTCAAGAGCAACCCCAAGAGAAGCTTTTCAAGAAAAGTCACAGATTAAACCTAAAATTCACTAAATTTTAGCAGACAGGAAAACGTTAAAATTTAGACTACCATATTAGGAGAAAGGTAATAGCAACATCTAACATTACTCCTTTAATGCAAGGCACTGTTTCAGAGACTATTCTACTGAATTATTTTTAAAAAAATCGTTCATAATCAACTAATATTCCTTATGAAAAAATTAATCATTTCCTGGATTAACGCAAGGTACAAAGGGAAATAAAATAAATCAAAATTTGAAGTGTCTAAATCAATCACATCAGCTAATAAAGTAGTACTCATCCCTAAAGAGATATGCTTTTCTTCTTGAGAAAGTTTAAAGTCTTACTTAAAATCTTTGCAATCGGCATCCATTCCATTTGGCAAACCTCTGCCATTTATTTTAGAATCATCATCATCTCCTTGTTTAAGATCTCTGCTTTGGTCCTCCTCAAATGGAGAAGCCTTGCCTTTTTGATCTCCTTTCTCAGGTCCATCTGTTTCAGCATCTCTAGTGCCCTGAGGAAAAAGAATCTGTTTGATTCTGAATATGTAATAAAACACCAAAAAAAAGGCACCGTAAGGTGACCTTATGCTATGCTATAGTGCATGTAAACAATAAAAGCATTGAATCTTATTTTAGTTTTGTAATCAACTAATTTATCAAAGGCCAAAAAACTGAGCACAAATCAGTAATTTATAACAGAAGGGCTAAGGCAACCTTAACTATAGCGGTGCTGGAAAAGCAGTTAACACCACAGAGGAGATTAATATTTTACTTAATGCATAGATAATTTTGTTCGGTTACTTTCACATCAAGCATTTGCACGAGTAAACAAATTTAATCTTGCAAATTCTTCATTCATATGATTTGATTTTTATAACATGGCTAAGATTATATTCCCAGTGGTTCTACTATTTCATGTATTTGAAGAAGTAGCGAAGAGAAGAAAACAAGAGCTCCAATAGTCATAAAATTTCCATTAGCTCTTGGAAAAACCAGAAAAACAAACTGACTTAAAGATAACCAAATAACCACTGAGTAATTATTAAATATTTCTTTATTCAAAATACTTACAAAAGTTCCCTTCCTAAATCGAGAATCCAATTTATCAGCAGGAGAAGAACTTAATACATATTCTACCATGCTCACACCAAGGCCTCCACTTTCTGATCGCGGAGACAGTATTGCATTTACTTCACTGTTTCCATGAAAACCCTGTCCAGATCTTCTCTGTACCATAATAGGCTGGGACATTGAATGGTCTGTTGTTTGGAAGAAAGAACATGATTATACATTTTTACTTTTAAGCTAACGAAAATTTATTTACATTTACATATTGAATTTTTTAAAAACCAGCATATTGTTTTTATAATCTTTATAAAAAGCTCTTCAAGGGCGCCTGTAGTGGATCACGGTCATGATCTCACAATTCTCGTGTTTGAGCCCCACATTCATCTCTGTGCTGACAACTTGGAGCTTGGAGCCTTCTTCAGATTCTGTGTCTCCCTCTCTCTGCCCCTCCTCCCTCACGCTTGTGCACTCACGTTCTTGCTCTCTCAAAATTAAACAAACATTTAAAAAAAAGAAGGCTCTTCATGCTATTGAGACTCACTGGCCTAGGCACATTTCTTGGGAATACAGATAAAAAGAGCCATTTGGTTAAAAAAATAATAATAAAAGCTAATGTGAACAACAGTCAAACCAGAAAGGTTAGTGGAGACAAACATTAACCTGAAGGCTCAGCTGCCTTTAAGCATCTCATTAAAATGTTAAAGCTCTCTTTGACTCATAATTCAAAACAAATTATTAAAGTAAAACCTAGAAGAATAAAAAATAACTCCTAAATTGGCAGAGGTACTCCTTAAAAGAGTTATATACTGGGCAGATTTAGAACACATGGTTGTGCCACTATAAACACAAACAAATGAGTTTGAAAAATTCAGTTAAGGGGTGCCTGGGTGGCTCGGTTAAGCATCCGACTCAGTTTCAGCTCAGGTCATGATCACATGGTTTCATGGGTTTCAGCCCTGTGTCCAGCTCTGCCCTGAGGGTGCAGAGTCCGCTTGGAATTCTCTCTCCCTCTCTAACCCTGTCCTGCTCAGTGTCTCTGTCTCTCTCAAAATAAGTAAAACTTGAAAAAAAAAAATCAGTTAATATCACAGAATTTTCACCTCTTGGTGTACAAACTGTCATCTGAAGATTAATATTTACCTGACATAAGTGCCTTTTCTACATTGTTTGTTTTTATGACAAAAAGAAAAGGCAGTATTTAAGATTAGAGTTCAAATGAGATACAAATATAATGAAACATTTGAAAGAACATTTTAGATCTGCCAAAAAAAATTTTTCCAAGGAAACCAATAAGCTGCCTCTGGTTCATTTGTGACCACACACAATATTCAAAATTAGTCCTTAAAGTGTTGAACTATACTGGAGGTACTCAATCATCACTTCATTAACTGTAGGTTTCTGAAATGACTGCTACTTTTGTTAAAGCACATTAAAACATTTGCATTACAGGATCTTTATCCACAAGAGATCAGTCATCATATTTTTTCGTTCAATCATTCACTCATTCATTCACATAGTTCAAATGTTGATTTACAGCCTCCTGTATGTTAGGCGTTATGCTATGTATGGGGAATCTAAGAACAAACAAGAAAATCCCTGCCTTCAAAGAGATTATAGGTTTAATAGAAGGTAATCATAATAAAGTAAAAGAGCAGCAGTAAAAAATAATCAAGGAAAGTATGAAAACAGAAAGAAGGGGCATCAATCCTTGTCAGTCTTAAGAGTGAATCCCAAAGGAAGTGATAGGGAGAATAAAGAGTTAAAGTGAGCAAAAAATAGGTAACATGAAGGTGGAAAAGACAGTTTCAGAGAAATCAACTATATGATAAAATCTCCTGCAGTCATATAAAGAATCTTTAGTAACGACTGCTTTAGGACATTATTCTTGTAATTCCTGTAATTCCTTTATTCATATTTGTACATATCTGGTATTCAAGAAATGTTTTATTCTAAATTGTTGTCAATGTTTATTTTTGAGAGACAGAACATGAGCGAGGGAGGGGCAGAGAGAGAGGGAGACACAGAATCCAAGCAGGCTCCAGACTGAGCTCATCAACCGTAAGATCATGACCTGACCAAAGTCGGACACTTAACTGGCTGAACCACCCAGGCGCCCCTCAATAAATGTTCTATAAACAAAATAATTTCTGAACTTTTCGTGCTATTCCCAATTTTCACATGTCTCCAGGTAAAGACTAATATTCATCTTCACAATTTTATCCATACAGCTTAAAAACAAGTTTCAAGAGGAAGTGATACAAGAAATTAAAAATACAAACCTGACACTAAAAGAAATATATAAATATGTTGTTTAAATGTTTTATTGCCGGTACAAGTTGTCCTCCAAATATAACGTACCAAAAATATTTCCCAACCATCCATCTTGAAAATTATCTTTCATTACCATGTTGTGCTCAGATGCTTTGCTTTGGAATGCTTTAAAAAACTATATGAGGGGCGCCTGAGTGGCTTAGTCGGTTAAGCGTCCGACTTTCGCTTAGGTCATGATCTCACAGTTCATGGGTTCGAGCCCCACGTCGGGCTCTGTGCTGACTGTCAGCTCAGAGCCTGGAGTTTGTTTCGGATTCTGTGACTCCCTCTCTCTGTGACCCTCCCCTGCTCACGCTGTCTCTCTCTCACTCTCCTAGAAATAAATAAAACATTAAAAAAAAAAAAAACTATTTGATTCCGGTAAATAAAGTAATTAACCACTCAATCTTCAAAACAAAAATCAAAACAGGTCTACCATTCAACTTTTCAAGCACATGTAATCTTAGCAAAGTGGTCATTGTGGGAAAAATGTGTCCCACTCTAAATAACGGAATACTTTAAATTATGAGAATGATGTGTAATATAGGTTAGTTCAAATCCTGAAAAAAAAAATTCTTTGAAGGCAAGAATATCTCATTTACCCTTATATTCTCCAAACCTGGCATATTATATTACATACTGACTGACTTCAAAGAAAATTCCCAGTATTTTAAGAAAACTTCAGTCTAAATTAGTAGCTACCAAAGTTTTCAAACTTTCTCAATTTTTACTATAAGAGTATTTGTTAATCACTAGAATTTCCTAGTACTACCTAACGTTTTGGCAATTATTTAAATTTAAATACAAAAGACTTTTGCAATCTTTTATTGTATTTTAATGACTGCAGAATAAAGAAACACCTAGTTATTTACTTACACTCAAAATTTAAGGTTATTTTGATAACTATCCAGAAATTTGTTCAGATCTTAATGTGGTAATTTTGTACAGCTTTCAGAAGCTGCAATGAATTGTTATAAAAAGAGAAAACTTATTTGTAAAATACATGCTGACAGTTGCATGTGTATATATTGCAAATTTTACGAGTGAGAAACATTTCAAAATATAATCAATACTACTTTAAGAATAAGGCTATGCTTGGGGTGCCTGGGTGGCTTAGTCGGTTAAGCGTACGACTTTCGCTTAGGTCACGATCTCGCCGTTAGTGGGTTCGAGACCCATGTCGGGCTCTGTGCTGACTGCCAGCTCAGAGCCTGGAGCCTGTTTCAGTCTGTGACTCCCTCTCTCTCTGTTCACACTCTCTCTCTCTCTCTCTCCTAGAAATAAATAAAACATTTAAAAAAAAAAAAAGAATAAGGCTATGGTCTTTAATTTTCCTATAAACATGGTTACTTCTGCGAGTTGTACTCCTTACATACCAATTCCTTCTCCCTTAAAGTTCTTGGTTTCTAAGTTTCTCTCCATTACTTGTGGATATCAAAAACATTCAAAGTCTGCAAAGTCTGCTTCCTTTCTAGGAATTTACCTTACAGGGAGTTTATTTCCTTTCTGGGTATGGCAAATGTCAACTAAAGCTAGACTGAGCTGCAAATTAGATAAATCAATCACTGTTCTAATACAATTGAAAATTGAAAATTCCTGTTAAAGTATCCTCTTTTAATGAACACTCAGAATTTTATAATAAGAGTTAACTTCATTTTCTTTTAAAGATTTTATCTTCAAGCAATCTCTACTCCCAAAAAGGGGCTTAAACTCACAACCCTGAGATCAAGAGTTGCACATTCCACAGGGTAGGCCAACCAGGCACCCCAAAGTGTCTAGGGCTGAAGTTTATTTAACTTCAAATAAAACTTAGTAACATACTTTACTCTGACAACACTTGCAATTATTAAGTAGATTAGATAAGGGTTAATAAAAAATGTGCGTTAATAAAAAATGTACATTACAATGACTTATAAAATCTGCAACAAAGACATCAGAAATTTGCTCCAAATATTGTCTGGGTGTTAACACGGTTTAGAAAAATTCTAGTAAGCTAATAATTCTTACACATACACCAATAACTTACGAGAAGTTCCCCATGCAGTCTCTCTCCATTCATCATCCCCAAGAAATATGCCTTTTTGTCCATCTTTTGTTGAATCATCAGGTTCCCAAAACTTTTTGGTAGGCAAAAGCTATTTGGGAGGGAAAAAGTGATTAAGTATCAATTCTGATTACAAATTTATTCTAATTCTACATGGGTGAAAGCAAACTTACCACTGGTATGTACAAGTTAGTTTTCAATGCTAAGGAAAATTCAGAATGAAGTATTTTCTAATTTGTATTTTTAATGATAAAATAACTCCTCACTAATGTTTCGGTACTGGCTCTAATAATTCTAGACATGAACACTAAACAAAATCCACCTTGGACTTTTCTATATTTTTTCAAATGGCTTTACTATCATGTGATTTTCTTTATAAATTTTTTCAAAACAAAGTACTAAATTTCTTATTCAATATAGATAATGTAATAAAAAATTCTATACAAAAAATGGAAACTTTTCCTTTACTTCCAAATACTGCCCTGGAATCACCTCTTATCCCACAGCTGTCATGGCAGAAAAATGTATGTTCACTTTTACTTCACTTATTCAATAGAAGTGAACTTCACAACTCTTCCTAGGTCTGGAATGCTAGCCAGCTATCAATTCCAAATCATGGATGGTGGAAGACACATAGAAAGGAACCTCAAACACTTCTGAGATAATCTCGAAGCTCCATGCTCTATCAGATATATGACATATACAGCACATAAAAATTGTGTTGATACAATGATTCACAGATTATTCAATATGTATATTTTGGCTAACTCCTAATGATACTTTATTACTCATCCAAACCTCTACTCTCTACCTTCCCTGAAACTCAGGGAAGATGGACTGGGGATATGTTTGAAAAGTACAGACTGGTTTTCTAAGACGTGCACATAGCATTTAGTAAGTATTCCTAAGTGATCTCCTCCCTCTCAGCCCATGATCAGGTACCCATTCTTCTAGGGCTCATAATTAGACCTGTATATACTTCTATCACTAATCTTTTACCTGTGTTGGTCTCCTTAAGGCATGATAACCTCATTTTCAGAGAGCTCAAAAACATACAAACTAAATGTAATACAAAGAACTTAGTAAAACCTGAATGGAGTCTGAGAAATAAAATGGGGGAGAGGGGTTGAAAGTGTTGAGTGGAAGGGGAGGAAAATACAGGAAATCATGAACAAAGGCACAACTTGATAAACTGCACTATGTGTACAAGGTATGAGATGGATGACCAGATGTGGGAATGTCAAAACTGATACTAGTAAAACTTTCTAGGTCAGATTCTCAGGAGCCATCAAAATAAGCTAAAGAAATAGCACATTTCATCAAAGTAAAGGGAATCCAGAGAGGTTGTTTGTTTTAGAAAACAACTCAAGTTATAAGCTTTAAGAAAATGGATATTCTAGACTACAGACAAATCAGTTTAGCAGATTACAACAGGGCAAGATGGTAGACTATAAGAGGATACTGACCAAAAGAACTGAAAAAATAATATGGTGTGAGAGACATTTAGGGGAATCAATAGGAGTATGATTACAAATGAGGAGGGTATTAATAAAAAGGGTAAAAATTTTTAATTTGGGTAATTAGGTAAATGGTAGTACTATTAACCAAAATAAAAAGCCAGAAGCAGCTTTGAAGGCAGGGGGGAAAAGTTCAATTTGGTCATGCTCCCAATCTACAGATTTTTTGCTAAATTAAATATATTTAATTTTAAAGGAAACCAACTTGTATTGTTTTTAAAAGTTTTTCCATGTTAGGATTATTCTGGGCTGCAAATGATTTTTATTTAAAGCACATTCTAGGGGCGCCTGGGTGGCTTAGTCGGTTAAGCGTCCGACTTTCGCTTAGGTCATGATCTTGCGGTTCGTGGGTTCGAGCCCCGCGTCGGGCTCTGTGCTGACTGCCAGCTCAGAGCCTGGAGCCTGTTTCAGTCTGTGACTCCCTCTCTCTCTGACCCTCCCCTGCTCACGCTGTCTCTCTCTCTAAGAAATAAATTAAAAAAAAAAAAACATTAAAAAATAAATAAATAAAGCACATTCTAAATAATCTGCTCTGACAAAAATCCCAGCAAAATGCAACCTCTGTTCCTTTATAACCTTTTTTAATCTCATTATAAATGGTTTTTAAATATTTAAACAGAATGTAAAGCTGATAATACTAAAACACTGTACTTAATATATTTAAAATAACATTTATGCATAGTAAAACCCAAGTTAATACTTAAAAATACCATTAAAAAATGGTTCCTGAGAGAATAAAGAAATGTTTTTATTCCATATATCATGAAAAAAGTTTCAATATCAAAATACAAGTAACAAATAAACTGAGAATAAAGTTTTAGAAACTTAATAGAAGCAGTCATCCCTGACACAGAAGTGCCTAAAACTAACCTTCCAAAGTAACAGAAATAACAGAACTCTTTAAGGAAGTCTTTGTGATAAAGTTCCATGTAGTGCTTTAGAAGAGAAGCTCATAAATGACTGCTTTAAAAACACAGTAGTGGGGTGCCTGGGTGGCTCAGTTGGTTAAGCGGCCTACTTTGCCTCAGGTCATGATCTCGCAGTTTGTGAGTTCGAGCCCCGTGTCCAGCTCTGTGCTGACAGCTCAGAGCCTGGAGCCTGCTTCAGATTCTGGGTCTCCCTCTTTCTCTGCCCCTCCCCAACTCACACTCTGTCTCTCTCGCTCTCTCTCTCAAAAATAAATTTTAAAAAGTTAAAAAAAATTTTTAACTAAAATTAAAAAAAAAAAAATACAACTAGAGGGGTGCCTGGCTGGCTCAGTCAGTTGGGCATCAGACTTCAGCTCAGGTCATGATCTCACAGCTCTTGGGTTCGAGCCCCAAGTCAGGTTGTGCTGACACTTTGGATAGGGAGCCTGCTTCAGATTGTGTCTCCCTCTCTCTCTGCCCTTCTCCTGCTCCTGCTTTATCTCTCTCTCTCAAAAATAAACATTTAAAAAAAATTTTTTTTAAGCTAGAAAAAAAACTATATTAAGCACTTATCCAATGTGCCTACTTTCTGTGCTATGAATATCTTCATTTTGCAAACATTTATTAACAGGCACAGGAGTTAGTAAAATTAATACTTCTAACAAAGGCCTAAACCAACATTCTAGAAACAACTTTTTATGATAGTTTAGACACTGATTCCAAATACTTTCAGAGAAACTACTAGCTTGTGACCAAGAAAAGTTAAAATGAACTAAACACATGGGAAGGCAACAATTCAAGATAGACCATTAAGGGGGGAAAAAATGTGTGCAGTACACTGGCTGGAATAGCAATAAAAATGGAGATTTATCCCTAGAGACTCTTTTTATGGTAACAGAAATGGGGGAGCATGGGGGCGCCTGGGTGGCTTAGTCGGTTAAGCATCCGACTTTTGCTTAGGTCATGATCTCACGGTTCGTGGGTTCGAGCCCCGCGTCGGGCTCTATGCTAACTGTCAGCTCAGGGCCTGGAACCTGTTTCAGAGTCTGTGTCTCCCTCTCTCTCTGACCCTTCCCTGCTCATGCTCTCTCTCTCTCTCTCCTAGAAATAAATAAAACAAAAAAAGAAAGGAAGAAAGGAAGAAAGAAAGAAAAGGAAGGAAGGAAGAAAGAAAGAAAGGGGGAAGCATGTTACAGAAAACAAGGGCTAAGAGATCTTAAAGATCTATATATAAAATATACTATCCAGCACTACTTCGTATTAGTTCCCAATTTCACAAAAAATTTAAACCAAGGTCAAGCAACTCAGTATTTCTTGTTAACCTGCACCTTTATCTTTCCAACTCAGAAATGATTGCATGAACATACAAATTCATCCCCTAACTGTCCACCATATTATTAGTTCTTTCTTTCAAAAAGATTTATGGATTGCCCTCCCCATCTTCAAAGATATCAGTCATCACTTTAGCATACTGTCTGATAGTATTCCCTACAGGAATCTATACTATGAGGTACACTTACATTTCAGATTAATACAAATTATTACATAAAATCACAAAACCAAATTAACATAATCCCAAGAATTAAAAGGATGTAAAGGCTTTGTATCTACGATATAGTGTTTTAAATTAAGATGTTCATATAATATCCAAACTGGGACACTTCTGAGGAAAGGGGTGCTATTCAAATTTATGCCATGACAACAAATATGTATCTGGACTATCTGGGCAAATTAGGATATTAAGGTGACTCTCTTTATAAGGGAAGTTCATAAAAGGCATAGACGCTAATAACTAAATGTGTAGAAAACAAAAGACAGGGTAATTCCCTTGAACCCCACAATGGTGCTTTTCCAGACTTTAATTTCTTTCTGTTAAGATATCAGTACTTCATTTTTTCAAATTATATCACTTCCCCAAATCTTTTCCATTCCTAACATCCTTTAATATCACCAGAAACATTAGATATCATCACTTTCAATAGGAAGGAGTACTGTAAAGAGTCAAGCCACTCATGAGTTTATGCTATTCAGTCACCACTATATATGATCTATATATAACGGCCAGTTAACCATTGTGAGCTTCAGTTTCCTCAACTGTTAAGGATAATAATAAAAATACTCCTATAGTTTCTATGAGGCAAGAATGAAATAGCAGAAGTAAACTGCTTAGAATAGTACCAAGCATATAACAGACACATAATTAATGTATCTCTTTGCCACCAAAAATAGGAACCTTTTAATACTTATTATAAAACATAAGTAACAAATTGGCCAGCAACATTTAACTGGCTGATTATTTTAAAGGACTGTGGTATTATTATTCAATACAAAACTTGTCTATAGCTATTTGCCTCTTTTTCCAATTTATTTATTTGAGTTATCATAGGAGCAACATGAAACAAAGAGCAGATGCCTAGCACCATTTCATTCTGCACAAGGACTCAGAAGCAAGGCTACACATATGACTAGTAAATGGCAGCAACAGGATTTGAACCCATTATCTGTGTAATTCTAAGGTCCATTCTTTTTACACTTAACTACTATAGAAGATGGGTCTTTTCAATCAGTCTAATTCATCAATATTTCTGAAAATTACCAGTATTAGAACACCACTAGATATAATAAAAAAGCTTAGGAGTGCCAGAGTGGCTCAGTCAGTTAACTGCCCGAATCTTGACATCAGCTCAGGTCATGATCTCATGGTTCATGGGATAGAGCCCCATGTTGGGCTCTGCACTAAGCCTACTTGGGATTCCCTCTCTCTGCCTCTTCCCCACTTACACATGCATGGCACACTCTGTCAAAACTCAACATTTTAAAAACTTTATATTATCATGATATTCACCCCATATAATGTGTGTAATCATTACAGTGGACAAAGTTTAAGAATTAAGATAAAGATGTATGTAGACAAAACTACAATTGTTATTTAAACACTATTTCAAATTGCTGGCTTCTATTCCAGTTATCCCTAAAAGCTCAGATCAGACCTAGAACATGAGAGCTTTATGTAACTCATACAAAAGTTATTCTTAATACTCTCTTCAAAGAAAGTCAGTCTTACTCGGAGTGTGATAGATCGGAGAGAAAATATAAGTCTACTTTCTCCTCTATCCAGCATTCCACTTTACTACACCACCTGGGATCTCGGTACATAATATTTAAACATTACTATGTCAGAAAACAAAAGAGGGGACATTATTTATCATACTAAGCTATGACTAATCCCCAAATAGTATACATTAACACAGTGATTTAAAGTTAAATTCTAGGTTCCCTAAAGAATTTCAGACAGGGGTCTCTTTCCCCCTAATTATAAAATAAACAGGAACATACTGTGTGTGTATATAATAATACACTGTAGTTTTAAAATACTATACTAATGAAGCTAGGTCCAACCTTCTATGAATTAGCTTTGTTCTTTTTAAGCCATATGACACAATACAAATCAGTAAGTCTTTTGCAAAAACATGCTATGGAAAAACATGGAAAGAGTGAGTTTATGAATGGATGAACACACATCTGTCCCCATTTCTGGATGACCAAGTAGAAAAGACTGCCCTTCTGGCGATGGGTCAATAAAGACATCATGATCTGCAAAACCCAGCGCATTTGAAATTAGCCCTATATGTAATGCAGTGCTTTGTACATGAGAAATTTATGACAACTTAAGACATAATAAAGAAAATTTGATTTCTGAAGAAAAATTCAAGAATAGGGCAATCCATTAAAAAAAGGATGTCATATTAAAAAATAAACAAGCAATTTTAGAAAACTCAAGAGCCAAAAACTCAGGGCTACTTTTAATTTATTAAAATGAATGAATTCTGGGATAAAACAAAAACAAAAAACCTCACCTGTCAGGAAAGGAGGAGAAGACTGGTGAGAGAGAGACAGGCAAAGAAGGAAATCCCAGAAGGTTCCCTGCTGCCTGTGAGATGAGGAAAGATAGAAAGGCTTGTGGGAGAGAGAACCCAGAGGCTGAAACCTGAGTAGGTTTCTTAGCTATCTCTTAGAGGTAACAGAATTAGTTGGTAAACTGTTAAGAAAAAAAAAACTTAATTAGTGAATAACAAGCTTATTTAAAAATACATTTCTACTGAAGGTCATAGAAGCAGTGACCTATTGCTATCTGCCCAAAAGAGCAGTCAGTCTAAACCCTAGCCACTTTTATTCTGTGTATCTGAAATTTCCATTAAGAAGGCCTAGATTTAAGTTTAGATTAACATACTATTCAATCCAGCTTGTCTTTTTTCCAAAAACCTCAAATATACCTCCTCCACCCCCAAATAACTAACCAAACTCTTCCAACTACTATTTCTGATCATGACATTTTTTTTTAACTGCAAAGATGTCTTTACATTTATCAAGTATTATTTAGAAGGGGAGGACAATGAGCCAATCTGTAAATACGCACGCGCACACACGCACGCACGCACGCACACACACACACACACACACACACACACACCGTAGATCTAGGAAGTAAAGTGCTGGGGGTCTGAAGAGAATGAAGTTAATGGTATAGCTTTACTTGCCCTTAAAGAAATCACTGAGTTCAAGTTTGTCACAGACCAGGCCAAAACACTGTTCAAACCTGGATTACTCTGCTTTCGAAAGACCAAAGAAAACAAGCAGCAGGGAACAAAACAGAAGCATTTTTCAACTGCTTCGTTTTATTCACCCACAGTGTAAATAATGTCTAAGCAGCCACTGCACTGCAGTGAAGCTGTGGGGTTTGTTTTTTAACTAAAAAATCATTCCTTCTTTCAAATCTTTCTTAGGGACCAGAATTTTACCTTATACACTCGACTAACAAGTGTACTTTCGCAATACTTATGCTTAAGCACCTTAACTCACCCTTAAATCAGTCCTCTGAAAATGACAAACTCTTTGGAAAACGCTGTTCTGGAGAAGGGAAGGGTTAGCTAGCTGCAGGGTGCCCTCTTGTGGCCCAGAGGAGTGACTGGACTCTTTTTCTGCATCTGAAGAGCACAGCATTGGATGGAGTGAGTCTCATGAAGGTCGCTATCTACCAAAGTAAAATAATCTCCAGGAGCAAGCAGTTAATTACACATCTCATGTCTGTTCACTGTTAGGTTCTATTACCAAAGTCCACACTATGTTACTACTATAGAACATGACAAAATAAAGATGTGACCACAAGGGTTTTCATAATCAATTAAAGTTTTCTAAATAGCCTTTATGTATATGGAAAACTCAATCATTTTTGATGCCTTAATTTATGTGATGGTGCAGTTAAATGGGATGCCCCAACAAAAAATTTTTTTTTCTAAAATCATATATTAACAGGACTGATAAAATTTATTAAAAAACTCAGAGTGCTATGTGCCAGTTACTCAAAGCGAACAATCTATAGAAAAGACTAATATAAAACAAACTGTAACAAGTAATATAATAAAAGTATATATAAAGATCTATGAGAAGTCAGAAGAGGAAGTAATTAATTCTACTGCAGATAGCAATGGGATAACAGATAAGAGTCTTTCTCAGTACAGTCTTGTAAAGGATTAGAAGTTTATTAAGCAAACAGTGAATAAGGAGAAATTTTTGGAAGAGAGAATAGTGAACAATTAAGTGTGGCTAAAGCAAACAGCATACATATATAAAACAGCAGGACAAGGATCAAGAAAGGCTCTTTTCTAATCAAAGTAATTATGGCTCATTACCAAAATATAAAACATTATCTAAACCAAGTCAATCAAATTAATTAGATACAATCTCACTTAAAATCACTGCTAGAGGTTAAAAAAAAAAAGCTGAAAATCACTACAGAACTGTATAATCTGAGATTTAAAAAACCCACATCATGTTGAAGACATAACCACCATTTTCAAGAATATTTATGGCTAAAAAAAAGTAAATCTTAAGAGCTCAAATAAAGTAAGGTATATACATTCTTAGTATTCGTAAGTATTTACCTCTCCCATTCCCCGAGATTCTAATGCAAGAGCTTGAAAATCATGATTCATTTCATCCACAGATCAAACCTGTTGAACAAAAACAAAAATCAGGATGAAAAATTTAAATAGACTGCATCAAATATTTTTATATGATACTGCTATTAATGCCATTACCATGAGCTGAGATGGGCAAAAACCAATTTCTCTATGAAGACAGATTTTCCTATATAGAGCACATAACAGCAATCCACGTTAAAATAAAACCCTGTGGGGGTCAATGGTTCTTGAGTTATTCTGTGTGCCCAGAGAAACCACTACTGGTTGAACAAAATAAAAAGTAAAGAATAAAGGAAACAAGCTCAAATAAAAGTATAGTTAGCCTGTTTTTATGTTGTTCCAATTACAAAATTACTGTTTTACATTATTTCAGTTAGTATTTTTCAGAATTTCTCAACATTTGTAGATCTACCACTGATTTAAAATTTTCACTGAAAATATGTAAATGGTGATCCAGTTCAACCTCAAAGAAACAATCAGCTGTGAGAGCAATTAAATATTGAAATTTCCTTAAGAGTAACTCCTTTCCCTTTTCCTTCAACTAAAACATATTTTTTTAACCTTTTCATTTCTAACAGTTTAAACTGTTTATCATTCATATGAGAATTAATGTGTTCTTGAGTCAGAGGGCCCTTTGCCTTCTAAGGTTAAGTACTGCTGGAGAACACCATACAATACTGAAACCACTACAAATTCACAGCCTTCAGCTTTTGGGTTTTGCAATACAATCCTATTAATTTCCCCAACAGGTTCTCTCTTTCTTTAAAACTCTGTAGTATTTGACATTACAAGGCACCCCTCCCTTCCAGTAATAATGTTCTCTGCTGCCACTTTGTCTCTTAGAATTTTTCCTTCTACTTTCCAATGTGTCCAGCTGCTTTTTCTCAGGCTTGACAGATCCCCATTGGTCTCTTCAACTCAAGTGTTCCTTTAGTAATCTATCCAAGGCAGTCTCTCTATCCCTCATCCTGAGGAATCTCATCCTCTCATCGCTCTGAAAACTATAGATATGCCTGGGACCCTCGCTCTAACATTTATATTTATAAACCAAATTTCTCTCTTAAACAATTCCAATTATCTCTTTCCTATTCCCTGGGTAAAATTCCAACTTTACTCTCCTTTATTCCCCATTTATAGCTTAATTCTTTCTTCTCCTACACCAATATCCAATCACTAATAGCAATCTCCTACACCTGCACCTCACTTAAATCTAACCTTTTTCCATCTGTCTGGTTGTTCAGACTACCACCATCTCTTACCTAGAATATTGCAATTCTCTCCTGTCTTCAAATCATACAATCCCAAATGTAATCAGTCATCTTTCTTAACTGTACTCTGTTCACACAACTCCTATATTTTAGTCCTTGAATAAAGTGCAAACTCCTTAATGTGGCTTACTAGGAAATAGAATTGAATTCAAATTATAGTTTGGCAGCTTAGTAGCTCTACAACTCTGAACAAGTAAGCTAAACTGTTTTCTTCTCAATTTCTTCAGGAACACCTGCCACACGGCTTACTGGTGAATTATAGGAAACAGCAAGGTACACAAGTATTCAAAAGTTAGCTATTTAAAGGTTACCTGGCTGGTTCAGTTGCTAAAGTATCCAACTCTATTTTTTTAAAATATTTTTATTTACTCCCTCTCTCTGTGACCCTCGCCTACTCACGCTGTCTCTCTCTGTCCTAGAAATTAAAAAAAAAAAAAAAAAAAACCATTAAAAAAAAAAAGGGGGCGCCTGGGTGGCTCAGTCGGTTAAGCGTCCGACCTTCACTTGGGTCATGATCTCGCGGTTCGTGGGTTTGAGCCCCGCGTCGGGCTCTGTGCTGACTGCCAGCTCAGAGCCTGGAGCCTGTTTCAGTCTGTGACTCCCTCTCTCTCTGACCCTCCCCTACTCACGCTGTCTTTCTCTCTTTGTCCTAGAAATAAATTAAAAAAAAAAAAAATTTAAATATTTTTATTTACTTTTGAGAGAGCACAAATAGGGGAGGGGCAGAAAGAGGTAGACAATCTGAGGTGCTCTCTATGCTGACAACAGCTAGCCCAATGTAGGGCTTGAACTCATGAAGCAAAAGATCGTGACCTGAGCTGAAGTTTAAATGAGTCACAGACACTTCCAGGTAATCAGAGGTGTAGGTCCTATTAACCTAAATCCTCTGGCAGACAACTACAAATTCTGGCAAATAGGAAAGAATTTGAAGGCAATGAAAACAAAACAAACTGGAAGATTGTCTACACTTAGAAGAAAGGACTAGCACAGAGTTTTTTAAATGGCTTTTTCTCCTGAGGACAGGCCCAGGGTGGGAGCCAAAAGATGCTGGAAACTGAGGAAGGAAGTCTCAGAAAGGAGACAACCAAATTCTGTATATAAATTGTACTCAGATTTTTAGACAATCCCTGAACTACATATCTGTGGAGCAGACTGTGAGCAGCCCAATTAAGGCTAAGAGAACAAAGCAGCAATGTCTGCTACAGACTATCACAGAAGTCACAGGAATTTAGAGTTTGAGCCCCATGAAAACAAAAACAATTCTCCATAGGAACATAACAGAACCTAAAATACTTTCAATGTATCAATCATAAAGTCTGGAACACAATCCAAAATTACTAGCCATGTAGACACAGGAAAATGAGATACACACTAAAGGGAAAAATCAAATAATAAAGACCAACCCCAAGATGACCCAACGGTTAGAATTAGCAAAGATCTTAAAGCGACTATCATTAACTTTGCTCAAAGATGAAAGAAAAAATATGCTAATAAATTTTAAAATACAAAATTACAGTGCAGCCCCTCAGGAAAACACTGTGGAGGTTCCTCAAAAAATTAACAGAACTCTCCTATGACCCAGCAATAGCACTGCTAAGAATTTACCCAAGGGATACAGGAGTGCTAATGCACAGGGGCTCATGCACCCCAATGTTCATAGCAGCACTCTCAACAATAGTAAAAACATGGAAAAAGCCTAAGTGTCCATCAACAGACGAATGGATCAAGAAGATGTGGTTTATCTATACCATGGAATACTACATGGCAATGAGAAACAATGAAATCTGGCCATGTGTAGCAACATGGATGGACCTTGAGGGTGTTATGCTGAGTGAAATAAGTCAGGCAGAGGACAGCTATCATATGTTTGCACGTATAGGAGGATTAGGAGGAACTTAACATAGGACCATCAGGGAGAAGAAGAGGCGGGGAGAGGGAGGGAGGCAAACCATGAGAGACACTTGAATGCTGAGAATATACGGAGGACTGATGGGTGTGGAGGGGAGGGGGATGATGGGTATGGAGGAGGGCACTTGTTGGGATGAGCACTGGGTGTTATATGGAAACCAATTTGACAATAAACTATTTAAAAAAAACAATTACAGCAAGGAAAGCAAAACTATAAAAATAAACAAATGGAAATTGTGTAATTAAAAATATCTTTTAAAATTTTCATGGATGCGGGGCGCCTGGGTGGCTTAGTCCGTTGAGCGTCCGACTTTCCCTTAGGTCATGATCTCGTGATTCGTGGGTTCGAGCCCCACGTCGGGCTCTGTGCTGACTGCCAGCTCAGAGCCTGGAGCCTGTTTCAGAGTCTGTGACTCCCTCTCTCTCTGATCCTCCCCTGCTCACGCTCTCTCTTTTCTAGAAATAAATAAAACATTAAAAAAAAATTAAAAAGAAAATCTCATGGATGCATTTAATAATAGATTGGAAATAAGAGGTCAGTGAATTTAAACATAGATGAACAGAGATTTCTAATCTGGAGAGAGGGAAAAAAAAATACAGGAAAAATGAGGTGGTAAAATTATTTAAAGAAACAATAACCAGAAAGAAATTCCATCAAGTCTGATGAAAACAAAATTAATAGATTCAAGATATTCAGTGAACCCAAGGCAAAATAGGAAAAAGAAAATAAAACCCATACCCACCATAAAAATCAAAGAGAAAGTCCTGAAAGCAGCTAGAAGAAAAAGGTTACATAAAGAGGAAAAGATAATATGACTGGCCACTAACTTTGCACTTCAAACAATGGGGACCAGAAAGAATATAAAGGAACATACTATAAAGTGCTGAAGTAAGAAAAAAAAATGCCAACCTATAAGTTTTTAGCTGGTAGAAATATCCTTTGGCTAAAAAAAGAGGGTTTTGGATAAAAAAATTTTGTGCAACAGACTTCCACCTCAAGAAATACTGAAATAACAGACGGAAACTCAGATCCTCAAGGAATGAAGGGCACCAGAAATGGTTAGTATGCGCTTATGTATTAAGAATTGTTTTTTTCCTCTTAATTTCTCTAAAATTCATACGCCCATTTAAAGTAAAAATTTCACGGGCGCCTGGGTGCCTCAGTCGGTTAAGTGTCTGACTTCGGCTCAGGTCATGATCTCACAGTTCATGGATTCGGGCCCCACATCAGGCTCTGTGCTGACAGCTAGCTCAGAGCCTGAAGCCTGTTTCAGATTCTCTATCTCCCTCTCTCTGACCCTCCCCTGCTCATGCTGTATCTCTCAGAAATAAATAAAACAGTAAAAATAAATAAATAAATAAATAAAAGGGTTTTTTACTAAATAAATAAATAAATGTATGTATGTATGTGACTGGGTAGGTGAAGAGGAAAAGCCTTTAACAAACCAAACAAAATCAAACTCAGCTTTTCAGTTTAGGGTGTTACCATTTACCTCAATCACGAAGAGAGAAAGTGGATAAAACAACAAGACAGGAAGTAAACACAGTTATGCTCTCAAACCAATAATCTCCATTTTAGTAATAATAAAGTTGAGGGGGCAGGGGTCACTGTTAAGTGGGACTCCAATTTTTGCAAAATGCCAATCTACTATCCTACACGGTTACAAATGTTGATACCACCTGATGGTAAGGGAAAAGAATCTAGACAGGAATTTAACATCTTTATCCAGAATCGTTAGATCTTAGAAAAAACAGTATTTTCTCCTAACAAGCAACAAGAGTATCTAGCATGCATTACAGAATATTGAATTGATTACTTGAAGAAAATGCATCCAAGAGTTATGGTGCATAGTACTGCTTGGGGTTCTTCAAATTTTGTTTACATTATTAAACCATGAAACTCCTCCAAAACTATTTCCCTTAAGAAACAATTGGAATTGGCTCATATAGAAGATACATGATAGACACTTTTCTATGGCCAAGACTCTGCGAAATACTGAGGTAAGTGTGAATTAAAGTTTTTGTGGTTCTTTGTTTCCTAACAAAAGAAAACAACATTATCAAATTCTAAAATTTAAGAGCATTAGGAGCACCTGGGTGGCTCAGTTGGTTAGGCGTCGAACTCTTGATTTTGATTTAGGTCATGATCTCATAGCTCAGTCCATATCGGGCTGGTACTGTCAGTGGGGAGCTTGGGATTATCTCATTCTCCCTATCTTTCTGCTCCATCCCCATGCTTGCACTGGTGTGCACTCTCTCAAAATAAGCTTAAAAAAAAATTTAACAAGCATTGGCCAACTTTTTGTAGGCAACATTATTGCTAATTACATGAGAAAAACAGACAAAGCACCTCAAACAATATATTGGTTAAGTTCTAAGTTTTCGTATTTACTAACACATAATTCAAAAGTTTAACAAGTTTGTATAAAGAACCAAGAATATACATTAATAAGTACATTTATATCATTAAGAATAATTTTTCAGGGCACCTGGGTGGCTCAGTTAAGCGTCTGACTTTGGCTCAGGTCATGATCTCACAGTTCATGGGTTCAGGTGCTGACAGCTCAGAGCCTGGTGTCTGCTTCAAATTCTATTATCTCCCTCTCTCTGTCTGCCCCCCCCCACACACACACACACTTGTGCTCTCTCTCAAAAAAAAAAAAGTTTAAAAAAATATACTAATTTTTCTCAGATAACATCTGATCCAATTCCTCACCATATGCCTACTATAAAAAATAAGTTGGAGGGAAACCACTCAGAGCTACAATAAATGGTACTAAAGCACTTTCTACTATGATATGATGCTAATTCACAGTATATAATTAGTCCTATTTCAAGGCCATAGTAGACATTAAGCTCTGGAGTCAAAGGGACTAGGAACTGTGTCTTAGCCATCTGAATGCTCAATATACATATTGAATGAAAAAGAATTGTATGAAATGTAAATTCAAATCATGAAATCAGCTAATATCTGGATAGTAACTGTATATAGACGTCTTCATACTTATTAATACATAATGCTCATTTTATTTTTTTTAAATTTGTTTTAACGTTTATTCATTTTTGAGACAGACAGAGAGAGACAAAAGCATGTGTTGGGGAGGGCCAGAGAGAGGGGGAGACAGAACCAAAGCAGGCACCAGGCTCTGAGCTGACAGCAGGGAGCCCGATGCGGGCTCAGACTCACAGACTCTGAGATCATGACCCGAACTGAAGTTGGATGCTTAACCAACTGAGCCACCAGGAGCCCCCAAAATGCTCATTTTAATGGAGAGACCTTGAACAACGCTCTTCCTCACACTTTCTATACCAATGAAGACATTCAACATAAAATAACTGATAACAACTTCCCATTGGCACTACTTTTCCACAGTAGTTCCATACTACCTGATGGCTAGTGCTATCTTGTGCGTCAATTACAAAAACAACAGAATTACATGAAAACTGAATTAAATATAAGCCAATATAAAGAGTAACTTAGGCTGCTTATGAAATATTCTTGGTAGTCATCCTCCTTGGATAGTTTTTAATGCAGATAATTACAGAGCATTAGGGGTATCCACTGCAAACATGAAGGAACTAAAATCCTTAAGAATATCTTCATTTTGGGGCAGCTGTGTGGTTGAGTGTCTGACTTCGGCTCAGGACTTACATGATCTTGCGGTTCCCGAGTTCCAGGCCCACGTGAGACTCGCTGCTGTTGGCCCAGAGCCTGCTTTCTGATCTTCTCTTCCCCCTCTCTTCTGCCCCTCCCCTGCACATGCATGCAGAACTCAACAGGGGGTCAATTCCACAAAATGCTAGATCATGACCTGAAATCAAGAGTCAAATTCCTAGGGGACTGAGCCACCCAAGTGCCCCTGTAAAGCCTCTTCTTATCCATGAAAAAGGTATACCTATATCCAAAGCTTAAGTATTTGCAGTAGACCCTTAGCCTTCAAATATTAAGCATTATAAATTTCTACTAATCACTGTCAACATCTAGTAATTTATTTTTCCTAGGGGTATAAATTTAATCATACACGTTTCTAGTGATATTAGACAAGTCACTTAGCTAGCAGTTGAGCCAAGAACCACATGAACCTTTTTGGATATTTACTACTTATTTGTCCACATACTTCATGAGATAATTATATATGCTTGTTTTACCAGCATCAAGAACATTATTACTGACTCAACTATATTAAGGAAAAGTCAAGTTTTACATTTTGCATGAAATTTGCTCAAAAAAATTATCAATAGAGATCCCCAGAAACCTTCAAAGACCCTACCTCAAATCTTCTGATAATATCAGAAATTAGATTACAGCATTTAGACATACAAATTTACCACATATTTCTGGGCAAGACTGCTTTAGCTCTTTGACGATCTCACAGAGAATATATTCTCAAAAAGACAAAATAAGATAAATATTTAATTTACATACATGCAAATGTGAGGCAAGATATTTTTTCCTTAAAATTCTCTCAAAAGAGAATCATGATAGATTTGAGCATTTATGAAGTCTCCTCAATTCATCTGGGAAATGAAATACTGGTTAAGGAAATTCCTTTATTTTGAAAAACAAAATATTGCTTAAAGAAGATCTTCACAATCAACCTCAATCAATCCTAGGTTTTGATATTTTTACATAACACTTGAGAGGTCAAGTAACTTGGATGGAAATGAATACGACATACTTGAAGAAAAAAACTGTTAAATAATGCAAAGTGACTCTAATGAGTCTAAGAGACATGTGAAATGTCAAAGATACATTATGAAATGAGTCCCCCCCCAAAAAGCATACTGTTTTTTTTAACGTATGTTTATTTTTGAGAGAGAGGCAGAGTGTGAGTAGCAGCGTGGGGGGGCAGTGGGCAGAGAGAGAGGGGGAGACACAGAATCTGAAGCAGGTTCCAGGCTCTGAGCTGTCAGCACAGAGCCTGATGCAGGGCTCAAACTCAGGAACCACAAGATCATGACCTGAGCAGAAGTCGGAGGCTTAACGGACTGAGCCACCCAGGTGCCCCCAAAATGCATATTTCTAAATTAACATTATTCTGTGATTTAATATGCTATTATCTTAAAAGTAGAAACAGCAGACATTATACTACTCCTAATAAAATGAAATCTGAAACAGCACCACCAATGAAACTTTACTGCCTCAAAAAAAAAAAAAAAAAACCCACAAAACCTGAATCTAATAAAGGTGCTAGATCTAAATACTGTTTTATCAGAAATATGAGCAACATAAAAGAACAGTCTATAGATAACACAAGTACCTGTCTAATCCAGAACATGGAAAAAAGGAAAACCACCTGGCTTCACTAAACATGTGTGACGTGAAATTTAAATGGGGAGGACAAAAAGAAGAATACTATTCAGAAGAGGCTTAAAGGTCAAATATAGTGTAAACCCTGTCTGAATCATGATGTTAACAAACCAACTATAAAAAAAGACTTTTTTGAGAAAATCGGGGAAATCTAAATATGGAAGGAGTATTATAGGATATCCTGGAATTTTGTTAGTGATAATAATAGCAAGAGGACTGCATATTTTAATAAGTCCTCATCAGTAAGAGAACTTATGCTTAAACTGGTCTGCTGTGTAGGATTTGCTGTGAAATATTTGTTTAAAAAGTAAAATATCAAACTTCACACAAGGTTGAGTATGGATGACAGATACCTGAGGATACAATGCATTATTGTACTTGTGTTTGAAACTCTCCATAATAAAAGATGTTAATAAGATATGTAATAATATGACAGAAGGCCATGGGAAGCAGGCAGTATTCAAGTTGGGCCCAGAGGATTTGTACAATTTGAATCCATCCCCCTTAAAAAAAAAATTTATAAACTACAGCTTGTAAAGAGAGTCACCCTACACAAGGTTAACTGACTTAGGGTCCAAGCTACTATATATATATAAACTTAGTATAACTTACTACTTCCTCAACCATATTTTTGACGAGACATAAATTTCCTCAAAAACAGATTTCCAAATGAGCATGAGCATAAATATCTTTGGACTTAATTTTATCAGACATCACCCCCCCCAAAGAAAACAAAATTTAACACTCAATGTCATGCCAGAGATACTAGGCACATTGTATCTAATTCTTAATGCAATACTACAATTGTAGCCAATTTCCATATCCTAATAGACAAAACTACTAAAATGGCAGAGGATTTGATACTGTCAAGACTCCAAAGGCTCCATGCTGCTCTTTAAGTCCATACCAACCAAACATATACCGTCAGTCAGATTATATGTAAATTATACAACTCTCTAAAAGCTTTCCCCCAATCATCCTTATGCTATCCTATTCCAGTCCCCTGGACAGCTCTTTGCCATTTAACTATTCATATGCAAATTCTACAAACTTAAATGTGGCTCAAATGCCACATTCTTGATCAAAACCTATCCTCAGGAATCTTTTTCTTAATTCTCGTCGTATTTAATTGGTATTTTCAGTGTATTAATATATTAACTGTTAGACTTTAAAACTTCTCTAAGTCAAAATTAGGATAGAAAAAACACAGAACACAATCATGCAAACTATTCTGGTTATACCAGTTTTCCATGAAATGTTAACAGTTATGAGGGAAAGGATCAACAGAATACTAAGGATAATGTAATAAGAGATGGAAACCAGTAACATTATCAAGTATGAATCCACTAAAAAGCAGGAGATAAATGTATTTATGCATATATAGAAAAAAATCCAGGGTCACCTGGGTGGCTCTGTCAGTTAAACATCCAACTTTGGCTCAGGTCATGATCTCACCATTTGCAGGTTCAAGGGTTCAAGCCCCACACTGAGCTCTGTACTGACAATTTGGAGTCTGGACCTTCCTTCAGATTCTTTGTCTCCCTCTCTCTTTCCTTCCCCTGCTCAGCCTCTGTCTCTCTGTTTCTCCGTCTTCTGTCTGGTCTCTAAGTTCCCACTTATCTAAAACTACTTAAATCAGGGGGCGCCTGGGTAGCTTAGTCAGTTGAGTGTCCAACTTTCGCTTAGGTCATGATCTCGCAGTTAGTGGGTTCGGGCCCCGCGTCGGGCTCTGTGCTGACTGCCAGCTCGGAGCCTGGAGCCTGTTTCAGCCTGTGACTCCCTCTCTCTCTGACCCTCCCCTGCTCACGCTGTCTCTCTCTCTCTCCTAAAAATAAATAAAACATTTAAAAAAAATTAAAAAAATAAAACTACTTAAATCAGTCTGGGCAGGGAAACAGGGATATATTTTTATTAGTACTTTTTTTAAGCTCTCTAGATGATGCTTTCCTGTGGAGATAGCACTGAGACCCTTACACATCACCATATCACCTATAGCCAAGGAATACATCTAGAAACACCCTAATGGTTTTAAAAAATAAAAAAATTCTGCATCATTAACCATGATGTAACAGATGAATCTGAATCAAAAGATCTAGAATATAGTTCCATGTTTGTCCCGAACTAGGTGAATGAACTCAGAACACTTGAATACTCTGATTCTGTATCCCCATTTGCCAATGAGAATATGGCCCCCTCACAGGATTACTGTGAATAAATGAAATACATAAAATTAAAACATATGTGTTTTCTAAAGTAGTAATGACCTGCTCTAACGAGTGAATAATTTTCTTACTTAAAAAAAAACAATATAGGGGCGCCTGGGTGGCGTAGTCGGTTAAGCGTCCGACTTTCGCTTGGGTCATGATCTCACGGTTCGTGGGTTCGAGCCCCGCGTCGGGCTCTGTGCTGACTGCCAGCTCAGAGCCTGGAGCCTGTTTCAGTCTGACTCCCTCTTTCTCTGACCCTCCCCTGCTCACGCTGTCTCTCTCGCCTCGCTCTCCTAGAAATAAATAAAAATATTTAAAAAAAAAAAAAAAAAAAAAAACAATATAGGGGCACCTGGGTGGCTCAGCCATTTAAGAATCCAACTTCGGCTCAGGTCATGATCTCAGAGTTCACGGGTTTGAGCCCCACGTCAGGCTCTGTGCTGACAGCTCAGAGCCTGAAGCCTGTTTCGGATTCTGTGTGTGTGTGTGTGTGTGTGTGTGTGTGTGTGTGTGTGTCTGACCCTGCCCTGTTTATGCTGTCTCTCTCAGAAATAAATAAACAATTAAAAAAATTGTTTTAATCAATATCAAAAAAAAAATATATATATATATATAAATCCTTTAACTCAGGAATTTCTTCTCTGTGAATTTACCTTACATAAAACAGCATCAACATAAAAAAAAAAAAAAACTGCATAACAACATTTACTGCAGCACCACTTCCAGTGCTTCAAAAATAAGAATTGAACATAAACTCAACAACAGAAAAATGGTTTGGCAAAATAAAAATCTATGCACTGAATGTTACAAGTAGTTAAAGTAATATAGTCAAATGTTCATGATATTAAATAATAATAGCAAGTTGGCTAAGCTGTATCATACAATTCCATTTTTATTTGAGAGGAGCAATATATATATGACCATGTTTGTGTAGAGCATCACCAAATAAACACCTAACTCTGGTAGGAGAGGAGGTAGTATTGGCTTCATCTTTGCATTTTTTGTGTTCTAAGACTCACTGAATTTCACAAGATTGCTTTTTTCTTTAAAGGAAAATATATGTGTGTATATACATGCTTAAAGAAACATTTAATTATATAAAAGTAGGCTTCACACTCCATGCAGGGCCCAATGTGGGGCTTGAACTTATGACTCTGAGATCAAGACCTGAGGTGAGATTAAGAGTTGGATGCTTAATCAAATGACCCAAGCAGGAGCCCTAAAAGGTTCTGTATTAATACAGTTTAAATGCATTACGGTTTAGAGGCTTTATCACAGAATATAGTACAAGTGATCCTGTGGTATTTTCAGTTCATTTTAGTACTAGGCCAAATGCACAACTGAAGACTTGTCTCAAATGGGTATCCAGTAATTTTCAATTGTTACACATGATCAATTGGAATCAATATAGCACCAAAGAGAAATAACTTAAAAAATGTTAGGCTGTAACAGAACTAAAGAAAGTCATTTCAATGCATGGTCTGAGACAACGGAGGGAAAAAAAACCATTTTAAGCAGCAAACTCTAATGCAGTTTTAAAAGGACTTTATTTTTTTTTTATAATTTTTTTAATGTTTATTTCTAGGGGAGAGAGAGAGAGACAGCGTGAGCAGGGGAGGGTCAGAGAAAGAGGGAGTCACAGACTGAAACAGGCTCCAGGCTCTGAGCTGGCAGTCAGCACAGAGCCCAACGCGGGGCTCGAACCCACGAACCGCGAGATCATGACCTAAGCGAAAGTCGGACGCTCAACCAACTAAGCCACCCAGGCGCCCCAAGGACTTTTTTCTTTAGACTAGAATTTTCCAAAGTGTTTTTTCTCAATCACCAACTCAATTCACAGTGTTATTTGAAATAAGAGGTTCCGTGTCCAATACATTTAGGATATGCTGCTCCCTGTTACCCATTTGTTCTTTTGCAATCTGAGCACTTGGTCATTTCGGAACTCAATGTCACATAGTAAGTCCTACAGTTGAAACTTAACTTTGGGGCGCCTGGGTGGTTCAGTCGGTTAAGCGTCCAACTTCGACCCAGGTCATGATCTCATGGTTTGTGGGTTCGAGCCCCAAGTCGGGCTCTGTGCTGACAGCCAGCTCAGAGAGCTTGGAGCCTGTTTCAGATTCTGTCTCCCTCCCTCTTTCTCTCTCTGACCATGGCCCCTACACACTGTCTCTTTCTCTCTCTCTCTCTCAGAAATAAATAAAACATTAAAACAATTAAAAAAAAAACAACTGCTTAACTTTAAGCCAGTATTACCCTAACTTTTTCCTATAAATATATTAACAAAAAATAAGCTATTTTAAGCGGTATTTCTAGTCATTTCCAAGAAGAGAAAGCTTAGTCAATTATATAACATATTTCAACTTTCTTAACTTTTATCTAGGAAAAGGCACAACTTATGACAGTTCAGTTTTAAGATACATTTGGTTTACTATGATTACTCTGAATAGTCTAAGAACAAATATATGAGCTGTACAAACCTCTGAAATAAATAAGAATAATCTTTTAGGTGATTAAGTATGAACTGTGGTTTTTTTTAAGTTCCTCAAATATTAATTGATGATCACCTATGTCTCAATTAACTTTAAGTTAGATGACCCAACCAATTTCTTAAAGATGTTGTAAAAAACCTTTCATAAGTTGCTGCACAGAAAAAAAAAAAAAAACACTGCCTATGGTGCCCCCTGGTTGGCTCAGTCAGAATAGCATGTGACTCTTCATCTGTGGGTTGTGGGCTTGAGCTCCACATTAGGTACAGAGATACTAAGAAAAATTAAAATTACACACGCCTGCACTGCAGTGTCTAAAAAGAGAAACCAAATCTGTTAGTTTCCAGGACTATTAAGTTACATACCAAAAAAGGGTCTGTGTAGAAATATTGAGCATAATTTCAATGAAATCTGCTTTCTATTTAAATAAAAAGTTTTTAAAAGGTGCATAAGTATTTCATAAGAAGAAATACAATAAAACAAAAACTAATATTAGGAAAATAACAAAGCAAATATCAGTAACAAATTAATAAGTAAACTGTAACTTCTGAAGATAGAAAGAGAAAAGGGGAGAAAACACAATAAATTATATACAATTCTCATTATCGATGAATAAAAGAAATACCAATTCCTAACAGACAACCTTATTTCTAGCACTAAGTTTTCAAAGAAATTTCTTATATGGAATATTAGAGAGGACACAGAACTGTAACAGAAAATGTCAACAATAACACCGTCATAAGAGATGCAAGATTTCAGGGTGCCTGGGCAGCTCAGTCGGTTAAGTGTCGGACTTCAATTCAGGTCATGATCTTGTGGTTCACAGATTTGGGCTCTGTGCCGACAGCTCAGAGCCCTAAGCCTGCTTCACATTCCGTCTGTCTCTCAGTCTGCTCTCCTCTCTCTCTGCCCCTCCCCTGCTCTGGCTCTGTCTCTATCTCTGAACAATCAATAAACATTAAGAAAACAGACGCAAGGTTTCACAATGTTTTTATAGTAAGCTTTCCTCAAGGAAAACCATGCACCTAACTTGTAACACAATCCAGGGAGTGCAATTCCACAATAATTCTTTAAGGGTTCCTGCACAGTATGGTCTAAATCTTCCCAGGTTATAATCTTGGATTTCCAAAGTCTTTCAGGAATGACTGAATTAGAAAAAGCTGTTAAATCTGATGGGCCCCTACTTCTCTCTCCAGGTCCTATCTTTTCAATGTTCCCTACCTCTACTTCAAGTTCTGCTATTCTCCCCTATCAGGGTCACTATCCATACTAATCCCTCTGGCTGAATGCCAGTTCACCCATCTCTTGAGCAAGTTAATTTCTCCAAGTCTTTTTTTTTTTTTTTAAATCCTTATTTTAAGTAGGCTCCAAGCCCAACATGGGATTTGAACTCATGATCCTGAGATCAGGAACTGCATGCTCTACTGACTGACTCAGCCAGGTGCCCCTCTCCAATTTTGTTTAAATTCAACTTTACCTCGCGTAGAAAGCTATTCCTGACCCCTGTGCAATGTCTACCTATGTAAGGCCATGACACATTTGTGACACCATTTGCATGTGTTACTTAGTACACTTAGTGTACTGCACTGTAATCACAAGTTTAATCAACTTCCTCTTCACTTTATTTAAACTTATTTAGAGAGAGAGACCTCGCAAGCGCAAGCCAAGCAGAGGGAGAGCCACGTGTGTGGGGTAGGGGAAGAGAGGGAAGGGGGCAGAATCCCAAGCAGTCCCCATTCTGTCAGCAGGGAGCCTGAGGAGGTGCTCAAACCCCTGAACCTTGAGATGACACGAGCTGAAATCAAGAGTCAGACACTTAACCGACTGAGCCACCCACACACCCCCTCTTTGCACTGTATTATAAACTCTCTAATAACAAGGATCTGATACCACCAACATCTAAAGTCTGGCATATCAGAGTCCTGCAAATCTCAAAATATGTGTTCAAGTTTCTGGCAGTCTAGTTTGATGAGAGGATACAACTTAAAATATCCAGAGTAACATAACAAATGGGATCGAATGTTCCTCAAATAATACTCCTTGAGGATCTTCTCAACCAGACTTACAATAATAATTAGCAAACAATTTATCTTTGGCAAGTTCCTAGAGTACTCCCATTTCTGTTAGTGTAGGAGCCACATCATTTAGAGAATAAATGAAGGTACCAAAGACATTCCCTTGGATACCTTTTCAACGATCAATTACATTTCAACTGTAGGGTGGTCCAAGAAAACATCTACAAAACTGGCAGCTATCATCTTCTTAAAACTTCAAATCTTAATGTTGTTTACGTTAAATCAGTTTTAAAGACTTAAATATTACTACAGAAAACTTAGTATTTTACATTTAGTAAAGCTGAAAGTATTGATAAAATACTAAATAGAGGTTAATAAATGACCTGGTCACCAAAACGGAAGACACAAGTAGCTCTTATCTGTATATAATTCTTGGCATTTGACGAAACCAGACAATACTACCCATATTTTTCTCTACCTATAATTTGCCTTATTTGACTACCCAGCAAACCTATACTTAGGGTTAGCTGGTCTCTAACACTCATTTACCCTTCTTTAATGTCTGAATGGATAAAACCAATTGCCTCTAACACAGTGAAGACAATATTCCATTGATCCCTAATAAGTCTTTCAGAAACAGTGCCTAAAACCACAGATCACCACTTTGAGATCTAAAACTGGCACTCTTGATATGAGATGTCCACTATAATAGAAATCACAAAGGTCTATCCTCAAATTAGGTTCTCTACATATTTATCGGTATTTTTTTAACGACAAAAAAAAAAAGCATGAGGAAAAAAAATGCCTTCTCTACCCTCTTCCCCTGCCACACACCAATTTTTATGTACTCTGGCAGTCAGTGGCAGGTTTTATTCTCCTAAGCAGGTATTGCTCCTAATAGGTGGTTTTGCAGGGTCATTTTATAGTCAATTTCACCAAATCCCTTCCAGGAAGCAGATTTTTGGAGGCTTTGTGGTTCAAATATTTGCCTTAGGTAAGTGATAATGACCGCCTTTTTTTTTCCTGTCCCATTTACAGTCAAAAGTTTTCTTACATTCCAAATACCCCTTCTCCCTACACACTTTTCCCTTTTTTGTACCTGGCAGCTACAGTGAAATCCTGGGATATGCACATAAGGTGTACACATTTGTAAGTTTTCTGGTACTCTACAACATCTTTTCTCTCTACAAAGAGAATAGTAAGTGAATACGAAGTGAAAATCTGAGGGGCACCTGGGTGGCTCAGTCGACTGAGCATCTGACTTCGACTCAGGTCATGATCTCACCGACTCAGGTCATGATCTCACCGTGGGTTCGAGCACCGCATCAGGGCCTGGAGCCTCCTTCTGTGTCTCCCTCTCCTCCTGTGTCTCCCTCTCTCTCTGACCCTCCCCTGCTCAAGCTGCCGCTGCCTCTGTCTCTGTGTGTGTCTCTCCTCTCCCTCTCCCTCCCTCAGAAATAAATAAAACATTAAAAAAAATTTTTTTAAAGAGTGAAAATCTGTGATATGTAAACTAAAAATGGATGGGACTAGAGCAGCTAAATTTGCAGAGGTAAAATACACTAAACTATGATTTTGTCAACATGCCTGAATAACCAATACTTTTTCAATATTTTAAAGCACTTTAGAAAAGTACAGAAAAAAGCCAGGCAAGGGTCAAATAAAATTTTTCATTTAAGAAAAAAGTCAATGATAAGACAAAAAATTCCACAATTTTACTAAGAATTAAAATGACTCCCTAGAAGGTGGCACTGTATTAATTAGGCAAGTCTTAATTTTTCATTTATAAAGAAGTTGGATCTTTTGAGTTGTTGGACGAAAAAATCACCAAGAAAAAATGCATTAACCTTATGTATGAACATACGGATACCAGAAATTCTGAGAAGAAAAAAGCATTTACCATGAACCTACCTACATAACAGTTTCACTGGAAAGGCTCGAAAATAGCAGCTCTGAAAATTCACTTCTCCCATCCCAAAAGCAATACATTTTAAGTGAAAAATGTCTTCCATCTATATTGTTAAATATAAAAATTATTAAAACATTAGCTTCTAAATAACAAGATTTGAAGGAAACCTTTCTCCACCACTTCAGAATTCAGAAGTGAGAGACACGGAAACTAGACTGCTCGCAATCCAGTATCTGATCAAGCTACAATGCAAAACATAATTCAGACCTAGGCTAAAGGGGCTCCCACCACCAGACCCCTTAATTATCCTAACCCAGTCACAGGCAGCATTGGACAACTGATGGTCCTCCAAAAAAATGCAGAGCCTATCATGGTCACCTCAAGAAACAGCAGATCAAGGTGCTTTCTGCAGGGGGCAGCCTTCCAAAGAGAGAGGAAGGAGGGTGTAAGACATACTTGATCAGTTCCTTCTTATAAATTCATCAAAGGCAACAGTGAAGAAGTAGGACAACAGAAGCAAGTCATACTGTTTTTATGCCTTCTTAAAAACAGCAAGAAATCTAATATATCACCAACCAATTTACCCAGTTATAAGTACAATTTTATTTTTTTTACTAACCATACACCTATCAGTAAAACAGCCACAAACCGAATGCAAGCCAGAGAAGCCATGAGAGACACTCAAATATTTAAAATAATCACAAATCTTAAGAACATAAAAAAAGAATATTTTCCCATGTTAGAAACCCAACAAATTTAAGTCATTGAATTATGAAATAATTCAGGAGACAGGCACCAACTTCCACTCAAAATTATGAATATCTTGGGGGCGTCTGGGTGACTCAATCGGTATAAGTGTCTGACTCTTGGTTTCAACTCCCGTCATGATCTCAAGGTTCCTGAGCTTGAGCCCCAAATAGAGCTCTGCTCTGAGAATGAGAAGCCTGCTTAAGATTCCTTCCCTCCCCTCCCACCCGTCCCTCACGTGAGCTTGCTCTCTCTCAAAAATAAATAAACTTAAAAAAATTATGAAGTTCTTGTCAATGTCTATAAAAAAGCAGTCTGATCACCGACCAAATTGGCTTTGGACGTCACCCTCTGGCCCAAATCTTTGATCACAGGTACCTCTGCTAACTAGAATAAGTACCTACACAGGAAGACAGATGATATTTCAACACCAGATATTTCAATACCAGACAAATGATATTTCAAAACCATGGAAGGTTTAAGACAATCAAAATCATAACATTACCTTTGTTAAGACAGCATAGTTTGGTTTATATACTTGTAACTCTTAAGAATTGGCCTATTAAAGTGGACAGCCTTGTAAGAGCAATTTACATACAGCAGTAATTTTTACTTTTAACTTGAAATTTTACTAAATATGGAAATACTTGAGAATTTTGCACTCAAAATTTAAATGTATAAAAATTAAACAGTTAAAATTCTCTTGAAGATGTTTCAGTTTAATAGCAAATCTAACCTGAAGATTAAATAGCCAGACTCGTACAAACAAGAAAAAAGAACTTAAAAGCTGAAGATCTAAGATTCTGAAATACGCCTAATTTTTTAAATCAGTGTAAACCTTTACTGGATACAAAAGCTGCCTTTGGGACACCAAAAGACAATCCAAATAACTTAATTTCACCAAAAATTGGACTTTAAACGACATTCAGGCAAAAAGGAAATGACTATGATGCCTATGCAGATGAAGCAAATAAGCTTTAAAAAGTGGGATATTAAAAGACTAAAGGCAGAAACTTAAGCCAATTAAAAATATTTGTCCTTGTATTTTAAACAGCATTCCGAGCCAGAATTCCTTAAATCCTCCTGATACTCCCAGTCACATGGTGAAGAGTCACCTATTAAACATGAAATCTAAGCAGTAAACAAGCTTTTAAAATCCTTAGGTAACTTCCTTTATTAAAATTGCTTTGATATACCTTTACAGATATTACATTTCTCATAAGCGTTTAAAACTATTCGTCTAATAAAGCTTTCCCTAAAAACCTTTCCCAAAATAAAATGTCAGCAGTTTTAAGTTAAAAATCTCACAAAATCTTAAATCCTGACTTTAACATGATTCTTCTATTACACCTAACGTGTCCGTAATACTATCCCATAAAATGTTTAAATTGTGTTTTAATAAGAGACTAAGGGAAAAAAATGGGTTTTCCCTAGCTATGTTTTCAGAAGTAGCCTAACTTTTACACGCGCTTGGGAACAATTCATTACCGCAAAATCTGGCCCAATTCAGACACAAAACTACTGCTAAAATGTCTGAAGCCTCTAAGCTTCTCCTTCCTTTTAATGTATGTATCTTCCTCCAGGTCGAAATCTGTCCCAGTAACAAAAACGTAACATTCCTTAATAATGGCACCTAACGAGTCTAAGCCAGGTCGCTGTTTCTTTCATACCCACACCTGTCTGCTGCAAGCTTTTCCTGGATACACTCGGGCCCACGAGCTTTCCCACACTTGTTTTCATAAACCCACTCCTTCCTCTTCGTCCACTTCCAACTCGCACACTTCTCTGGATCCACCGGCCTCTCCCCTCTTTCCGAATCCAAAGGGTGAGCGGACAGCTCGGCCCCTAACCCCAGGCGCCGAAACACCGAGGACTAGCGGGGTGGGCGCCCCAGCGCCGCGAGGCTGTGGCGTGGGGGAGGAAAGGAAGAAGAACCGAGGGGGGGCCCCCCCGCCGCCGCCGGGCGCACACCCCCTTCCGGCACCCCTCCCCCCGCATTGTGCGAGCGGGCCTGAGGCCGCTGTCGTCCCGGGCTGCCCGCAGGCCCCGTCCGTCCTCCCGCCTGCGGGCTGCCCCCGCGGAGGCCGCCACACAAAGCCCGGGGAGCCAGCCCCTGCGGCGCCCGAGCACGGGGAGAGGGAGCAAGCGCTGGCTGACTTACGGGGCTGCTGCGGCCGCGCTGCCTCAGCCGGGGACACCGACCGTTGGGCACACGGCGGCGTTGCTCTTGGCCGTCCTTCCCTCGTCCGCCTTCGGTGGCGGCAATATCTTCTTTCTCCACCTACCTCCCTCCCCCCCACCCCACCTCCTTCTTCTCCTCCCCCTCCTCCTCCGAACCACCGAAGTACCGAGGGTGAGACACAGAGACTCACAACAACATGGCTGCCACCGCCGCCTCCCCTCCCCTCCCCCCCCGCCCACCGGGCGAGCGCAAGGCACTCCGGGAGAAAGGGGAGGGGGAGCACTCACCGAGGTGCGCCTCCTTTCTGTGGCTTCCGTCGCTTCTCCCGCGCTCTGGGCGCCGGCCGGCAGGAGCTCTGCGCGTGCGCACGCTCTCGGCGCTCGCGCGTTTCGGCCGTCCCTCAGGCGTGCACTCCCCCGCCCTCACCTTGCGGGCTCGCAGCTGGTGCTGGGCGCAGAGGTGGCACCAGGCGGGACGCGCGCCCAGGCTCGGGCGGCGCAGGCGTGGTGTTGCCGAGCGCTGCGTTCGCGTCTGTCTTCCCGCGGGGGGCCTCGACTTCCGAATTCGCTTACCCTCCGCTTCCTCCCTGGTAGCTCATTGTTCTCCGCCAACTGCCTGTGCGGGTGTTAGCGCCTGCGGCCGCGCAGTACTCCCCGCACTTAGCTTCTGGGGGGCTGCCACTCACAGGAGCCGGACAGTAATCCAGGCCCTTAGGGTTCATCCTCGTCCTCTCCCCGCAGCAAGACGACGGAGACGCAGACTGTCATTCTAGTCGTTTCTTTCTGGGCAAGTGGAACCAGCTCAGCACTTGGCCCGCCCGCAACGCTGGGCGGCGGGAAAATACAGGAGACTCAGGTCGTTTACTAGGCCCGTGATTCTCGCTTATCGCCAGTTTTCGTCACCCGCGCTCGCCGAACTACCTTCCTCCTTCCCACGGTTAGAGGCCGGACCCGCGCCCGTCCTGGTTCCGTGGCTTTGGTAGTGGTGATCCCAGGCTTGAGACCCACCCGGAGTCAGCCCCTGTCACAGCTGTAATGTAGGGGCTCCGGCACTGTGTCCAGCTTGTTCTCCATGGTTTGCACAACTCCTCTCCGACGTTCTGTACTTCTGAAACAAAGTGCCTTGTAATAATTGTATATTCCTGGACGGCTGCAAGCTACCCAAGAGGCTGCAGGACCGTGGGTATTTTGCCCATGCGTGTGTGTTTTGTCCCCCAGTGCCTGGGCCGTGGTAGAGTGCTAACAGTCCTGTACTGAATGCATCAGCTTTTCAGTTTTTTAATTATTACCAAGAAGTGTGTGACATTTAAATCCATCTCAAGTCTTAGCCTGTGGCCCAAATTTCAGGCTTCTAGATATTTCCGCCTGAATGTTCTTCCTGGCACCAAAGGTACCAAAAACAATTTACACCCATCCACCCCCCCCAGTTCGTGTACTGTCTCCGCAGATGGCGGTGCCACGACCTATTCAGTGCCCCTCACTTCATCCTTTGAACCATCCTTGTCTCATACCCCTCCCCCCGTGTAGGTGCCTTGTCAATCCTTTCAGATTTTCACTGCCCAAATATTTCTGGTTTTCCCCCTGTGTCCCCATTAATACTAGCTTTGCTTCCCAGGTCTGAACTTCTGTAGCAGGGTCTTAATTAATGAGCCTTGTTGGGGCACCTGGGTGGCTTGGTCGGTTAAGCGTCCGACTTTCGCTTGGGTCATGATCTCGCGGTTCGTGGGTTCGAGCCCCGCGTCGGGCTCTGTGCTGACTGCCAGCTCGGAGCCTGGAGCCTATTTCAGAGTCTGTGTCTCCCTCTCTCTCTGACCCTCACCTGCTCACGCTGTCTCTCTCTCTCTCTCTCTCCTAGAAATAAATAAAAATATTTAAATATAGGGGCGCCTGGGTGGCTCAGTCGGTTAAGCGTCCGACTTTCGCTTGGGTCATGGTCTCGCGGTTCGTGGATTCGAGCCCCGCGTCGGGCTCTGTGCTGACTGCCAGCTCGGAGCCTGGAGCCTGTTTCAGTCTGTGACTCCCTCTCTCTCTGATCCTGCCCTGCTCACGCTGTCTCTCTCTCTCTCTCTCTTAGAAATAAATAAAACATTAAAAAAATTTTATAAAAAAAAATATTTAAATATATATATAAAAAAATAAAAAAATTAATGAGCCTTCTTGTGTTCAGTCTTGTTCCCTCCGGTCACTTCTGCTCCCTGCCATCTGCAATGAAAATCTGATTCCTAGCTCTCCTGCCTTTCTCGCCATTCCATTGCTTCATGTTACCCACAACTGCATTTCTCAAGTATGGTCTGTCAATACTAGCAAGTATTCCTTTGAAAACTGCCTCATGATCAATTAACTATGGGAAGTACTGGGATGGACATATGTTGCCTTCTTCCTCCCCTCCATTGGGCCAATAATAGCCAAAGAGTTGTTACGTACAGTTAGCTACTCTAGGCGAAACTAGATGGACTCATCAGAAGCCTTTCCTCAGAATGTGGAATTGGGACTAACAGACCCCACTCTCCTTCTGGAAAGTCTCTTGAACCTGGTATCCCTGGGCTGATTTGTCCCACGGTGTGGACAGGAAACCCATAGAGAAGACTGGAGTTGATGCGCCCAAGGAAAGATTAAAAGAAGTAAAAGGAACTCGGCAAACAGAGAGAAAAAAGAGAGTCCTGATAATGCTTCTCTTTCCCTGTGTTCCTCTACCTTCCTGGCTACTTCTCCCCTTGAATTCTGAAACACATGCCTGGATCCTGAACAATAAATTCTGCTTTTTTTTTTGCTTAGGTTAGATAAAGTTGAGTTTCTGCTACAACCAAGAGTCTTAACTAAAAGCTATGTATTCATTCACCATAGTTATTATTTATTTAATGCTTACAGGGTGCAAGCATTAAAGCATTTTTCATACCTTGTTTCATTTAATGCTCCTAATCAATATCTCCATGAGCAGGGCAACTTTATGGGCATGTGAACTGCATACTCCCACAAGCCCTGAAGCTTTAGAAGATTTCCACAATTAGTTTAATGCTCTGTCACTGCCATCTAGAAAATCTTAATAGTTCTTGGAAAAGATGAATTTTCATTTTGCACTGGGCTCCACAAATTATAGAACCAGTATTGGTTATGAGGTATTATCTCTATTTGACAAAAGACTTCTTAGCATCTTTAAAATAAAATTATGCATTGTAAATAACCAAGTGAGGGACATAGAGTGCAATGCTTCCCCCCAAAAAATGACTCTAAGAGACTTTTTTTCCCATGGAAAATCTTGTAGAAGCTTTGGGATCAGCAGAACACAGATCAAAGCCCAGCCCTTCAGTGATTTGTCTCCGCCCAACTCCAGCTCCTGATTCACAATGCACGTGAGCAGTTTCTTGCTTCTGTGCCTTCACGTATGCTTTGCAATCTGGCTTTGCTCATTAAGCACCTTCTGATTATAATTGGCTTCTCCTGTATATTCACCTACAAGGAAAGAATGCAGTCCTCAGCTACTGTAAATATCAGGTGTGCTTGATAGTTAAGGTAAAAGATGTAATTGATGCCTGACAGCCATTCTAATCACCTGGAATCTTGTAAGGGATGCAGTATCTTGGCCCTACTCCAGACCTACTGAATCAGAGTCTGCATTTAACAAGGTTCCAGGGCAATTCCTCTGCATAATAAAGCTTAAAAAGCATTGGTAAACCAATCACAATAATTCCATCTTACTAGATAGGAACTGGTTCTATAGTGGGTGTGTCATTCATTGAGAGCCTGTGAGACACCAAGAGGTCCCAACTCAGAGCATCTAGAGAGGAAAAAAAAGCCAAGCTCTCTCTCCTAGATGTAAACAAGAAAGCATCTTGCCCCCAGTTCCTGCCGACAGGCATCCTATGCTGCTAGTAGCCTACCCAGAATATTCATTCTCTTTGTCTTCTTCAGTAACAGATCCTCTGGGTGTCCTTGTGGACTGGAAGAGGCATAGGGTGGAATGAGTGGCCTGATTATTCAGCAACACACATTACATCTTAGGAATGTGTCTGTCTGGCCTGTTGAGACCAGTGATTCTCAAGCAGAGTTGCACATCAGAATCACCTGGGGGAAAATTTGAACCATATCATTCGCAGGCACCATCCCAGAGATTTTGACTGAATGGCTCTGGTCTGGCTGAAGCCTGGATATTGATATTTTTAAAAATATTCCTCAGTGGTTATAGTGGGTAGCCATTGAGAACCACCAATTTAGACAGACCACATCTTAGAGCATAATGTCCATTTAATATTCCCTATGAAAATGCCCCTCTCCACTGGGACTGTTAATGAAACTTCTTATAAACTTTTTACAACTTTGTTGTTTTTATAAAACCATAACCCCTTTATAAAAATTTCAAGAAATAAAAGTTCAGAGGCGCCTGGGTGGCTCAGTCAGTTAGGTGTCCAACTTCGGCTCAGGCCATGATCTCACGGTTCGTGGGTTCAAGCCCCACGTTGGGCTCTGTGTTGACAGCTAGCTCAGACCCTGGAGACTGTTTCGGATTCTGTGTCTCCCTCTCTCTCTGACCCTTCCCTGCTCACACTGCCTCTCTCTCTCTCTCTCTCTCAGAAATAAATAAAACATTAAAAAATTTTTAAAAAAGAAATAAAAAGTTCAAACCATCCCAATTTTAATATCACAGAAATACTAACATCCACAAGTGAACACTGTTGTTACAAGCATAAATACATATAGAAGGATGGAAAGAAGAGCTGCATAGAGTAATGGACAGAAATAGGCTCAATCAGGACATGGTATTTTTCTTAAAATACAGTGTTGAACTTAGTCTTACTTGAATTTAACAAAAGAACTGAAGGAACTGCTCAGATGCATGTTTCTTCCTTGTAAGAGATTGATTCATAAAAAGTTTCTCAAAGGTTAAACAAAATGACAAAAAATCAAAATAGGACAGAGGGACTTTTTCAAACTATGTGCTTCATTATTGGTCAGTACTGAGTTCCCTGCTATGAGAGACAGATTAACACTCTTTCACTTCCCCCATCTCTTCCCCGTACTTCCTAAATTCTGGTGCATGTTATTTTTCACTTTGTCAGGGTTTATAATATTTATATTCTATCTTATCCATCACTTTCCTCTTGATTTTTCTTAAGTTCAGTATTTAAATGTATTTATCATGCATTGCTTCATTTCCGACTTCATTTTGGTTTGGTTATGTGGATTTCATCATGTATCAGTTCGCCTTCATTTATGTGCTTTACGAAACACCCCCAACAATCATTTCCTAGCTCCCAGTTCTGTGGGATGGTCATTTGGGCTGCGTTTAACTGGGAGGTTCAGCTGATCTCTTCTGGACTTAACCTGTGCAAATGGTCATCTGGTATGAGCCTAGGGCTGCATCAGTCAGGTCTGGTGGTCAGCCTAAGTACCAGCAAGCTTGCTTTGTCTTGTTCACGTGGTGGCAGAATGAGAATGTAAGCTGCAGGCTTGGAATTCAAGTAATGTCCCTTCTGCTGCACGTCATTGGCCAAAGCAAGTCAGAAGGCCAGCCCATATTTAAAAGATGAAGAAACAGTCTTTATCTTTTGATGGGAGCAGCTACGAAGAAATTGTGTGTATTCGCAATCCTTCAACAGCCTCATATTCCCTAAGTTTTGAAATGCCTTTCTATTTTATTTAAACTTAAACAACTGTTCTTGAGTCTTGCTGTCCTATACCCATGCCATGCCCCAGGACTTTGTGGACACTGCTCTTAGGAAAGAGTCTGGAAAAGTCTGAGGCTGATTTGATTTCAACCTACGAAGAATTTTTTTCTCTCCTTTTGAAGTTTGATGTCTTAACCACAATATATCTCACTGTCCATCAGTTTCTAACAGATTTTCCTGGTATTACAATATAACCCTGATATTTGAAATTAAATTCTTTAATCATTTTGGGAAATTTTTCTGTATGATAGCTGTGAATATTTTTTCTGTGAACTTTTTTTTAAATGTTTATTTATTTTTGAGAGAGACTGTGAGCTACTCAGGCGCCCCTTTTTCTGTGACCTTTAATAGATTTTCTACTTCAGGGGCAAGAATTATTCTTATTTGAAACATCTTGTACAGCTTAAAGCTAATGAGAAGATCACTATTAAAAAGAAGTTTTTGGGGGGGTGCCTGGGTGCCTCAGTTGGTTAAGCGTCTTACTTCGGGTCAGGTCATGATCTCACGCTTAATGGGTTTGAATACTGGGCTTTCTGCTATCAGCACAGAGCGAGCTTTGGATCCTCTGTCTTGCCCCCAACCCCTCTCAAAAATAAACTTTCAAAAAAAAATCTTTTTTGAAAAAAAAAAGAAATATCTATGTCCTTCACATGTATCATCTCCTTGTTAATTGCCTCACAATCTTTGTCTTTTTCTTCTGAATTCACTACAATTAAATCAAGCCTTTTCTCCATGTTATTAATTCAATTTTCAGCCAAACTGTCAATGGTGCAATGTAATCGTCAGTGTTGATGATTCCTTAGTTCTTCAATCATCTTTTTCATCTCATTTTGATGTTTCCTCATCAGCTGTGCTGTTAATCTGTTGTGTCCCAACTCCAAACTTTGTGGTGCTGAGGTTAGGACTCTGTAACTGACACTTTACCAGCAGGCTAACTGCTAGACATTGCCAACAGTGGGCACCTGGAAAGAGCTAGGAAGGTAGGAGAGAGGAGAAGCCTCTGGCTCTTTCCACTTGTTATTCCTGTCGAAATGATCCCAAGGCAGCACATCAGCTCAACTGTAGCAGTGGGTTCCCGTTGCTAACTTCTTGTACCCTCTCAGAACCAGCCTGCTGGTACCTCGTTGAAGGAATGAGCAGTGGCTGGACAGCACCCCTTCTCTGAGGAGTAAGACTTTGTTCCTCTGGAGACTCTTCTCCAAATCCCTGAGGTCCTAGGAGCAACCAAGGTGTTCCCCTCCTCAGATGTCCAAGTCCCAATTCTGTGGGGGCTCTTCCTTTGCATCTAAGTTCAGCTGATGTCCCCGTCTTTTCTGTATTTCCCCAGGGGTGGTAGCTGCAGCTACTACCTCTATTGCCTCATCATGGTTCTCCTTCAGTGTAACCAATTCCCCACATTCTCTCCATTTATACAACCAATATTTTCCTGACTGATCCTGAACTGATGCATCATCTTCTAGAACTTACTGAATTATTGTTGTTATTTACACTGAATAACATAAATACTGAATTATTTATGTTATTAAACATTACAGCATAAGTATTTGCAAAAAATGTGACTTAAAAAAAATCTTTTCCCATGCTTGTATTGTCATTTTTTCTACATCTATTGTTTTGTTTAAAAGAGTCTCTTAGACAACATTGCTGGCTCCTATTTTTTAAACGGACTTATTGAGCTATATAACTCACATGCCATACAACTTACCCATTTAATGTGTACAGTTCAGTGGGTTTTAGGCTATCCACAGATGTGTACAACCATTAGCACAGTCAATTGTAGAATACTTTCATCACTTCAAAAAAAAAAAAAAAATTCCCTTAGGGTAGTACACTGCTGAAATCCTAAACCCTAGTCCTAAACAGCCACTAATCCACTTTAAAAAACTATTTATTTATTTTGAGAGAGAGGAGGGGCAGAGAGAGAGAGAGAGAGAGAGAAAATCCCAAGCAGTCTCTGCACTGACAGGGTAGAGCCCAACTCAAGGCTCAATCTCATGACTGTGAGACTATGACCTTTGCCCAAATCAAGAGTTGGACCCTTAACCCACTGAGCCACCCTGGAGCCCCACTAACTGACTTTTTGTCTGTATAGATGGTTTGCCTGTTCTGGACATTTCATATAAGTGGAATCATACAGCATGTGTCTTTTGTGACTGGCTTCTTTCACTCAGCATAATACTTTCAAGTTCCATCTATGCTGTGACTTGGATTAGTCTCTCACTGATTTTTATGGCCAAATAATATTTATTGCATGTATATACCGCATTTTTTTTCTGAGAGAGAGAGATAAGCGTGAGCAGGGGAGGGTCAGAGAGAGAGGGAGACACAAAATCTGAAACAGGCTCCCGGCTCTGAGCTAGCTGTCAGCACAGAACCCGACACAGGGCTCGAACCCGCGAACCGCGAGATCATGACCTGAGCTGAAGTCGGACACTTAACCAACTGACCCACCCAGGCGCCCCAATATACCGCATTTTGTTTACCCATTCATCAAATAATGGGCATTTGGGTTGTTTCCACCTCTTAGCTATTATGAATATGCTTCTGTGAACATTCATGATCAAATTTTTGGGTAGAATGTCTTTGTTCTTAGACTGTGGTTTCCCTCAGACTGGGTTCTCGGTATTTTGTATAAGGTGTGGTTTGTTTGTTTGTTTGTTTTCTTTGACCCTTGTAGTTTGTTTGCTTAATTACCTAGTGGAAAGGCCTTTTTTTCCCCCTTGCTCTTTTGCTTTGAGCAAATGTGAGCTTTCTCTCTCATCAAGAGCCAATGTGCCTTCCCTTCAGAGCTACAGTTTGAGTATGAGGTATAGTTTTAAGCCACTTCTCCATAGTCTGAGGAAACCCTGGAGGAGGAGGCAATAAGCTTATCTGGCACTAAATTAGATACTTGCTGGAGGACCTAGATTCTGGTCACTCAGTAGAGATCCTCCTGAACATTCTCTGCCAGGGCCCATGCCACTCACTCAAGGATTTATTCCACTCTCATGAGGTTCAGCTTGTTCTGTCAACTAAAAGTGTCCTAGAAGGTGACTAACCATGGTGATATCCACTTTGCTTCCTGTCCTATTCCATCCTAACAGTCTGGTCTGTGAGAGCCCTATCTCAGTACTACAGCCAGGCAGGAGCCCTGACCAGCTTGTGCATAGCTACCGTAAGCTTCCTTTCCTTCCTTTTTCCCTTCCAGGATGGAGCCCAATTTCTTTTCTTTCTCCTTCTTCCTCTTCTTCCTCTTCTTCCTCTTCTTCTTCTTCTTCCTCTTCTTCTTCTTCTTCCTCTTCTTCTTCTTCTTCTTCTTCTTCCTCTTCTTCTTCTTCTTTCTTCCTCTTCTTCTTCTTCTTCTTCTTCTTCTTCTTCTTCTTCTTCTTCTTCTTCTTCTTCTTCTTCTTCTTCTTCCCCTTTACTTTTAGTGTTTGTCTTGAGAGAGAGACACACACACACAGACAGAGAGCAAGAAGAGGAGGAGCAGAGAGAGAGGGAGACACAGAATCTGAAGCAGGCTCCAGGCTCTGAGCTGTCAGCACAGAGCCCGTCATGGGACTCAGACCCATAAAACATGAGATCATGACCTGAGCCAAAGTCGGATGCTTATCCACCTGAGCCACCCGGGCACTCCTAGACATAGCCCAATTTCTTAAGAAATTATAAATTTGTGGAAGATTGGTTTATATCAATTGTGCATTTTCAAATTTATGAGAAAGGTTTTCTTAGATATCCTCTTTTCAAATAGTTTATTGTCAAATTGGTTTCCAACAACACCTAGTGCTCATCCCAACAAGTGCCCTCCTTCATGCCCATCACCCCCCTCACCCCCCACACCCATCAGTCCTCAGTTTGTTCTCAGCATTCAAGAGTCTCTCATGATTTGCCTCTCTCCCTCTCCCCCACCATTTCCCCCCTTCTTCTCCCCCACAGTCCTCTGTTAAGTTCCTCCTAATCCACCTATACGTCCAAACATATGGTAGCTGTCCTTCTCTGCCTGTCTTATTTCGCTCAGCATAACACCCTCAAGGTCCATCCATGTTGCTACACATGGCCAGATTTCATTCTTTCTCATTGCCATGTAGTATTCCATTGTATAGATAAACCACATCTTCTTGATCCATTCGTCCATTGATGGACACTTAGGCTCTTTTCATGTTTTTGCTATTGTTGAGAGTGCTGCTATAAACTTAGATATTCTTTTTTTTAAATTTTTTTATTTCTAGAAGAGAGAGAGAGACAGCGTGAGCAGGGGAGGGTCAGAAAGAGAGGGAGACAGACTCTGAAATAGGCTCCAGGCTCTGAGCTGGCAGTCAGCACAGAGCCTGACGCGGGGCTCGAACCCAGGAACTGCGAGATCATGACCTAAGTGAAAGTCGAATGTTTAATCGACTAAGCCACCCAGGCGCCCCTGAACTTAGATATTCTTATATGGTGACCTTGCAAAACGTGAAAGACTCCCTTGTTCTCCAAGTCAGACATCCAGCCTCACATAGAGCATTTAGCCAAAGCTTCTATTTCCCACCTCAGAATAGTTTCCAAAGTACCTTCTGTCATTCTGGTGGTATTGTCAGAAACAGCATGGCTAGTGCAGGCCTGAATCCCTACCTTTTCCCTAAAGCTTATACAAAATAAAGACCCTACTATTAGCTAAACCTTAACTACCTATTGTTCCATGATAGGCAATAAAACAGTGCAGATCTGGATCACGGTATATTTTAGGTTCTGGGAACAGTTGTTCTAGGAAGCTGTGGTAGCTGTGGGTTTGTTTGCTTATATTCTCTGAATATTTGTGCATGAGGCCAGTGGTGTCATAGCCTTGTGTGTCCTATTTTCCCTGAAGGAGAAGCTTACTGAATATTAGAGAAAGAGCCAAAGGCATTTCCCTGAAAGGGAATGGGGTTTTCCCGGCTTGTTACAAGTTTTGGGCGGGGGACCTGGCTAGTCCTCCCATTTGGACACAGGAGAGAGTAGGGCTTTCCTTGATTTAAAAGAAGGATAGGTCCTGGACACAGGGAGCTCCAGGACTTTGTCCTATGTCTCTAAGGCAAGAGAAAAACTGGACCAGGAGACTTTGTATTATCAGAGACATGCCACACCTCCATAGTTCCCAGAGAATGACTTGCATGCCTTTGGGGTGATTCTGAGGCTGCGTGGTGAGTCAGGGACCCAAATAATGCTCATAAATTCAAAATTAAATTACTACCAGTCCATGATGTCAAAGAAAATCTACTGATAACTTCTACTTTATACACTGCCAGGAATAGAGATTTTCAAAGTAGATTATAGTTTCTCATTCATCATTCAACTAGAGATGCTTTCCCATAGGAAAAATATCCACAAAATATTATTGAAAACCTGGTAGTACAGCAGGCTCAGTGCAATCGTGTGATTTATGATAAAAAATATATTTTTGGTCTTCATCTGCATTCCTGGCACAAAAAGCACAGAAAATCCTTGGAATTTTAGAAGAGATGAGAGATAGAAGTATCTTTTGTTATTTAAAACAAGTCCCATTCAATCCTTTCTAAGTTTATGTTAATGAGGTGACTTTTGGAAAGCCTCTAACCTGGGAGCTGGTTGCCAGGGGAACCATCGAGGTAATTAGATGGGTGGAACTTTCAACCCCATCCACCACCACCACCCCACCACCCCCGCCCTGACCTCTGGGGAAGGGGAGAGGGAGACGGGTTGGAGGCTGATCTAATCACCAACGGCCAATGATTTCATCAATTGTGCCTGCATAATGAAGCCTACATAAGCACCCTAAACAATGGGGTTCAGAGAGCATCTCAGCTGGTGAACACGTCGAGGTGCTTGGGGGAGGATAGAAACTCCACATCTCTCCTCCATACCTAGTCCTATGCAGCTCTCCCATCTGGCTATTCTGAATTGTATACTTTTTTTATTTTTTATTTTTAAGTAGGTTCCATGCCCAATGTGGGACTTGAACTAACTCACGACTCTGTGATCAAGAGTCAGATACTCTACTGACTGAGCCAGCCAGGTGCCCCTAAGTTGTGTCCTTTTTTTTTTTTTTTAATGTTTATTTTTGAGAGAGACACACAGAGCATGAGCGGGGGAGGGGCAGAGAGAAAGGGAGAGAGAATCCAAAACAGGCTACAGACTCTGAGCTGTCTTCACAGAGCCCACTATGGGGCTCAAACCCACAAACTGTGAGATCATGACCTGAACTGAAGTCTGACGCTTACGTGACTGAGCCACCCAGGAGCCCCAGTTGTGTCCTTTCATAATAAGTAAACCAATAATCTAGTTAGTAAACTATTGCCATAAGTTCTGTGAGCTGCTCTAGCAAATTATCAAACATAGGTGGGTGTCCTGGGAACCTGGGAACCTCTGATTTATATCCAGTAGATCACAAGCACATGTGACAGCTTAGACTTGTAATTGGTGCCTGAAGTGGGAGAGGAGGTGACGTCTTCTGGGATTGGTCCTTAACCAATGGGGTCTGCTTTAATCCCAGGTAGATCGTGTCAAAATTGAATTGTATGACACCCAGTTGTTGTCTACAGAGAATTGGAGAATTGCTTTGTGTGGGAACCCTCTCCCCTCATATTTGGTGACCAGAATGAAGTATTGAGAGCAGTAGATGAAGAAACAGAGTTTTTTCCTCTCGCTGATGTAGAAGAGGAAATGAGTCTTTCCTACTCATTCATCCTCAGTGTTCATGGTCTCAGGTGTGCTGCATGTGTCAAAGGGCTTTAAAATACCCCACCCATTGCAGAAGTTCACTAAAAAAGTTGATCCTAGAGAGAAAACACAGCCTGTCAGGGAAAACAGAACTGCCCCATCATGTAGCCTTCTTGGGTTAACAAGTAAAGCCAACATTAAATATTTTATAGAGCATATTAGAGAGAAGCAAATCCTCCCTTGAAATGCAGACATAAGCCAAAACTATGAATCCTAGACCGTGAATAGTAACAAATGTATGAGGCAAGAAGTGAACATCCCAGAGCAAACTACACCATGTGGGACAATGTCAGGGTGATACCCACAAAGGAAGATATGGAAGAATTCTTGGATAGAAAAAACCTGAAGGGAAGAGACCATTCTCTTGGCTATAGTAGTTATGGATCTTCAGCAAGATCAGAACCTTCTGCACAGCATTTATATTGTGTTGTCTTCAAGAATTTAGAGTAAATTGATTGTAGTTCTCGTTAGAGTATGTGCTCCTTATTCTCAACTAGTCCTTTGACGTCTACACAAAGTCCCAAATAAAGCCTCAAGGTTTTGTTTTGGATGATATTAGAGCTGGATAAATCTTCTTGGATTATTCAAGTCAAAGGTCTAGTACATAGTCAAAACAAGGTAAGTAACTGTCCTTCACGCTTCTCCTTTTACAAGATGCTGTCCGGGTTTACCTCATGATCCACAACTATCCCAGTGCACACCTAATGTCCTCCACATATGCCCTGGGCTCACCTGCATTTGCACCCACATGCCCACCATCAGTGTCATGTCCTTATATATCCATCAGCATGCACATGTGCAGGATCACCCTCTTTAGTGGACCATGAGCATTGCGTCTGGGTCCTTGGCATTTCCCTTTCTTGATTCCTGCTTTTCATTTTCTTTTCAGAGACACACAAAACCCCAGAGTTGAAAGCATTTCCTAGTGATAGCTTCATTCTTCCTGCTTGTTAAAATCAACATTCTGAGTCACCCCTGGAGTCATCTTTGACTTTTATCTTTCTCTAATAATGCACATACAATCCATCAGAAAATCTTGTTGGCTGTTCTTTTGAAAATATCCAGATTCTGACTATTTGCTGCTATTTCCACCATGCCCACTCTAGTCTGGGCTACAATCATCCCTTAACTGGACTACTGCATAGCCTTGTCTCCCTGCCCCCCATCCTTGCCCAGCTCTGATTTATCTGCACCCAGCAGCCAGTGTGTTCCTTTTATAATTCACGTTGGATCATGTCTCTCCTCTGCTCAGAACCCTGTAAGGCCTTCCCTTGTCACATGGAATAAATCTAAAATCTTTATTTACCATGACATTTATCTTTTGGCCCTCTGCTACCTTTCAAATCTACCCTTCTTGCCTACTCTTTTTTTTTTTTTAATATTTTTTATTTATTTCTAGGAGAGAGAGAGAGAGAGAGAGAGGCAGCGTGAGCAGGGGAGGGTCAGAGAGAGAGGAGTCACAGACTGAAACAGGCTCCAGGCTCTGAGCTGGCAGTCAGCACAGAGCCCGACGCGGGGCTCGAACCCACGAACCGCAAGATCATGACCCAAGCAAAAGTCGGACGCTTAACCGACTAAGCCACCCAGGCGCCCCCCTTCTTGCCTACTCTTAAGCCACACTGGACCATTGGCTGTTCCTCACACATACCAGACACTCTTTGTGCCTGTGTCTTTGTGTTTTTAATTCCTCTGCTAGACCATTTCCTCCCAGATACATAGGCACATTCACTTCCTCACTTCCTCCAGGTGTCTGCTCAAATTCACTTAATCTGGAGATTCTTCCTCAGATAACACAAATACCCATGTGTTCCCAGCCATTCTGTATCTGTCCCCTTACTCTGATTTTTCTTCTTGCCACTTCGCACCACACTGAGGTATTATTTATCTATTGTTCCTCTTAATGCATTAGAATGTAAGCTTCACGAGGACAGGGACTTGGTTATGCTGTCTGCTCTACCCCAGCTCCTGGGCAACGCCTGACATGGGGAAGGCAGCGTGAGAAATATGTGTGGAGTGAATGAATGAACTCTTCACAGGAGGTATCTACTCATACTTGCCTAAGTATTTTTTTGGGGAAAAAAAGCTTTTATAAGGGTTTCCTCCTGAACCTCTGAGGAGATGTGGTCAAGGAGGACACTGCCCCTCCCGCGTGCTATGGTTCTGCCTCAGGACAATGAGGTTGGACTGTGAGCGAGGTGACATTATGAGGTGTTTATGACGCTGTTTTTTAGAAGGGCAGGCTCCGTGAAATGGAGCCTTCCAAACCAGTCCAACAGGAGTGAGGGCAGGATTCTGCCCAGACTAGTAAAGAAGAGAGTCATGGGGGCCTCCCAAGCCCTGATTCTGCCCATGCCAAAGGAGAGTGGTGAAGGGGGCACTGTGGCAGTCATCCATGGAGCTCTCTCTGAGGAACAGGGGCTGAGACAGTGAGGGGGCAGGGCGTTGCCCCACACACACAGGATATGGAAACGGCAACTTGTTTTGCCATGAAACCAGTCGCTGCAGGTAAGCAGGCCTCACTTCCAGACTCATCCATTCATTTCGGCACATGTGTACTGAGCACGCGCTATGTGCCAAGCACCATTTTAGGCCCTAGAGGACAGTTCTAGGAGCTGCAGGTGTCTGGGAGCTGGGACTCAGGCCACAGGGAGGGGTCCACGTTGGCTCAGGAGAGTGCCACGGTCTCTCTCCCCTTCAGTGCAGTCTTTTTTTTCCTCCCTGGACGCTGACGCTGGGCTGCCTCTCTATCTCCTCACAGGGATCCGTGCCGCCTGTGTCACCAGGACTGCTGTTGACTCAGGGAGGCACTGGGCAGCCTCCGGAGGTTCCTACCACCCCTGCAGGCTCCTCACTATGAGGGTTCCCAGCCCCTTCTCCTAACTGCTGCCAACTCCCCAAGGGACCGAGGGTCCTGTCCCTCGTCTGCTGTTCTGTGCTCCTGACTCCCGCCCCCAGCTGCCCTGGAGCCTGCCCCCGGCACTGGCTTTGTGGCTTGCTGGGGGCAAGGAAGCCAGCTGTGCCTGGGGAAGAAGCAGGAAATGGAGCAATATACGTTTGCGGAGGGCATACCTTTAGGGGTGTTTCCTCAGGGATGTTGGTCAGGGCTGTGGGCGAAGAGGTGTCAGGTAGAGGTAAGAGAGGGCCAAGCTCTAAGCTAGTCGGTCATGTTGCAAGTATAGAATGGACCTCAGTCCTGGACATTGGCACCCAGGCACTGATATCCAGGGCCAGTTTTTACCCTGCCAAGGCCTAGGGGTGGGAGGTAGGGGAGGCATCCGGAGATCCACCCAATACTCTGTGGGACATGCTAGCCCCGAAGTCTTACTGGCTGGCCTGATCCATTAACCCCCAGGCAAGGCCTGCAAGGCCAGCTCAGACTTCCTCTGGGACTCTGGGAGTGGCCAGCCTGTTGATGTCCTCTTCCTGGCAGCTGCAGGGCTGAAGTCACCTGTAAACACTCGGGTGTACATCTGAAACAGCTGGGTGAGGCTAACAACGCAAAGGCTGACGTGAGCTGGTTTCCCGCATTTGGCGCTCCCTGCCTGGACCACGCAGGGAGTTCTGGTCATGACCAGGCAGTGGGGCTGGGGCTGTCCTCACAAGTATAACGACTTTGGGTCATCTCTAGGGATCCGTCCAGCACTGCTGTTGTCTGATTCAGAGGAGAAGAGATGTGACTACGGGCTCATGGATTTTTTGGTTTTTATGTGAGAACACCCGGAGCTCTGAGTCCGTACAGCACTTTGTATTTTTCAGGGTGTTTTTGTACAAGACCCTTCCGAGAGAACCCAGGCCTGCCGCAGGACTGGCCAGAGCATTTGCAGAGTCTGGACACTAGGGATGTGACTGAACACTAGCTCCCCAGGCAGGGAAAGCCAGCAAGTGACAAGGAAGAGTAAATCACAGACTGCACGAGCATTCCCAAGGGCCGCCAAATACCTGAAGTGAGGTACTGCCGAACTGGGCTTCGACCTCATAAAGAGGGAGGTGGGAGACCGAAGGGGACCTCATTTATGATTATTATTAAAACTTAAGGTAGTGGGCGCCTGGGTGGCTCAGTATTTAAACATCAGACTTCGGCTCAGGTCATGATCTCATGGTTTGTGAGTTCGAGCCCCGCATCGGGCTTTGTGCTGACAGCTTGGAGCCTGGAGCCTGCTTGGGATTCTATGTCTCCTTCTCTCTCTCTGCCCATCTCCGGCTCACATTCTGTCTGTCTGTCTCTCCCTCAAAAAACATTTTTTTAATTAAAAAAATAAAAATTAAGGTTTTTTTGTTTGTTTGTTTTTTCTTCTTAAATGAATCTGGCAGCCACAGTTTGCTGAGGTCTGGTCATTTGGGTGAAACGAACAGCATTGTTTCAAGATGGAGGCAGTACAGTGTTTCATAAAATCCGAGAAATTGCTGCCTAGAGCCGAGCCCCTTTCGTCACAGCTCTGGAAACAGGAGAGAGCATTCCTGGGACAGACACTGCATTTTCACAAATGGTACTCGTGGTGAGGCAGAGATGAGGTCCCCTCGCTGCAGGACCATGAACAGGGATGCTGGCAGAGAGATGGAGGGCAGGAGGGCGGAGGGGGTGAAAACACCTGATCCTGACTGTAGCTGGCAGATGGGTTTCTGAGCACACAGGACGCTGCCTCCTGAGAACTACCCAAAATACTTGAGGGAAACGTGTTGGGCCCTAGAGCCTAGAGTGGGCAAGTGGGAACAAGAGCAGGAAATCCGACTCATTGATGCAAAGGGAACTGTGTGTGCGTCCACAGACTGACTGATGTGTGCACTTTGGGGCTGTGCTGACCGGCTTCCTAGGAAGCACTCAGGGTTTCTGTTATAGAGAGGGAAGCAGCCGTAAGGCACCCTCGGGTGCTCCTCGTCATCCCACTGCTGAAAGCAGACAGGGCCACAGGCAGGGTCTGCCCCCTCCCACAGGCGAGTGAGACCCAGCAATGGCCCCCCAGGATTCCACTGCAGCTTCAGGACAACTCAGGTATGACAGGTGGGAGACAATGGGAGAATAGGCCTCAGCCTTCCCTGTCCCTTTCCACCGAGAAAACCCTGGGCTGACTCCTTCCCCTTCCCGGTTATCTTCTTGGCCATGCTAAGCCCTAACCTTACGTTCTCCCTGCATCTTCAGGGCACAGGCCCTACTGGCCTATGGGCTCAGCCCACCTCTCAGCCCCATTTTCCTGCAGGCTTACAGGTCCCAGAAGACTTCTGAGTCTTTGGGGTTCAAAGGGGACCATGTTGTTTACACATTAATAAATCCTCACCAAGGGGTCTTTTTTTCTTTTTTTTAATGTTTATTTTTGAGACAGAGAAAGACAGAGTGTGAGCAGGGCAGGGGCAGAGAGAGAGAGAAAGGGAAACACAGAATCCGAAGCAGGCTCCAGGCTCTGAGCTGTTAGGTCTGAGCCCCAGTACAGGGCTCAAACCACAAATTGTGAGATCATGACCCGAGCTGAAGTCTGATACTTAATCTACTTAACCGACAGAGCCGTCCAGGTGCCCTCTCACCAAGGGGTCTTAAAAATAGTTGGTTTCTTGCCTCAGACCCCATTCTACCCCCTCATTTCCCATCTATTTTCTTCTTTCCCCATCTTTGTCACCCTCTCTGGGTTACATCCCATGCATAAGAAACCATTTGGGGCTGATCTGCAGAAACCCACGCTGCTGCTTCTGGAGTGTGTCTGCTGGACTTTTGTGGAGGAGATTTAGGTAGGAATGGACTCACCGGGGAATCCTCCCGCCCTGGGAAATCTCCATGACGCTTTACCCATTTACAAACTCCTTCATAACACCGAGATAGTAACTGGTCATTATCATGCTCTGGTAATGCCTATCTGTGAGTGCCTTGCCCACCCTGGGCACCACTACTGGAACCACAACTAGCAGCTGAGTTCACTTAGCTTGCCCAGACATGACTCCAGAGCCCTGCAAATTTGACTCACATGAATTAAGAAGGGTTCTGTAACTCACCATTTTATTTATACAAAAGAATAATGCTTTTAGATCATTTGAGACAATTGAAAACTACCAGAATTGGGGCACCGGGGTGGCTCAGTAGGTTAAGCTTCTGACTTTTGATTTTGGCTCAGGCCCTGATCTCAGGGTCCATGAATTCAAGCCCAGCATCAGGCTCCTTGCTGACAGTACAGAGCCTGCTTGGGATTTTCTTCCTCTCTCTGACCCTCTCCTGTTTCATGGTCTCTCTCAAAATATCACCGTACACCAGCAGTCAATTATACACTGACCACAAGTTCCGTACAACTGCACTGTTCAGCATGGGAGCCACTAGCCACAAGTGCCGATTTAAATATTGTAATTAATGACAATCAGGTGAAATTAAAAATGCAGCTCTTCAGTTGCACTAGCCACATCCCCAGTGCTCTGTGGCCACATGTAACTACTGCTGCTATATTTGTCAGCACAGGTAAAGAATGTTTCCACCACGGCCAAAAGTTTTACCACAGCTGTCTTCAAGAGTGTCATGCTGGCATTAAATCCAACCTCTTCACGCTATGGAATTGGTGAGACCCTTATGGAGGAGGGTCTGATGAAAACATCGCTGTCCGTTCCTGTCTGTGTCTCCCTCATCCTTGATTCTGAGGCTTTCTTATCTGTGTCCCTCATTGCATGCTGTCGGGCCTGGAAGAACATCTTTTATATCTTTGCTGATCTGCCTATTAAAGAGAATTCCGCCTTCTCATCTGCAATTGCTTGGAGTTTACATTTTAAGTACAGAATCTTTGTCTATTAGGTCTACACTAAGTTAAAGAGTGGGTGCCAGGAGTTTGGATTGAAGCCTCTCCTTATTGGAGCAGGGCTGAGTTGTCCTGGGCTGGGTATCTCTGCATTTACGCAAGCCTGAGTCAGTGAGATACCAGACACAGGGTCAAGGACAGAACCAAGGTCTTTAGAGCAGTCTGCTTGTCCTTTGGTTCGAATGTTCCATGGCTGCTGTAATCATTAACTCTTGCAGGAGGCTCCCTCTGATCTGCCTCTGATCAACTGCTTCTATTGAAGTTCTGAAATGGGAGAAGTAAAGAATGGAAGCGAGAGGGTCAGGCCAAGAATCTGGTGGTGGGGCAGCGGGGAGGGACAGAAATGGCCTGCAGAGCACCGTGTCCCCGATCTGTTCTGACACCTTCATGTGTTCGCTGTTGTGTTGCTTCCCACGAACAGCTCTGAGGCCTGCCTCGTGGTCTGGGCAGGCTGGTCATGCTGGACACAGTGCGATATGCTGACCTGAGCACTGGTTCCCGAGTCCAAGGGCGGTGCCTGCCTTTCTTGTCACTTACATGTTTGTCCTGATAGCCTGCTCTCTCTCTGAGCTGTGCTGACTATGCACTCACTGACCCCTGTGCTCTGGCTGCTCCTTGTGGCTGCAGATCACAGTCGGGATGCTGCACTTCATGCTGGACCACCTCCCTTCTTGCACTGATGCATTTGCACACTGCCTAGGCTCTGCCACCCTGTGCCTAGATGTCCCTCTGTGCAGAGGCCCTTTCCACCCGTGTAGGCTCCAACACCCCAGGCCAGGCTGCCCTCCAGCATGGACACTCTCCTTACCCCGCTTGGGTTGTAACACCCTGTGCCAGCCAGCTCTTCCCCACGTGGTACCCTCTTTACCCTACTGAAGCGGCACCCCAGGACAGGTCACTCTTCGTCTTAGTCACTGCAGGCTGCTATAACCAAGTACCACAGATGAGGTTGTGCATGAACAATAAAAATTTACTTCCCACGGTTCTGGAGACCAGATGTCTGAGATCATAGCACAAACATGGCAGGGTGTGGTGAGACCCTCTCCCAGCGTTCTGACTCCTTGTGCTCTCACAGGTTTAAGGAGAGAGAGGGATATCTGAAGTTCCTTGTTTACCAGGGCACTGATTGCATTCATGAAGGCTTCACTCTGGTGACCTAATCACCTCTAAAAGTCCCATCTCCTAATACTATCGCATCGGATGTTATGGTTTCAGCGTCCGAATTCCAGGGGGACACAAATCTGCAGTCCATTGTATTCCTGTACCTGCACGTCCTCCTTTCTCTGACAGGCTCCAACACTGTTACTTCTGGGGCTGCCACCGCCCTTTCTCTCCCTCCCTGATGCATGCCAATTTTGCCTGGTGCCACCAAGTGACTTTTGTCTAAATTGATCAGAAGGGAGAGGACAAAGAGGAAGTGAAAGAGGAAGAGGACTGTTCCTTTATTTTTAACATCGAGTATGTCTGTGCAGTGACCACGCTGTGTCCATTTCCTTTGGTACACAGCACATCAAGCTGCTGCTGCTTGTGCTCCCTGTTCAGTTCCTCGGGTTTGCTGTCTTTTTTGAGGTGATTCCACTCATGCACTTCTTACATCTCCACTGCCTGTCTTCCATATCTATCAATGTCTTCATGATTTATTTTATTAAATTTTCTTTTAATGTTTATTTTTTTGAGAAAGACTGAGCGCAAGTGAGGGAGGGGCAAAGAGAGGGAGACACAGAACCTGAAGCAGGCTCCAGGCTCCGAGCTGTCAGCACAGAGCCCAGGGTGGGGCCCAAACCCACGAACCATGGAACATCATGACCTGAACTGAACTCAGACAATTAACCAACAGAGTCACCCAGGCATCGCCGTCTTTATGATTTATTTTAAAACTGTATTTCCATTTCATTATCAACACTATTTCATTTCAATGCTCCAGTTTTTCTGTTTTGTTTTGTTTTGTTTTTTACTACGTTTTCAGCTGTGTTAATACTCTCTAGTTCTGCTCTGCTTCTGCTTTGAATTCTGTGATGTTTCTTTTTTCCCTTGTACCTGTGCTTCCCTGGAGTCCACAGATGTATCAGATCAAGTTTTATCTTCTCTTTTTTTTTTCTCACAATGTCTTCTCTGGGACTATATATTTCTCTTTTGTATTTTTTTTCATCAATTCTGTTTTTTCGTGGGGCACCTGGGTGGCTTAGTCGGTTAAGCGTCCGACTTTCGCTTAGGTCATGATCTCGCGGTTTGTGGGTTCGAGCCCCGTGTCGGGCTCTGTGCTGACTGCCAGCTCAGAGCCTGGAGCCTGTTTCAGTCTGTGACTCCCTCTCTCTCTGACCCTCCCCTGCTCACGCTGTCTCTCTCTCTCTCCTAGAAATAAATAAAACATTAAAAAAAATTCTGTTTTTTAGTTAAGTCTTTTTAAGTCATGACCAAATATTTGGTCAGAATTTTCATCTATTTCATGGCTGCTTTGTTGGGTGGTTCCTTGTACCTGGTAAATTTTGCTGCAATTTCCTGCTTCCTCCCTCCCTCCCTCCTTCACTCCCTTTTTCCATCCCTTCCTCTCTTCCTTCCTTTCTTCCTTTTCCTTTTGTATTACTGCTGGCTGCCTTTGAATTTCCCTGGTTTACCTTATTTTTAGAGGATGCTCCACAGTCCAGATTTTTGCTAATGTTTTTCTTTCATTGATTGTTACTGGTTGCTTTATTTCCCCAATGAGACATCTTTGCTGTCCTCCTTCGCTGCCACAGCCCTTACCATATGCAAGGGATATTGATTTATCATCTCAGGCCGGGCCTCTTACCTAAAGGAGGTCTTCATGCTGGTGGTTTCTTAGATCTGTTGCTCTTGGGCTGTTTTGCATTGTACTTCCTTATTCTACCCTCTACCCCAAAGGGCTTCCATAACTTATTCCCTTTGTAAAGATTATGAAGGGAACTCAGCAGCTTTTGGTAGCCTTTATGCATATTTGGAGTCTTTAGATCTTATGTCTCCTAGTTGGGCTGAAAAGAAGTTTCGATATTTCCCATTACTTATTAAACTCCTGTTTACTAACACACACACAACTTCTGACACTATGTGTATGGGACACATAATTTTCCAGTTTTTTGGAGGATACCAAGTAGGTTCCTACAATTTAACTTAATTCTGACACTAACTGCCTGGAGTTAACACAAGCCACACAGGTCAAGGTCAAGGGCTCAGTCCTGCAAGACCATCCCTATTTCAGATGCCAGGTGCAAGTCACTTATACTTCAGACCAGCTAGCTATGTATTGAGGGTTTCCATGATCCTCTCCTTGTATTTCACAGATTGCTAGAACAGCTCCCAGAAGAGAGGAAAACACTTTATGTTTACTGGTTTATAATAAAGGATAGAATAAAGTGTACAAATGAACAGCTCGACGAGGAGGTACATAAGTCAAGACCCAGAAGGGTTCTGTGTGCAGGAGCTCCTCCATACATGGAGCTGGAGTGCTCCCCTCTCCCAACATGTTGGTGTTTGTTCTCGGCATTCAAGAGTCTCTCATGGTTTGCCTCCTTCTCTCTTTCCCACTATTTCCCCCCTTCTTCTCCCCCATGGTCCTCCGTTAAGTTCCTCCTAATCCTTCTATACATGCAAACATGTGGTAGCTGTCCTCTGCCTGACTTATTTCGCTCAGCATAACACCTTCAAGTTCCATCCAGAAGCTCCTTGAAGCTCCTACTTTAGGGGTTTTTATGGAGGCTTCATCACATAGGTGTGTTCAATTATTAACTCAGTCTCTAGTCCCTACCCTCTAGTGGGAAGATGGGGGTGGGCTGGAATTTCCAAGCTCCTAATCCTGTTCGGTCTTTCTGGTGACCTGTCCCCAGCCAGATGCCCCAGGGTCATCACAGTTGAACAAAAGATGTGGATTTAGGAGTTCTTGGTAAGACTGCTATCACCCTGTCACTTAGGAAATGACAAGATTTTAGTAGCTCTCAGTCAGGAACCAGGGTCAAAGACTAAATATTAGCAGGAACTGAGGGCCAACACCGGTATAGATATTTCATATGATTTCACACAAATCATTCTTCTTCTGCCATTTCAATGCTTTTGTGTAGCTGACAATTCTTTATATTAACTTCCTCCTGTTAATAAAATTGCTGTGTGGTTTTTGTCACCTGATTAGACTCAGACAGATGTATGTATATGGCTTTTGGGTTTTGTGATATGAAAACAAGTTTTTCCATTCTTCTTATATTCCTTTGAGGGTTTTTCTATGTACATTTATTATTTTTTTTAAATATTTTTTTAAAATTAGTTATTTCTAGGAGAGAGAGAGAGAGAGAGAGAGAGAGACAGCGTGAGCAGGGGAGGGTCAGAGAGAGAGGGAGATACAGACTCCGAAACAGGCTCCAGGCTCTGAGCTGGCAGTCAGCACAGAGCCTGACGCGGGGCTCGAACCCCCAACCGCGAGATTATGACCCAAGCGTAAGTCGGACGCTTAACTGACTAAGCCATCCAGGCGCCCCTATGTACATTTAAATACTTGATTAGTTTGTTATTTATCTTGGTATAAGTCATAGAATATAGAGCTATGTTAATTTTTAAAAAATGGCTACCTAGATGTTTCAACTTTATTTTTAAAATTTATTTATTTATTTATATGTTTTTATTTATTTCTTTTTTTTAATGTTTTTATTTATTTCTAGGAGATAGACAGCGTGAGCAGGGGAGGGCCAGAGAGAGAGGGAGTCACAGACTGAAGCAGGCTCCAGGCTCTGAGCTGGCGGTCAGTACAGAGCCCGACGCGGGACTCGAACCCACGAACTGCGAGATCATGACCTAAGCGAAAGTCGGACGCTTACCCGACTAAGCCACCCAGGCGCCCCTGTTTTTATTTATTTCTGAGAGAGACAGCGCGACAGCATGTGCAGGGGAGGGTCAGAGAGAGAGGGAGACAAAGAATCTGAAAATCTGAAGCAGGCTCTAGGCTCTGAGCTGTCAGCACAGAGCTGGACTCGGGGCTCGAACCCACCAACTGTGAGATCCTGACCTGAGCTGAAGTCAAACGCTTAATCGACTGAGCCACCCAGGTGCCACCCCCACCCCACCCCCCCGCCAATTTTTTAAATAGTTTATTTATTTTTGAGACAGAGAGAGATAGGGCATGAGCGGGGGAAGGGGCAGAGAGAGGGAGACATGGAATCTGAAACAGGCTCTAGGCTCTAAGCCGCCAGCACAGAACCCCACGTGGGGTTCAGACCTATGAACTGTGAGATCATGACCTGAGCCGAAGTCCGACATTTAACCCACTGAGCTACCTAGGCGCCCCTCAACTATATTTATTAAATAGTCCATCTTTCCCCCCATTGATTTGAAGACCTTTATCATCAACAAATTTCTATCCATATGTGGGTCTAATTCTAGATTTTTTATTTTGTCCCATTGTTCTACATGTCTGTTCCTCTAAATATACTTTTAGTTATTTTAACTTTAGATTTTCATATCCTGTAGGGTTAATCTTCTCCCATACTCTTTTACTTCTGAATTTACCTGGTCATTAGTTTCCAAACTTAGATCTTGTTTTGATTTTTCCATTGGTTCTAGGGTTTTTTCCTACTGTCTCCATCAGGAGAATTTAAAAACTTTTTAAATGAATCTTTCTTATTAGAAGTTTAATTTGCATTCTTATTATCATTGTTAAAGGAGAGCATTTTAAATGGCCATTTATTTTCTCCCCCTAATTTTGTGAATTACCTGTTCTTTTTAATTAGAACTTACTGCCAAAGTTTACAGGTGTTATTTTTTTTCTTGTTCATTTATAAATGTTGATTTAAAGATGTTGCATAATCTGGATACGAATTTGTTGCCAGGCATCTGAACTGGAAATATTTTCTCCCAGTCTGTGACTTTTCTTCAGTAGTGCAATTTTATTTTTAAAAATTTAGTTCTTAAATATAATTAACATTGATCAATCTTTTCTTTTACGACTAACACATTTGGGAGTCTGTTTTCGAAAGAAACATTTTTTTCCCAGGGCACCTGGGTGGCTCAGTTGGCTAAGCATCTGACTCTTGATTTCTCAAGTCATGATTTCACTGTTTGTAGGATTGAGCCCCATGTCAGGTTTTATGGAGTGATGGTGGGGTCCGGACCCGAGGGCCAAGAAAATTCTTGAGACATCTTTGCTGTAAAAAGGTGATTTTATTAAAGCACAGGGACAGGACCCAGGGGCAGAAAGAGCTGCACTGGGGTTGTTAACAGTGACTGGTTATATACTATGGAATTTGAGGAGGTGAAGTCAAGAGGAAGTTTCTTCAAGGGACTTTCATATGGTAAAGAAGACTCATAGATTACTGGAGGACTAGCTTTTGTTAAGCTAGGGTTGTTGTGCCCTCTAGCAAAGCATTAACATTAAGAAACTAGGGAGTTCGTGGAGAAATGTTATACTCTGTATTTGCCTCAAGTATTTGTCAATAGGCTGTAGGTTTTAAGGAAATTTAATTTTACCTGCACTTCCTTCTGGTCTTTGTTTGCCGCATCACTGTGGAAGGGAGGGTGATGTTGGGGCTATAGGTTTCTGGAGGTTAGGCTATTGATAAGATTGCCTTTTTCTTTAAATTTATGAAAATATTTGTAAACTGATGGAGACTCCTGTCCTGCATGAGTGAAATCTATCAGTTAACCATTGGGTTTCTTTCCCTTTCCTTTGTCCTTGTGAAAAGGAAAGCCAGCAAGAGCAGATAAAAAAAAAAAGTGCTAGCCAGATGTTTAAGGCCGGATACTCCTTTTCAATGCTTTTGGCTTCTGTAGTCCCGCTTGTCTTTTGCATGAGTCAACTGCCCGCATAGCACAACCGATATTGCCCCCCATCATTGTGCAGCCAATAGAATGTTTCCAAGTACACAGAAGCTAGCCAGGCATAAAAGAAGGCCCACAGCAGAGCTCGGGCTCAGCAAAATACAGTCTTTTCTGATGCCCCAAGTGTGTATTGCCGAGTATTTGCTGTAATACTTGGGCAGCCAGGAGTGCCTGAGCATGCCTGAGGAATATCATACACATCCCACTGGGGAAGGGGGGGCGAGGGAGTTGTGGTGTGCCACCTTGCCTTATGTTCCCTCATCAGGGTTCTGTGCTGACAGTGTGGTGACTGCTTGGGAAGAAAGAAAGAAAGAAAAAGAGAGAGAGAAAGGGAGAGAGAGGGAGGGAGGGAGGAAAGAAAGAGACAGAGGAAGAAAGAAAAAAAGAAAGAGAGAAAGAAAAGAAAAATATATTCCTAATCTAGGGTCATAAAGATAATTTTTCTATGCTTTTCTGAACATTTTAAAATTTAGTTTTTCACATTTACTGCTTTCCATGTAGAACTGTTATTTATGTATGTTATGAAGTATGGTTAAATTTTATTTTATTTGTTAATAAGGTTATGCTATTTACCCGCACCAATATACTTCTGACATAAAATTTTTTGTTCTTTATTTTTTAATTTAAAAAAAAAATTTTTTTTTAATGTTTTTTATTTATTTCTAGGAAAGAGAGAGAGAGACAGCGTGAGCAGGGGAGCGTCAGAGAGAGAGGGAGTTACAGATTGAAACAGGCTCCAGGCTCTGAGCTGGCAGTCAGCACAGAGCCTGACGCGGGGCTCGAACCCACGAACCGCGAGATCATGACCTAAGCGAAAGTCGGACGCTTAACCGACTAAGCCACCCAGGCGCCCCATGTTCTTTATTTTTTTAGTGTTTATTTATTTGTTTTTGAGAGAGAGATAGATCAAGAGCAAGGAAGGGGCAGAGAGAGAGAGAGAGAGAGAGAGGGGACAGAGGATCTGAAGTGGGCTCTGCATTGACAGCACAGATATATGCTGGGGCTCGAACCCATGAGATCATGACGGGAGCCAAAGTCAGATGCTTAACAGACTGAGCCACCCAGATGCCCAAAGTTTGTACATGTGCATATGTAGCTCTCTGGGTTCGCAGGTTGGCTCCTTGCTTGCTTTCTTTCCCTATGCTAGTATCACACTGTTTTAATTACTGTAAGTCTTGCTTTCTAGGCTCCTCACTCTGTTCTTTTTCTACCCAAATTTTCCTGGATTGAAATTGCATTGGATCATAAATCAGTTTGGGGAAAATGGACATTTTTATACCTTTGAGTCTTTCTATATAATAACATGACATATTTCTCCATTTCTGTAAGTTCTAAAATACCTTGAATAAATTTGCACGCCTTTCTTTGTAAACATTATGAAAATGTTTTTTATTAGAGTAATTCCTAGGTATCCTTTTAAAAGTTACTATTATAAAATGATGTGGTAGGCTATATTACTATTTCCAGTTCTTTTTTTTTTTTTAAGTTTATTTATTTTTGAGAGAGTGAACAGGGGAGGAGCAGAGAGAGAGGATCCCAAGCTGGCACCACACTGTCAGCGCAGAGCCCAATGGGGGACCTGAACCCATGGACTGCGAGGTCATGACCTGAGCCAAAGTTGGACCTTTAACTGAGTGTCCCACTTGACTGAGCCACCCAGGGCTCCCATACTATTTCCCGCTCTTTATCCTTCTCCATAAACTTTTGCCTTGTGTCTTTGGAGTTTTTCTCAAAAGAGGAGTAAAATATATCCTCAATACCAATGTCGGATTTGCTTTGGACCTAGTATCGGTAAAAGTCAATATGTCCTTTTTTGACACTGTGTCATTTGTACCTGTGGGATTTTAATTTACGGAGTGGCTGTGTGACACGGAGAGGCCAATGCCATTGAAAGAAGAATGCATTACGTACATTTGCCAGGAGAAGGGGGCCTGTCGTGCCACTTAGGGTCACAGGGAGAAGCACGAGTTTTGGTCAGGAGGCAGAAGAGTGAGGGGAAGGAATAAACCACACCCTTTATTGAGGTTTCCCTGGGAAGGCAGGCAAGGCAGGGTAGTTGAACAGTTTAGGATCAGCTGGATGGAATAATTCTGGCAGGCTTTGGGCTATGGGCGTGGTGTCTAGTTGCCTGGTATCTGGCCCTGGGGTGATTTTGGCCCTGGGGTGATTAGATAAAGGCGGTTGTCACCTTGCATGTGGGATGCATGCTCTCAGGCAAGTTGTTTACTGTCTTTAGGCATTAGCTAACTCCAGGAGAAGCGGTCTCTCATGTCTGGAAGGTCCTCAAATGCCAGAGCATCAATACAGAAAATATAGTTAATACAGAGACGGGATCTTGGGGTGAATTGTGTGTTCCTGCTTGCCTTCTGGTGCTTTTGTCTTAGGGATGCTCTAATAATGCAGATGCTCACTCTGAAGAGTGAGAGAGGGGAGCAGAGCTGCCCCAGCCAAGCCCCAGCCCACAGCCAGGCCATGGGCTTCTGCTAAACTCCGACCGCCTTTAGGTGCACAAACAACAGGGTCATTGTTTCAAGGCCTGAGTTTGAGAGGGTTTGTCACAGAGCATTACTGTGGCAATAGATTACTGACACACCTGGTTTGTTTTTATAAAATTAGGATCAGGAAAAGATAGGATAAAATAGGATAAAATAGGCAGAGAGGGTGAGGGTAGGACCTGAGGTCCCTGGGTGGGGAAAAACACATATTTTGGAACAATGCTGGGAGTGGCTGGCCATAGCAAACCCCTTCAGGTGTAAGATCCTCTTAAGAATGTAACGGACACCACCCACTCCCCCTCAGGTTCCTCTTAAGAATTAGACACTCAAAATAGCTAACTAAAAAAAGTAAACCATAAAACTTGTGTTATACGAAGGACAGTATGACCATATTCTGAATTCTCACACATTGGAAAAGAGCCAATCAGGAAAGGACATCCAGCATTTAGAATTATCCAGCCAGTAAGGGTAGAACTTGAGAAGGAATGGGAGTGGGGGGGCGAGGAGGGGCTAAGGGGCAACCAGAACCTTATAAAACAAGGTCCTTCACCTATAAGTCGAATGTCCCCTCTCCCTAAAGAGAGCTTTCATACTACCCTTACTTTCTTATACTCTTAAGATACTTTTGTGTGCTGCTCATTTTGTTTTCATCTCCTCATTCTTCGAAGCGGTGGGACAATGAATCCTGGGTATTCAGGTTAAAAGTCTTGCAACAAAATGACACTTTCTAACTTCATGGTATTAGTGTATTAGAATGTGATTTTTTTTTTTTTCTAAGTTGAACCCTCTTCGTTCTATTGATTGTTGATTCTATATGATGGGGTTTTGGAGTGGTGGGGGTCCGGAGTTGACCCCCAAAGAAAGAATTCTTGACACATCTTTAGTACAAAAAGGTGGTTTTATTAAAGCAGGGGACAGACCCCATAGGCAGAAAGAGCTGCCCAGGGATTGTGAGGAGTGACTGATTATATACTTGAGAGTTGGGGGAGGTAAAGGCAAGAGGAGGTTTCTGAAAGGACTTTCATATGCTAAGGAAGACTTTCAGGAATCTCGAGGCCTAGCCATTGTCAAGCTAAGATTGTTTTTCTCTCTAGCAAAGCATTAGCATTAAGACAAGGGGTTCCTGGAAGAATGTGGTAATCTGCCTGCCTCAGGTATTTGTCAATGGGAGGCAGGTTATAAGGAAATTTAATTTTATCTGCCATTTCCTTCTGCCTTTGTTTTCCACATCACTATATAGACAATCATCTTGCCTGTGAATAATGACAATTTTGTTTTTCCATTTTCAATTATAATTTTCTTTTTATTTTTGCCTTGCTCTGGTTAGACTTCCAGTGCAATGCTTAATAGACTCAGCAATCATAGTCACTCTTGCCTCCTGACTTTGAAAGAATTTGGTTATTAAGTGCATTAGTTATTAAGTACATTAACTTAGTTATTAAGTACATTGTCTACTGTAGCATTTTTGCAGACTGACATTAAGGGACTGAAGCAGATCTCTTCAGTTACTTTCAATTTTTCTCATGTTAGTATTACACTAGCAAATATTTTTTCTGTAGCCGTTGAGGTAACATGTTTTTCTCTGTTAATTTGTTAATATGATAAATAATTTATATTAAGAGATTTTTCTGAAATTTAGATATCTTTGCACGGGTGAGGTTAGCTAATTTTGCCATGATAAACTGAAAAAGATACAATGTTGGATTCAATTTTCAAATACTATGTTTAGAAATTCTGCACCCATGTTTGTAAATGGGATTGACTTTTTCTTTCTTGTTTTATTCTTGTCTGGTGGTAGTAAAACTATCCTAACCTCATAAGACAATTTGGACAATGTTTCAACCTTTTTTTTTTTTTTTTGAGAAATTTGAGCTGTATTAAAATGATCTCTTCTTTGACATTTGGCAGAATGTTCCCGTAAAGCCACTTGATCTTTTTTTCTTGTAAGATTTTTAGCTTCTCATTTAATTTATTTAATGGTTACAGTAGCATACAAATACCCCATTTTTTTCTCAGCTTCAGATTTGTAGAAAAAGTAGTACATAGTGTTCTCTTACTCTCTGTTTTTGAATTGTCTTCATTGGCATATTTTTTCTTTATTTGTATTTAATTGCTTAAAAAATCAAAATATTACAGATTCCAGTTCCACTCCTTTCCACTCCTCTTTCTCTCTCCCAGAAGGTACCACTTTCTCTTCTTTCTTCTAGCCATTAGACTTCGTATTTCTACACAAGTACCTTTCTGTCTTTTGGTTCGTTCCTATTTTCTTTGATCATTTGTACACTTTTTGATCATTTTGCTTTTCACATGATCTCTCATGTAAAATATTTGGATTTTTAATGACAGAAGGTAAGAAAACTGTTTTTTCCTCACAGTAACCCATCTCTGCATTTTCACTAAGCCTCTGCCACTCCCAGCAGTTCCCAGTGAGTTACTGAGTGTGGCAGGGATACCAAGGTGGGCCCATTCCTGGGAGAGGTGGAACTCCTTTGAAGATGACTTTGGCCCGAGGACTCCTTGGTCACCTTGTCTTCTAGCTGCACCCCAAACAAGGTACTTCCATTCCACCTTCCCTTCTTCCTTGCTTTTCCCTCCACTCAAGGCCAGACTTGCAGCATGGGCTGACATATCTTCCGGCTTTTCTTGACTCCTTCCCCATTTTCATTCCCTAGGGTTTCTCCTAATACATGTCAATATTGTCTTGGCGTATGCTCCTTGGAAATCCCACAGTAACATTCATGTGGTGAGAGGTGTCCATGTATTAGATCAAGAGTCATGGAGAGACAAGAGAGTCTCCAGATAGGTTTGGGGATCTTCCAAGGGGAAGACCCAGGAAAGCACGTCAGGTCCTAGAATTCTCCCTTTATGCAAGGCAAAACCTTGCTGTCATGCAAGGTAACATGATCCAGCATAGAAATGTGGAGGGATGCCTGGCTGGCTTAGCTGGTAGAGTGTGCAACTTGATCTCAAGGTTGTAGGTTCAAGCCCTACATTGAGTGTAGAGATTACTTAAAAAATAAAAAATAAATAAATAAATCCTTTAACAAAATATTGAGATGTTGGTATGGCATCTTTAGACAAAGTGTTTCAAGACGTCCTCTCTGGCTTCTTGTGGCTCCAGAATGCTGCCCAAACTATCAATGCATTCCCCATGTTCCTTCAACTATATGAAAAGCAAACTGGTTGTTAAGGTGGTACAGCCCCCAACAATGGTCATGGACAACCTGTACAAAGTGGATATCCATGGTCAATGGACCCTTTAGTAACCAAAGTGGCTCATTTGAAGTGTGATAATTCCATGTACCTTATAATTCCTATTTAGCAAGATATAGCACAGACTCTGAATTGGTGACTAAGTGTATCTGGTAGTGATCTTAGTTGCAAGCAACAGGAACTGATTTACACAGAAAAAGGAATTTATTAATATGATATTAAGTAACAATAACAATAGCTAACATTTATTAAACCTTTATACTTTGCCAAGCATTCTTTGCGATTCTTTTTGTATAACATTCACGTAATTGTTTTCACAACCTTTATAACAACAGAATAGTACCTCTGAGATTGATACTACGATTAACTAAACATTTTGAATAGGGAAATGCCACAGAGAAGGTAAGGGACTTACCCAAGTCACACAACTCATGGATGAGAAAGCCCAGTTTAAAACCCAGCAGTTGGACCCCAGAGGTTCTCTGAGGGTGGCTCACTCTGTGGAACTGGGGTAAAATGCTATGTGTGTTGGGGAGAGGGAAGGACTGAAAAACATAGCCTGAAGGAGATTAAATCGGGGACAATATTCCAATCATAACATACAAATTATGTGGTGAAGACACCAGGAAAAACCCCCAGGCTTACACTACTTATACTGCTGATGCTGGCTTTGGTCACTGTCCCCAGAACTGCCATCACTGCCACCACTTGCTAACCAAATGGTTTTCTCCTTCTTCACATTACATTTTATTTTCTTTAAAAAAAAAAAACCCCAACTTTTTAATGTTTATTTATTTTTGAGAGAGACAGACAGACAGAGTGTGAGTGGGGGAGGGGCAGAAAGAGAGAGAGAGAGACAGACAGACAGACAGAATCTGAAGCAGGTTCCAGGCTCTGAGCTGTCGGCAGCACAAGCCCATAGGGAGGCTCAAACTCACAAACCGTGAGATCATGACCTGAGCTGAAGTCACATGTTTAACTGACTGAGCCACCTCGGTGCCCTCACATCACAGTTTTCTGATTCAAAATGTAAATGCATCTAATTGGCAGAACCAAGTCTGTGAGCCCATACCCACCCTGGAAGGGAGTCTGAAGAACATTTTGTAGCTTCTATGGTTGGATACAGACTCTGCTTCATAAGGTGAGGGACTCTTTGCACATAAAAAGGAATTCAAATGCTGGTCAGCCAGAACTATGGCAATGTCGTTATACAGATATTTCTTTCTCTTTTTCTCCTATCTGAAAGGGACTTCTCATCTTGTTTTTTATCCAGCATTGTTTTGGAGGTGATCAAATTTCTCACTGAACAGGTTGCTGCATGATGATGAACCACAGCTTAAACCTTTAGAGATCACTAAGGATCCTGAAATCAGCGGAATGTAGTAACTGCATATAGTCCTTGGTTGCTTCCCTTTAGGAAATAGGATAAGTGTATCAGGTTGCATCAGCCTGGTAACAAATCACCTTACCATGCAGTGGCTGATCGTACTAATCATTTATTAGTCAATGATTCCCTGGGTCAGCAATTTGTGCTGGGTCCCCAGGATAGCTCCTCTGCTTTTGACTGGGCTCACTCAAATTTCTGTGGCCTTCCTCTAGTTTGTCCCTGTCATGTTTCTAGCTGCTAGTGGGGGCAAACAAGGCATTTGATTATGTGTGTCTCCCCATCCAGCTCGTTCACCTGGTTGATGTTAAACCCAAGTGAAGTGAGAGAGGGTAAGCTTCAATATGCAAGCACTTTTAAAGTCTCTGCTTAATCGCTTCTCAGACTTTTGGTTAAGATCAAGTGTAAAGTCTCTGCTTACTCCAAGTTTGCTATTGTCACATGAAGTGACATGAGGCCACACTCTGGACTAGTATGGGAGGGCACAATGGTATGAGAGCTTGAGAGTCAACCGTTAAATTTCCAGGAATTTTGCAAGCCAGCTGTTAAAAACTGATCCTAGCCTTGAAATTGGCCCATCATGGGGATATTTATGCCATAGAAGTTGGCAAATGCTGTTGCAGAAATCTGGTCTGGATCACTGGTGGAAGTACCAAGTGGCACTCAGAGATCTTGGAAGGGAGGAGGTTTATTTTATACCGGCGGGCTCAGAGGACATCATTCTCCAGAGGTCTGAGCCCCGAACAAAGGTGGAACAAAGGTGGTCCTTTGCTTATAAAGTTAAAAGAAGCCCACCCGGTCCGGCAGAGGTGTTCAAAGCTGATTGGATGTATAGGGGTAGGGTGACTTGGAGTCATGGCTACATGGAGGTGGGGAAAGGAAGTGGGTGTGGGGAGCACCCGGCCTGGGCAGTTGGAGCAGTTTGCCATTATGACCTATATGACCTCAAGGAGTTTTCCTTTATTTTCTCCATTAATGCTACAAGCCAGGGCTTTTCCCCCTCTCTTTTCAGAGAGGCAGTTTACCAGTATGTCACTAGGACTATTTGAGGACAAGGCTACACAGGGAAGAATTACTGCAGCTGTTTTTGAAAGAATCTATCAGACAGAATTTTTTTAATTTGAGAGTCTCGGTTTTTAAGCATAACCATTATTTACACACACATACACACACACACACGGGGTTGTATATGTGTTGAGAGGTCAATGGTTCCAATTGTAGTGGTTCTCAAAAACCTTTTAAAAAATCATCCTTTAGTCTTTTCTAGTAATAGTCCCTACTCGAATCAATCTAGATTGTTCTTTGACATAGTGATTTATCTAAAGAACAAACCCAGGAACCGAACCAATTTAGTCAGAATTATTCCCCAGGGTTTTTTCTAACTGAAGTTGGGAGAGGAAAGCCCCTGTCTTTTCTCTTACAAATTGTGATGGGATGAGCCAGGAGCTGCCAGCAGCCATAATTACACTTTCTTGGGGGCAGACAGTCTAAGAGGGAAAAGCTAACATATAGAGATTTGCATGAAAGAGACACAGGGAGAGAGGAAAAGACAAATTCATTCCAGCCCTTCTTATTTTGGGTTGTGTCTAATATTATACATAAATATGTATATAATATACATGTAATATTATATAATTTATATATTTAATTAATACATTATATATAAACATACATATTATATATCATTTACAATTATATATATACATATATATATATTTTTTTTTCCTGAAGAGAGTGAACAGTTTTTTCTTTTTTTTTTAATGTTTTTTTTTATTTATTTTAGAGAGAGAGAGAGACAGCGTGAGCAGGGGGAGGGTCAGAGAGAGAGGGAGTCACAGACTGAAACAGGCTCCAGCCTCTGAGCTGGCAGTCAGCACAGAGCCCGACGCGGGGCTCGAACCCACGAACCGCGAGATCATGACCCAAGCGAAAGTCGGACTCTTAACCGACTAAGCCACCCAGGCGCCCCGAGAGTGAACAGTTTTTGTCACTTGCAACCAAATACTCCTAAGACAGAAATAAGAATAGTTTGTTGAAGAAGCAAAGAAACCAAGACAAGGAAGGGGTCACTATTGCTATGCAGAGACAGGATCTGTGTCAGGACATTGTATTTGTCCCCAGGTGGCGAAATAAACAATGAGGGGCATTGGAAATATTATATGAAGAGCTCCTCTGCGATTTGTAATTTCCCTCTCTCTGTCACTTCAAGGTATGGTGGCAGATAGCAGAAATGATTCCAGACGACTGATGTAGAAACAGACTTAATACCTGGAGTTGAGCGGTTTATGAAATTGTTGGAAGGGCAGGAACTGCCAGGAATATTTCCCCTGTAACAACACGACACAGCTGGCCTGCCAAGGAAATCATTATTCCAGCTGCTGGCTTGAAGATAGACCACTCAGCTGTGATTCACGTTAAAAAAAGCAAAACTGGACACCCCACGCTCGGTGTCTTTACCACCACAAAGCCAGCACCAGGCCCTGAGATTTGCTTCTGCAACTACAGTGGAGAGCAAACATCTCCTTGGCCATGTTTGCTAGCACAAGGTCAGTAGCCACAGAAGCATCTTTGCACTTCCCAATCTCATGCTTCCGACACAATTATAGTTACCATTTTCTTCTGTATCCTTCCAGGAAATTTCCAACCATACACAAATATATATGCTTGTGTATGTGTAAGATGCATGTGTGCAAAACAAATAGGATCACACCAAATGTTGGTATGGTTGCCAACTGATATAAAGGACCTCTATTTGGATGCCCTTCCTAAGTGAAGGATGAAAGAATGCACCCAGGTGCATTCTTAAGCAAATCACTCTGATCCCTAATTTTAACATGGCACCAGGATTCTTGGGAATAAATGTGAAATATTCACGAGCAACACTAAGAATTAAAATGAATAATGGAGGCAGCACACAACTCTTTGAAAATCACTTCAAAATGAAGCTTTCCTTTGAAAGCAAAATTTGGATCTCTGTATTCACCTCTTTTTCATTTACAAATAAGATTTTCTGTAATTTATGAAGATGAAAACATATATTCATTAATTTTTAATTTTACTTTATTTTTTTAAAGTTTATTTCTTTATTTTGAGAGAGAGAGAGAGCAAGAGAGCGAGTGTATGAACAGGGGAGGGGCAGAGAGAGAGAAGGCAGAGACAGAGAATTCCAAGCAGACTCCACACTGTAAGCTCAGAGCCTGATGCACGGTTCAAACTCATGAACCTGTGAGATCATGACCTGAGCCGAACGAAACCAAGAGTTGGCTGCTCAACCGACTGAGCCACCCAGGTGCCCCTATTCATAAGTTTTTTAGAAGACAGATTTTTACAATTTTGCCTAAATCCTATTTTAAAACATACAGAGCAAAGAGCAAATGTTCTTTTAAAAATGCAGTGTAAAGAGCAAAACGAAAAACATTTTTTTAAACTTCCAAAAGCTAGAAACTAAGAAAACCTAAAAAACATGAAAAGAAAGAAAAACCTCAGAATCTGAGAGTAAATGGCACCCATGGGCCTGCTTTCACATAGGCGCTAACTGGATTACTATGTCACCTAGTCAATGTCACTGAATCATTGATAAAAGAGAAAAATCTAGATGGTGAGACAGGGATGGGGGAGAAAGATAGCCACCTGGCAGAGAGGAGCAGCCTCATCCTCACTTGTCACTGGGTCTCCCAGGAACGTCAGGGGTGCTCCCTCGGGCCCTGGGGGCTATGAGAGGGACAGCTGAGGCTGGGTGACCCTGAGTTACTGCTTTTGCTTTGCAACTCTGCTCCAAGGGCCCGTCTCTACCTGGGATTCATTGATCCTGGCCCTGCTCACGACTGTTAATTGTCACAGCCCAGGAAGTGGCCTCGTGAGCACAGCCTCAGAGGGGAGAGGTTCCGCCCACGTCCGCCTCAAGCTCTAACAGGGGAACTTGGCCGGCCTTCCTCCGGGATATGGAGGGGCCTGGCTGGTGGCCCCGGGAGCAAGTGTGGGGCCCAGGGAGGGAACGGCAGCGGGACCTCTGGCTCAGGTGAGGGGCCTAAGTCAGGTGTTTGGGGGCTTCAGTTCAAATGCAGCTTTGGAGAGCAGTGGCGCTCCAGAGACTCATCTAGTTCCTGGTGCTGAAAGGATTTGAGGAGGAGAGTGGCTCTGCAGGGGGCCTGGGGTGGCAGCAGTAGGTGCGAGGGGGCATGGGTGGGTCTGAGACGCACAGCAGGGGAGGAGCAGCCTGGCCTTCTGGGTTGTGGGTCAGAGGAAGGGGATGGGTGTCAGCCCCAGCTCAGAGCTGGAGTCCTTGTGAGGTGCTGCAGCCTGTGTTCCGAGCTGGAAGCCTCTGAGGCAGAAATTCATTCCAGAGGCTGACTAGAAGGTTCTCATGGGATCAGTGCCTGAGGGAGGGAAGATGGGAAGGCTGAGCTGCGATGTACCCTCAGCGGAGGGTCCATCTGATCCTTGTGGATGATCCTGCAGAGCTGTGCCAACTTAGACAGGCAATGGGGCTGGACTTTATGTCCTCACACTGCTTGGTCTTTGGATGAGGACCTCCCTGGGTGAAGAGTGGCCTTATGTGGGGTGGCTCTCTGCAGCTGAGGAAATCTCTGGAGATTGACTGCTGAGGGCTTTCTGGTACTGGCACTCCTGCCAGTTGGGGAACTAACCCCGTCACTCCCGAGGGGCATCTGGGCGGGCCATCACCAGGTGTACCATGTTAAGGAAATGTCCTGGGGCTCAGAGGAAAAGCAGATCTAGGGAAGGTGATGAGTTCCGTTTTGGGCAGGTTGGGTTTTCAGTGTTTAAGGGATAGGCAGGTGGGGTATATAGGTATATAGGGTCCGAAGCTCTAGAGGAAGGTCAAGGGCAGAAATACAGATTCAGCAAAACCAGAAAAGTGGAGTGGGAATCAGAGGAATCAGTGGGGCAGTCGGAGTCAGGGAGAGATGAAACCTGAGATCACCATGCGGCAGCCGGTCCTCAGAGGGGCCGCACAGGAGGAGACATCTGGATAAGATCAGCAAAACCCAGTGAGTTCAGGAATTCCCAACTCAGTCAGAGGTCTTGGAGTTGAGTGAGAGCCCCGGTCACACTCACTGGTGTAGAGCTCTCCATGCTGATGTATAAATCAGGGGGCAATATGGACCGCTTGGGGAGCCCAGGGGACAGGATACTCACCTGGAGTCACTCTCCCCTTCAGCTCACCTCATCTCCCATGCTCTCCCGCCTCTATCTCCCTCTACCAGTCGTTTGAGGCTTTCTTCTCTCCTTTTCTCCCCATCACCTCTCCCCGTCCCATGGTCCCCAGCTCTCCTTCCCTCCCCCTGGACCACTAGAGGGCGACAGCTGGCAATCCAGGCCCTGTGTCCTTGCTCCAAGCCTTTGCCTGCTCTCTGCCTTCTGGTGGTGGTGGTGGGCGGGGCAAGCACCGAGATTACTCTCAGGTAGAGGGGGGTGTCCCTCTTCTGGGTCAGGCTTGCACTCACAGGTCATGTGGAAAATGCCATGTTCAGTAGTAGGGAAGGCAGGAATTGCTTCTTTGCCCTGCTTTGCTGAAGCATAAAGACCTCGTGCCATCTGTACCTGCTTTGGACAGATGGGGACATCCAGGCCCAGGGAAAGACCAGGACCTCCTCTAGATCTCTGAATTGACAATCATGTTCCCCTATCATGGGGCTGTAGGTCCACAGGGCCTTAAGAAATTGGGGCTGGATCTTGTTCCTACTGGTTGTATCCTCAGCGTTTTTGAAAGAATTTCTCCTGGAAATGACAGGCTCTGGCACTGTGCAGGGTGTCCAAAGCACAGTGCTGGTCCCTGGGCCGCTGCATTCCACCTCACCTGAAGTCTCCCCTGGGGCCTGGTTGCCCAGATCTGTGAGTCCCATGGATTCCTGAAGGCTCCTTGTGACCTCAGCTCAGAGAGACTGTATCTGAGCAGTGTGCCTGGGCCTGCATTTCTAAAAGCATGTTTAGGTCAAGAAAAACTGGTTTTTCCAAGTGAGGAGAAGAAAAATGGAATGACCTGGGAGGGAGCTCCTGCAATAGCAGGTTGGGGACTAGAGTGCTTGGCCAGAGTCAGGCCCCATCTGAAACTCCTGCCTCCTCCTGTCCCCCTCCTATGTAGTACATCAGTCAGCTTCATAGCTGCAACCATGCTCTGATCAAGCGCAAGAGGTGGGATATCTTGAGCATCTTTCTTACCTGTTTTTTCTTTAGCTCCTTCTGGGAAGGTCCAAAGCACGAGCCAGAGCTGGGTAGAAGGATTTGGCTGGGACTGGAATGGATAGACATGGGGCTGGGGAGTCAGAGGGTTGAGAACTTGTTCCCTCAGTTAGTTCAAGTTAGGGGTTCTGTGTAGTTGGGGTCAGGAATGAAAGAGAAGAGGGGCTGGGGCCATCTGGAGGCTGTGAGAAGCAGCGATCAGGACCCCTGATAGTTAGGGACCAGGAAAGGTCTGTGCTTGTGTGCTAGGACCTAGTGGGCATGGGCCCCTCTGAGCTCATGGATGGGCAGAATAGGAAAAGGCAACCATCCTGCATAGTGAGGAGACAACACAGGGGAGTCTTTGATGAAACCCCAGGGTTTAATTAGTGATCAGACTAGCTGAGCCTCTTCTAAACTGTTTCAGGAGGATCCCTGGGGGCTCTGCCCAGGGACTCATTCTACTCTAAGCTTCTCATGGAATCTTTTCTAGTTCTATGTAGTGTTAGAAGCTCTTTCCAAGTCACATGCCGCCATGCCCAGGGGATCCTCTTGTGAAATCTCATCCTGATCATGGGTACCAATCACTTGGCCCTTAGAGTGATCTCTGGATTCAGAGCATAGAATGGGAGTTTGCTCATTCACACATTTTCTTATTCAGACTTTTATTCATTTATTTGCTTATATCTAATCTATTTATTTATTTGCTTATTCATTTTTTCACTCACCTTCTCTCACTCACTTTCTCACTCATTCTCTCATCCCTCCAGAAAACATTTCCTGAACGTTCTTGCTGGGCTCAACTATAAAACATATAGAAACAAATGAGACCTTTTCTAACCTTCCCGGAGCTCACCTGTTGAGAGGGGAAGCTAAAACAGCAAGTAAACAATTGGAAAATGAGAGAGAAGGTGATAAGTGTCATAGAGGATATGGAAGTAACTGAAGCTCAGAAGAGAGAAATATCTGGAAGGGTCACTAACACGGCTACTTTGATCTTGACCTGCTCTGAAAGAAATGAGGTTTCCTAAAGTGCACAGAGACTGGGGCCATCACTCAGCATGGCTGGAGTAACTAGCTGACTCTGGGGCCTGGGCCCCGTGGTGCTCTACTTTGCACTTCCGTGTCCTCACCAGAGATCAGGTAGTACTGGATCAGCCCATCGCTAGGGCCTGTGCTTTCAGTGGCTCAGTGGATGGTACAGTTGTGCTCCGTGGGGGATAGGTTAATGTTTAGCTAGTTTTAGATAAAAAGTTTGCATTTATAAGCAGCCTTTTACATACCACAGCATGGTATTTTCTGGGCACTCAGTGCACATTATGCAGTGAAGGAAGCCAAGGCCAACAGATGGGGCTCTCTGGAAGCTGGGAAACACTGGGTCTGGTTTCAAGGGACACTTTGGCTCTTCTAGCAGAGCAGAGGATTGACAGGGAGGCTGGCTCACAGAGCAGTGGAAGCACCCATGGGGGCCTTGGGGACTTGAGGGAAGAAGAAGCACAGGGGAAGACTGAACTTCTTGGAGTTGGGAGGAAAAAGACAGATTTCCCTTAAAGGCAACTGAACTCAGGCTTTAGGATTGACCCTCACTTGCACAGTCTCCTTCCAAAGCCCTGCAGCAAATTGTTGTTGTTTTTTTTCGATAAAAAAAAGTCGAGGTAAAATGAACACAACATAAAATTTGCCATTTTAACCATTTTAAAGGTACAGTTCAGTGGTGTTTAGTATATCTAAAATACTGGGTAATCATCAGTATTATATTATTCCAGAATGTTTTCGTTGCCCGGGAAAGAAGCTTCATTCCCATTAATCAGTGATTCCCCATTAACTCTTCCCATCAACTCCTGGCAACCACTAATTCACTTTCTGTCCCTTGGATTGATTTATTCTGGACATTTTATAGAAATGCAGTCACATTTTATAGAAATACAGTGCCTGAGTGGCTCAGTCAGTTAAACATCTGACTCTTGATATCTGCTCAGGTCATGATCTCATGGTTCGTGAGGTCGAGCCCCTGCATCCGGGTCTGTGCTGACAGCTGACAGCATGGGGTCTGCTTGGGATTCTCTCCCTCTCTCTCCCTCTCTCTGTCCCTCCCCAGCTAGCGTATGCGCCTGTGCGCTGTCTCTCAAAATAAATGAATAAATGTTTTAAAAAAAAAAAGAAAGAAAATGCAGTCACATGATAATATGTGGCCTTCTGTGTCTGGCTACTTTCACTTAGCATAATGTTTTCAAGGTTCATCCATGTAGTTGCATGTATCAGCACTTCATTCTTTTTAAGGTTGAATAATATTCCATTGTGTGGATGTGCCACATTTGATTTATCCATTCATCAATTGATGGACATTTGCGTTGCTTCCACCTTTTGGCTATTAAGAGCAACCCTGCCATAAAAGTTTGTGGACAGGGTTTTGGGTGAACATATGTTTTTATTGTTGTTGTTTTAATGTTTTATTTATTTCTAGGAGAGAGAGAGACAGCGTGAGCAGGGGAGGGTCAGAGAGAGAGGGAGTCACAGACTGAAACAGGCTCCAGGCTCTGAGCTGGCAGTCAGCACAGAGCCCGACGCGGGGCTCGAACCCACGAACCGCGAGATCATGACCTAAGCGAAAGTCGGACGCTTAACCGACTAAGCCACCCAGGCGCCCCGAACATATGTTTTTAATTCTTATGGGTATATATCTGGAAATGGAATTGCGGGATCATATGGTAACTTTCTGTGTGAGTTTTTGAGGAACTGCAAATTGTTTCCACAGTGGCTACACTATTTTATATTCCTAACAAATGTGTATGAGAGTTTACGTTTCTCTACATCCTCATCAACATTTCGTATTTTTGGTTTTTCAATAATACCCACCTTAGCAAGTGTGAAGAGGTAGCCCATTGAGGTTTTGACTTGCATTTCTCTAATGACTACTGATGTTGGACATCTTTTCATGTGCTTGGTGGCTATTTGACTATCTTCTTTGGAGAAATGTATATTTAAATCTTTTGCCCATCTTTAAACTGGATTGTTTGTGGGGATTTTTCTTGTTTTTATTGAGTTGTAAGAGTTCTTTATATATTCTGAAATTTTAGACACTTGTCAGGTATAAGTTTTGCAAATTTTTTTTCTCATTCTGTGGGTTGTCTTTTCATTTTTTTTGACATTATCTGATGCACAAGAGTTTTAAATTGTGATGAAGTCCAATTTATCTATTTTTCCTTTGTAGCTTATGCTTTTGGTGGCATATATAAGAAATCATTGTCTAATCCAAGGTCATGAAGATTTGCAAATATGTTTCCTGCTAAGAGTTTTTATAGTTTGAGCTCTCACATTTAGGTCTTTATCTCATTCTGAATTAAGTTTTATATATAATGTGAAATAGAGGTACAAATTAATTCTTTTTCATGTAGATACCCCAGGCCCCAGCAGCATTTGTGGTTGTCTTTTAAATTAGATCGGAAAAATGAGGAGGTAAACACAAAAAAATATATCACTAATACTGAGTTATATTTGTCTATGTTGATACTTTTACCAGGGTTCTTTATTTTTTTGTGTGGATTTGAGTTACTGTTTAGTGCCCTTTCATTTCATTCTGAAGGACTCCCTTTAGCATTTCTTGGAGGTGTGCTAGTGATGAACTATCTTAGCTTTCGGTTATCTGGGAATGTATTTTTTTTTTTTTTTAATTTTGAGGGAGAGTTTTACTGGAAATAGAATTCTTGGCTGACATTACCCCCACACACCCCAGCACTTTCAAGGCGCCATCTCACTATCTTTTGGCCTCTATGGTTTCTGATGAGAAATCCACTGTTAATCTTGTTGAGAAAAACTTGTAAAAGATGAGTTGTTTCTTTCTTGCTGTTTTCAAGATTCTCTCATGGTCTGACTTGATCATTTGATTATGAAGCGCCTGTGTATTTCTTTGAGTTTATGCCATTCGGAGTTGAACTTCTTGGATATGTAAATAAATGTTTATCAAATCTGGGAAGTTTTTTCAAATAGAAGTTAACCTAACTTCATTCATCTCCATAGGATGAAGGGACATGAGGGCTTTTGGCTTATTCTCATGAACACTTTTGTGGGAGAATCATCAGTCTCATTTTCCTGATGGGAAATGGAACTAGTAAAGATCCCATTGAATGCACAGTGATGTAAAACAGGGCTATTTGGTCCTTGGGTGCTGAATTTCTTTTTTTTTTTTTTTAATATTTTATTTATTTCTAGGAGAGACAGAGAGAGAGACAGCATGAGCAGGGGAGGGTCAGAGAGAGAGGGAGTCACAGACTCTGAAACAGGCTCCAGGCTCTGAGCTGGCAGTCAGCACAGAGCCCGATGCGGGGCTCGAACCCATGAACCGCGAGATCATGACCTAAGCGAAAGTCGGACGCTTAACCGACTAAGCCACCTAGGCGCCCCCCTTGGGTGCTGAATTTCTAACTAAGGCATCCATTTGGCTGAGCCTCAGACTGGGTCCATCAGTTACCCCATCACTTGTGATGGCAGCACAGGAATGCCATATAGGCTCAACTCTGTTTCAGATGTTTCTTCCTCACAGGCAGGCCTGATGCTGGACCTGAAGACCACACTTGTCAGATTCTGGGAGGGCAGTGGGAGTTGCTAATTGAAGCCCAAAGAACCTCAGAGTCTTTAGTTCTTCCCATTCAGGAAGAGCCTTCCTACTCACTTCTACTCATCATCTTCTTCTTTCCCATTTCTGGCTGGTCTCAGCTCCTTAGCCTGGCATTTAGGGTTCTCCTCTGTAGACACACTACTTGACAAGATGAGTCTTTCAAAACAATCTTTCTGTTCTCCTAATGGTCTTCAGCTCACAGGTAACTTCGTTGTAGTAAAGAATTTAACGTTGCCCAAGGAGAGGTCTGGCCCTTGCCCTCAGCTTCTGGGAGGTAATCTCTAAGCCTTTGGCATGTCATGCTTGATTGCAGTATCTTTATTTGCCTGGGGAGACTTGGGCCAGCCAGATAGTAACAACGTGATTTTTGGATAGAGGCTTTGGGTCATAAAATATCAGCTTGATCTCCTGAGGGGCTGGAAAGTCAGCCACATGAGCAGTCAACCATGTCTATGTGATAGAACCCCAATAAAGAGTGGACACCAAGGCTCGGATGAGCTTCCCTGGTTGGCAATATGATGCGCTTATTGTCGCACATTGTCGCCTGGAGAATAGTGCTGTCCTGACTCCTCGGGGAGAAGAGAACTGAAAGCTCTGTGTTTGGAATTCTGTTGGATTCTGCCCTATGTTTTTTCTCTCTTGAGTGACCTGAATCTGGACCTTTAAGTGTAACAAAACATAACTTGAGTGCAAAAGCTTTCAGTGTGTTCTGTGAGTCTTTATAGCAAATTATTGACCATAGGGATAGTTTTGGAACCCTCCAAACTTGCCATTAGTGTTAGAGATCAGGGTGGTCTTGTGGACTGTTCTCAGACATTGCAGTTGGCATCCACTAGCAGCATCCCCCTGGAGAAGAAGAGGGTTGACATTTAAGTGACTTAGTTACTACTTAGCTATGGCCAGGAAGGAAGCTAATTTTCTTTCCTGAGCTTCTAGGACTCTATCCTTTTTTATCTTCATTCCCTCCAATTCTTTTAGCTCCTTTTTTTCCCCTTAATTACTTCTCTGCCCTTTTCTCTCTCTTTATACTGGGTAAGAATCTTGGAAGACCTTCTTCTGAATTTTGGAGGGCCTCCTTTTCAGGGATTTTCTGAAGAAGATGGCCCTACCTTTTCTGAGGACCTGTGTCAATGAGGACCTCGCTTCCATGAAGCAAAGGGAGGAGGTAAGATGGACACCCCAGGAACCAATGACAGTAAAGCCCATGTATCTGTCAAGAGCTTTATTAATACACATGCACAAGAGATCCAGGAAGCCATTATGGCTGACTTGAGCTAGGTCAGCCTGTCTGGGAGATCACAGGTGTCTTTCTGCCCACTTTGGGTGTCAGCATCTTTACTCTAAATGCTAGTGAGTTCCACTGACCTTTCTATAACAATACTAGTAAAAGTTCTAGAACCCAAGAGTTTAAAAGTATAAGGGAAAGGGGTGCCTAGGTGGATTAATTGGTTGAACATCTGGTTCTTGATTTTGGCTCAAGTCATGATCCTGGGTTTGTGGGATCAAGCCCTGTGTCAGGCTCTCCATTGAACATGGAGCCTGCTTAAGATTCCCTCTCTCTCTCTTTCTCTCTCTCTCTCTCCTTTTGCCCCTCTCTCCTGCTGATGCACACTATCTATCAAAAATTAAAAAAATATATAAGAGAGGGTTAACAAAAAAGTTATAAGCTATATTCTTTTTTTTTTTAAGTTTTTTTTTTTTTTTTTTAATTTCTAGGAGATAGAGAGAGAGAGACAGGATGAGCAGGGGAGAGTCAGAGAGAGAGGGAGTCACAGACTGAAACAGGCTCCAGGCTCTGAGCCGGCAGTCAGCACAGAGCCCGACGCGGGGCTCAAACCCACAAACCGCGAGATCATGACCTAAGCGAAAGTCGGACGCTTAACCGACTAAGCCACCCAGGCGCCCCAGTTATACGCTATATTCTAAAATGAACATTATTTATAAATCAATGAAATATATATTAAAATATGTATACGTATATAATATTCATATATATATATATATATATATCTGAAACTAGAGAACTAATGAAATTCTTAGCCAGATAGTGTTGGCTAATGTTTAAGGAAAGTCGACTACGTTTCACCTACTATTCTAGCTACTTTGATTGGACTATATGCTATCTTTAGAGTAACCCTGTGTGGCGGGTATTGTAATTAACTGACAGATGAGTAGGGTGAGGTTCAGAGATCTTGTCTGAGATCACACGACTATGAGGGACTAAACCTGGGATTTGAATGCAGACCTTGTACTGTGCTTCTAACCACCTGATCCCTTTCTTGTAGGGGTACAAGCTCTGTTCTTAACTATTTGAATCTTCTTTGGTTGTTTTGATTCTTCCTTAAAGTAGGGCTCATGCAATTTTCATTGGAATCCTAATAAAACAGGAGTTTTATTGCTTGGCTGATAAAACTATTGCAGAGATTTTTTTTTTTTTGGTTCCTAATATGCAGTTTCTCAGTATTCTTACTGTTGGCACAGAGCACTCATCCAACTGTTATTCCTCACATAGTGCTGTGGAATTGGGCAGCAGGGATTTCTCCTAAAATCCCGTTTCCCTTGATCTTTCCTAGGTCACACTGGAAAACAGCTCCTGCAAACTGCCTGTACTGGAGTTTGAGTCAGACAGGGACTGGTCGATCAGCGAAGGCTCTGTCCCTTCTGAATGCCATGCCCTGGCTGTCTGGTCTCTGGTTCAGACTTCCTCAAGTGCTGTAATCATTAACTCCTGTGGAAGCCCACAAGACATAGGTATGAGAGCATCTGCTTCTGCTCAGCTAGACACAGTAACTATTGAAGTCCTGAGATGGAGAGAAGTCAGGAAAGAGATGGCGGTGAGGGGATGGCAGGACGGGAGCCCGGTGTGGGGGGGCTACAACTGAGAAGGGAGATTGGCTTGTGGAGTGCCGTGTCCCTGATGGCTGGCTGTATGATTGGCTCTGGCATTTTCATGTCGCCACAGGGGGTCCTGGTCTACATGGGCAGCTCTGGAGCCAGTCTTGTGGTGTGGGCAGCCTGTGGCCTCCTGGCCGTGATGGGTGCCCTGTGCTATGCTGAGCTGGGTGCCTTGGTTCCCAAATCCGGAGGGGAGTATGCCTACATCCTGCAAATCTTTGGCTCCTTGCCAGCCTTCCTGGTCATCTATACGTTTGTGTTGCTGGTCAGACCAGCTGCTATTGCTGCTGTCTCCCTGAGCTTTGCTGAGTATGCAGTGGCCCCCTTTTACTCTGGCTGCTCCTCGATGCCCCAAGCTGTGCTCAAGGGTGTGGCTGCCACCTGCATCCTGCTGCTGATGCTGGTCAACTGCTGGAGCTCACGGCTGACCGCCATGCTGATGAACGTGTGCACGGTCGCCAAAGTGTTCTCGTTGCTGATCTTCGTGGTGGGTGGGGCTGTGGTGTTGAGTCAGGGCCGTGGCCACACGGAAGCCTTTCTGTTTGCCTTCCACAACACAACACATCAGTCTGGGCGCATTGGCATGGCCATCTACCAGGGCATGTGGTCCTTTGATGGCTGGAATAATGTCAACTATGTGGTGGAAGAACTCAAGAACCCAAAGGTGAGTCCATCATACTTCTTCAGAGGGTGAAATCACCAAACATTAGCTATTCCAGTTATTGTTATTTGAACTGACTAATGCAAAATCAGCTGAAAATGAGGGTTCTCTTTTTGAAGACATGAATGCCAGCCCATTGTCTACCTTAATTGCTTTATGGAATTATATGAATAATAACTTCCCAGGTGAGCACAGAACTTTATAGGATCACACTCATGGTCTCATTTGCCCTGTGAGGTCAGTACTATCGACACCATTTTTCACATGGGAAAACTGAGACTTAGAAAGGGGGAAGTGATTTTGAGGTCATGCCGCTAGCAAGAGGCCATGCTTGATGACTCAGCTTGTTATCTGTCTTGATAGTTGGAACATTTGGACTCTTCAGTTACTATGGAAATTAACTCTTTGCTATAAATATATTTGCTTAGGTTGCTGTTTGCTTTCTTTTTGCCTGCAGAAGTCTTTAATTTTCAGAGGATGAGAACTGAGTCTTTTCCTCTACATCTTCGACGCTGGCTCAAGGGCCATTACATGTCTCACCTCTCAGCAGAGGCTCCCTAGAGATGGGTTTGGGAGAATTTGGGAGGAGAAGAGGAGCATGGAGACTAAAGTCACAGAGAGACTGGGATGAGAGCCAGGAGTCCTGGGACCTAGATTTTATTCTTGCATGTAATTCCTCATGCTTTAGTTCCTCGCTATGAAATGGGATAATAGCTGACCCATCTACCGCATGGGGCTTGAAGGTATCAATGGCATAATTACTTGTGGATGGAGTGCCATAAACAGCTGTAATTTCAGGTAAATGTTAGTGTGCGTTCATGGTGGCTCTGGGGTGGGGGCTGGGGCTGCAGGGCAGGGGCACTGGCTCATTCAGTTCACAGGGTTAGGCTTCTCTCTATCTGAATCCAGGTTCTGGGCTTGGAGCTGGTCCAGGGAAAGAGCAAGGGGCCCAAAGGCAAGTGAGACAAGCTCCCATGCCATAGAGCATAGATTAGCACATTTTTTTCTGTAAAGTATCAAAGAGCTAATATTTTAGGTTTTGCTGGCCATGAGTCTTCTGTCATGACTACTCAACTCTGTTGTAGTGTGCAAATAGCCATGGGTAAACAAATGAGGGTGGCTGTGCCCCCATAAAAATTTATTTACAGAAACAAGCAGCAAGCTGGATTTGGTCCACAGGCTGTAATTTGCTGACCTCTACATTTTTTCATGTTCATTTATATTTGAGAGAGAGAGAGACAGTGTGCAAAGGGAGGAGGGGCAGAGAGAGAGAGGGAGACACAGAATCTGAAGCAGGCTCCAGGTTCTGAGCTGTCAGCACAGAGTCTGACAAGGGGCTTGAACTCACCAGCCTTGAGATCATGACCTGAGCCGAAGGCAGACACTTAACCAACTGAGCCATCCAGGCACCCCTGCATATTTGACAAATGTGGGTTTCAGAGCAAAAACAAAGCCATGCCTCTGAATGATGGGCAATTGAAATTCTGGCTCTAACTCTGCTCTCTGAAGCCCATGTTAAGTGTATCTTTGTTTCACACTCTTTTTCAAGAAACTGAAGAACCTATGCCAACCCTGGTCCAGCCTTATGCTCATGCGCCCTGAAATTTGTGTGAAGAATTAAGGCATTCGAGAAGGAAGCCAGGAAATCTCAGTGTTCTCTGGGTGCAACGTGGGGCTGTCATAGCTCATTAGTTGGCCTGTGGGCTGTCCAAGATGAGTCAAATTCAAAAGCATGTCATATCCCTCCCCTGTGACTTGGCATGTGGCTGGGCCATGCAGGGTGGGTGCTCACCTGCTGAGGGCACCCCACCGTGAGGCCTGCCATAGGGGGAACCTGGGACTCTGCTCCATTGCCCATCTTTGCTACAAGTGGCCTCTTCTCGGCCCAGGCAGAACACACTTTCAGAACTGGGAAGATGAGGACTTAGCTGCCATGCTCAAGCAATGGTTGGGGCCTCCATCCCCAGATTTGAGAGCTAGAGATCTGAGAGGACTCATTGCTGTCCTAGTGACTTTACTTGCACGCATCTGTCACGTGACCTGCTAGGTCTGCTGACCAGGTTGTCCAGGACTGAAGACTTCCAGGGATGCTGGACTTCTGGTGTTAAAAGCAGGGACGTCTCAGGCAAGCTGGGACCCATCGGTCACCCTCCCCGGCCCCTGCCCTTAGAAGACAGGACAGGATGGGACAGAGACTTGGATATAATAAAGGTTGCTGGGGTGCTGCCTCCACTTGCTGCTGGAACTCATGAGGCAGAGCAGTCCGGCAAGAGTTCTGTGAGAGGAGGGTTGGAGTTGAGCCTTGAAGGGCTGATGTGGTTTGTGGCAAAATAGCCATGTAGAAGCAGCGTGAACAGGAACGCTGAGGCCAGGAAGAACAGGGCACGTCTGTGTCTCAAGAAAGTTTGAGCGAGGTAAGGGGACAGGCCCTGAGATCAATACTCTGCCCTCAGTGCCCCTATGCCCTTCTTCCCATGCTTGCCTCCAGAGTTTTCTGTGGCAGATCTCAGCCCTGGCAGAAAGCTCTGGAAATTGCCTTTTTTTAAAAATAGTTATTTATTTTTGAGAGAGAGTAAGAATGGGTGGGGGAGGGGCAGAGAGAAAGGGAGAGAGAGAATCCTAAGCAGGCTAGACACTGTTAGCACAGAGCCTGATGCGGGACTGTACTTACAAACCATGAGATCGTGACCTGAGCTGAGATCAATAGTTGGACACTTAATTGACTGAGCCACCCAGATACTCTTGAAAATTGCTTTTTATGTAATGTTGAAGAAGAGAAGATATGCTGACCAGGGGCAGACTCTTAAATGGGGGAGGGTTCTACCTAGTGGTGGGCAAGGAGGTCTGTGTGGGACTGTGGCATAGCCCTCCCGCGGAAAGCTCTGTACCAAGTCTGGCAAGACCTCCCTGCCTCTTGGTACAGAATGACCTCTTCTCATTTCATGTTACGCTGTAAGGTCAGTGGCAGCAATACCAGGTTCTGGTGTCCCATTTGGTACCGAGGGGGGAGGCTCTGGTCTCATCAGTGCTTGCCTGCCCCTCACAAGGTAAGCCAAAGGACGCCTAGAGAAAGCCCTCTATGAGGCTGGGAGTGTCCTGGACATGCACTTCCTACTTCAAGGTGTAGATGTCTATCCAGGGTGGCCAAAGCCTGGGAAATTAAAAACAAAATTTAAGGTTTACTTACTTTTGAGAGAGAGAGAGAGAGATAGAATAGATGAGCAGGGGAGGAGCAGAGAGAGAAGGAGACACAGAATCTGAAGCAGGCTTCAGGCTCACAGCTGTCAGCACAGAGCCCAATGCGGAGCTCGAACTCACAAACCACAAGATCATGACCTGAGCTGAAGTTGTATGCTTAACCGACTGGGCCATTCAGGCGTTCCCTTGGGGAATGTTGAATGGAGCTCTGTGGGTCCTGAGAGAGACCCCTTCCTTCCATTTGGTCCTGGCTCCAGAATGATGTCCAAGGTTGAGGGGCATGAAGTGGGAGGGAGTACACTATGATTTACCTGGTTTTCATTTATTCCTCCATTTTTATTGGATGCCTACTCAGTACCTTTATTGAAAGACCATATGTCAGATTGGCACCGAGCCTCCACAGGACAAGCTGCTCTGAGTGCCCACAGCCCCTGTGTCCAGGCCCTTCCTTTTCCCTCCTCGGTGCTGACCCTCACACCTTGCAGGGAGCCAGAGCAGTGGCCAGTCCCATTTACAGATCCCCAATGACCCCCAATTTCCAGTTGAGGAGCCTGAGGGTCAGAGTGGAACCTCTGGAGGAAAAGGCCTTCAGCCTGGGTGGGCCTGAATCCTGGAGACCCAGAAACTAGGCAGGGTTGGCATGGTGGTCTTGGAATATTACAGCTGGAAAGGTTGATGAACAGCCAAGAATGAAGATCTTTAACTTTCTTGTCCCTTCTCTGTGCCTCTGCTCTCATGGTCGCCTCCACTCCTCTCAGGCCCTCTGTACCTCCACTGCTCAGACTGGTTAGTTCCCCACATAGCACATCTGTTGTTTGTGGGTCCATGGCATGGACTGTGAGCACATGGACAAGGGGCACACAGCCTGAGTGGCCCTCAGGGCCTGGTATGTCCTCTGTGGCCAGGATGAGCTCAGCACTGCACTGGTGAGCTTGTTCAGAGGGCCTGAGAAGGAACTTGCCTACTAACACGTGGCTTCTTCTCCTGGACTCTACAGCAGAACCTGGTGTGGGCAGTGATGATCGCCATCCCCTTGGTCACCAGCCTGTACCTCCTGGTCAACATCAGCTACCTGCTAGTGTTGTCACCCACTGAGATCCTTTCCTCTGATGCTATGGCTGTGAGCTGGGGGTAAGTGAGTCCAGGCATGTGTTCCTTGGCCAGTGGGCAGACAATTCAGTTTGGGGAAGGATCGTGTCCTGTGTGTATTTCAATTTGCCTCCAGTTGTTTTGTTTGCTCTGTTTCCTTGCTGTTATCTTCCAGTTTGCTGCTGGAGTTCCTTCCCTTGATCCCTATGTTGTCCTAGGAACCAGGTGCTGGGGGCCTGGGCCTGGCTGGTACCCTTGGCTGTCGTACTCTCGACATTCGGCTCTGCTAACGGGGCATTCTTCGGTGGAAGCCGTGTGTGCTATGCGGCTGCGAGAGAAGGCCACATGGTGAGAGATGGGGTCTGGACTGGGCAAGGTGGTGAGGGCTGTAGGCGGGCTAAGCTTTCTCCTGCCCAAGCTTAGCACTTAGCCTAAGCCAGGACTCCCCTACAAGACATAGCCCCCATGTTTTCTTTTTAAAAAAAATCTATTTATTTATTTATATTAAAATTTTTTAAATGTTTTATTTATTTCTGAGAGACAGAGAGAGAGAGAGACAGTGTGAGCAGGGGAGAGTCAGAGAGAGAGGGAGATACAGAATCTGAAACAGGCTCCAGGCTCTGAGCTGGCTGTCAGCACAGAGCCCGATGAGAGGCTTGAACCCACGAACCGTGAGATCATGACCCAAGCCGAAGTCAGATGCTTAACTGACTGAGCCACCCAGGCATCCTCAAAATTTTTTTTTAGGGTTTATTTACTTTCGAGACAGAGGAGACAGAGCATGAGCAAGAGAGAGACAGAGAGAGAGGGAGATATAGAATCTGAAGCAGGCTCCAGGCTCTGGGCTGTCAGCACAGAGCCCAACATGGGGCTTGAACTCAGATCATGACCTGAGCTGAGCTGAAATCTGATGCTTAACCAGCTGAGCCACCAGAGGTGCCCCAGCCCTCTTCTCTTCTAAGAATGAGACTCAAGCATCCCAAGCATCTCCATTTAAGCTCCAGTCCTTTGACTTCCACGTTTTGGGAGATCAGTGTGGAGTTTGTAGGTGATGGGGATGTTTGTGTAGAGCAAATGGTGTTGGGGGCAGGGGGCAGAGCCACAGGGGCAGAGCCTGTGTGTACGCTCAGGGTCCCTCCCCCTGGGGACTCTGTCTCTCTGGTAGCTTTTGCAGCAATGATGCTGAAACGGAAAACTCCAAGATCTAGGGGGCTTACAATAGCAAATATTTCATGTTGCTCGTTGGTCCCTGGGTCTGCCATGGCTCTGCTTCAGCCTGGGGATTGTGTTCAGATTTTCTCATTTGGGACTGTGAGTCTGTTCTTGCCTCAGGGACCCAGGCCAAAGCATGTTTTTGCCTAGAGCATGTGGCAGGGGTTCAAGAGACCAAGCCAAACCACACAGACATATTTTGAGCCTCTGCTGTGTTACTCCTGCTCGCATTTCATTGGCCAAGCCCAGCATCAATGGATGGGGAAGTACCATAGTATTTCTCCTACAGAGGTGGGAGAACGAGACTATTTGCTGAGTAGGAATACAGTCTACTACCATAATCCATGACCCATTCCATGCTCCATCTGTAACCATCCCACCTTCGCCTCCCCCATCCTCTGTCTTCCCACCCCGGTCCCTCTTCCTGTTTTGGGGATGAGCAATCGAAAATTGAACACCCTGGCCAGACACCTGTGTCAGCTTTCTACACTCTAGCCCACATCCTAAGCTATTTGGGTCTATGGAGCGATTAGCCTCCCAAGCTGTACGCTGGGCCTGGTTTCACCCCAGGTGATCCACAGAGATGTGCATCTGGAAGCAGTGGGGCCTGGGAACTATTGGTTGGGGGCACTGGTGTCCAGAGTGAGTTTGGCCGGGGAAGAGGGCTGGGAGCTTCCCAGGGCAGAAACCTACTGTGGCTCCCTTGAGGGGGTTGCCTGACACTTGGCTTTGCTCCCAGCCCCAACTTCTGTCCATGGTTCATGTGCATCGCCTCACACCGACTCCGGCCCTGATGTTTACCTCAGCAGTGGCTTTGATCCTGGTCATCCCAGGAAGCTTCGGCACCATTGTGAACTTCTTGAGGCAAGTGAGACTGCCCTCCCGTGCTGGGTATCTCATGGCCCCTTTGTGCACACACTCACATACACTCATGTGTATATAGAAGTCCCCTCTGTGTGCACACTTACACACATGCATGTGTGTATATAAATATGTGTGTGCACACTTCTGGAAGCCCCTAGGTGTAACTATCACATGTAAGTCCTTTTATATACATAAAGATACACATGCACCCTTCTGGAAACCTGAGCCCGGAGCTCTTGCACACGCACACACATTTCAGCCATTCTCTCCCAGTTATGTTTCCAAAATTAAATGTGGCTCCCTCCTCTCTTGTCCTGTTTCCAAAAATTCAATGAGACAAATGTTTCACCAAGAAGCAGGCAAGTTAAAGGCTTGTGTTGTCTTTGTCATTTTTTATTCTTCCTCGTTCCTTTATTCTGTTGCTGAGATCACATTAAAGCTATCTTCAGGCTCACACCTTGTCGCCATGGGTGCAGTGTGATTTTCCCTTTGCAGTCTGATCTGTGCTCAGGACTCTGACCCAGCATATCTTGATTGAGCCCAGGGCAGACCCACAACCAAGTTGGGTAGGTATAATCAGAGATTGCATCAAAATGGGGAGATGTTCTGACCCCCTTTATTACCTTCCCTGGGGCAGAAATAATGGGCTGTTGTGCCATCCAGTCATGGTTTTATGGGCTCATCCGAAACAGGTTTCACAGGCACGTCTTTACACTTATAGGCAAGTGCGGCGTCTGGGTGCCAAGGGAGCTCTCAGAGTAATTTCTCAGGCATTGCGTGTTCTCTTCTTTGTTGTCATAAGTATAATTAATCTTCTGGAACGGGGTATATAGTGCTTGATGTGACTTTCTTCAGAACATTAAGTAACAGATCTGGTTTTCTTTTTATCTTTTTCCCATTAGAAAGGATAAAATCGTTATATGATGAGAAAAATATCAAACCATGGTGAGCCTAGGGTTTCTTTGGGCTGAGATTTGAGAATGTGACTGAGAATGTTCTGGCACAGAATGAGAATGTTGCGGATGATCCATCCTAACAAGGACCCCATGTCCCCCAGTCTTGACTGCCTCAAGAGATGGCCTGGCTTGGATCCCATCTCCAAGGTCAGATGAGACTTTCACTGGACCTAGATCAGCCACTCAATGACCCACAGTGGGGCAGACAGAGGCCAGGGGCTTGTCTGGGTGTTCAGTGGCCTATCCTGTCACCGACTCTAAGGTAGGAGCATCTGCTGTGAGTGTGCTAGTCCTTGAGGAGAGCATAGGCTTCCTTGACATTCTACCAGACTCCTGTTTTTAGACACACAAATGCTCCTCCTCTCTTTGAAAATTGTCCTTTTCTGTCCAGCCAGGGGCAGTCAAAGAAGGTCCAATGTGGAGCCAAGTGAGTGCCTGGGCTTGTGTGTGTGAGTCACTTTGTGACTGAAGATGAGGGAGACAGGAATATGCTCCAGTGCACTCCTGTCCTTGGTGCACCAGCCTGCCTTCTTCTTTCCTTAGTCTGCATGGACAAGGGCACCTGGAGGTAGCTGAAAGGTCCCTGATGAGCTTGTACTCCTGCCCCGGGCTTTTACCTGGTAGGCCAGCCCCGCTTGCAGGCCCACCTAGGGCAGGGCCTCAGAGTAAGTGGCTCATGTCTGCCTTTCAGCTTCCTTGGCTGGATCACCTATGGAACCACCATTGGCTGCCTCTTGTACTTGCGAATAAAGAAGAAGAATCTTCCTCGACCTTACAAGGTAGTCTTTGGAATAAACATTGGGCTTTTTGCAACCCTAGGCTCTTGCATGAAGCAGATCATTGGACCACAGTCTCACTTGGGGCCTAGAGAAAAAATGTGAGAAAGAATGTCATATTTGGTAGAAAATTTCTATATTTCCTGGGGATGAGGGACATCTGGATCACAAGGCATTGATCCTGTTGACTGGGGACTCATTTCTCCTCTGGAGGACCCTGAGGGAGAACAATAGGAGACAAATGCAGAGAGGATGCACACATCCAGTAGGATTCATGGAGAGGATTAGCCTGGGTCCCAGATCCCTTGTTCCTTGGATGGCCCCTTGTAACCTTGTAAATGGCTTCCCTGGCCACGCAAGGTAGGGTGGCAGTGACTGGAAGAGAGAAGCCAATGCCAGGTGAGAGCACCAGGCAAGTGGGCAGGAGGGACAGAGCCCAAGGGCCATATACCACACTCCATGCTTCTCCATCATCCAGGTCTCTGTGTCCATTGCAGGTCCCCACCATCGTCCCTGTCATCATGCTCCTTGCTTCTCTCTACCTGGTGCTGGCTCCTGTCATCGACCACCCCCAGATTGAGTTCCTGTACATCTTTCTGTTCCTACTCAGTGGCATCCCGGTCTATTTCCTGTTTGTCTACTGCCACTGCCAGCCCAAGTGTTTGCAGATGGCCACCTTGTATCTCCAACTGCTCTTGGAAGTTGCTCCAACCGCTAAAAATGTTGACTAAAGGACAGGACAGGTGTGCACTGCCCTCCTTGCTACAGACACCTTTATCCCCACACAAGTGGCCTTTGCAAGCTTCTCTGTAGGTTGACTGCACATAATTCTAATGAGCAACTGGAATGCTAAATACAGCTGTTGTGAAGATTTGGGAGCATCCAGCCAGGACAGCATCCCCTTCTCTGAGGACTGCTCCTTCAGTGCAGGTAGATCTCGCAGCCACACTGATATTACACGGCTGCCTCTCTGGGTATGGCTATTTGATATTCCAGGTGGGGAGTATGAAAGACATTCCCTCCTTTGGGGATTTTGGAGTTAGAATTCTGATGGTTGCCTAACCTGAGGATTTGTAAATCTTGGGCTCTATATGAGACCATCTTCCGTTATGAGGCAGAGAAGCAGAGAAAGTTCCTGTGGAGAGAAGGTTGAAGATACACAGTGAAATGATGTTGAGAATTAAGTGGTCCCTGAGAGCTGAGGGAATGACCTGAGAGGTAGCAGCCTGGATCCCTGGCTCTTTTTTAGTTCTGGTTTCTGTCCTTCTATGGCCCAACTGCCATCTAGCTGTTCTTCCTTCTTTTTGATCATCAAGGACAACCTGATATCTTATAATAAATTTCTAATTTCAGCTCAGGTGAGTTCAAATGAGTTCTCATTTTCTGCAAACAGAAAAGCTTTATGTCTGACAAACCTTGTTCAGGAAGAGATGATACTTTAGTTTCTGTTTAAAACCACCAACTGGCTTGAACAGAGAAAGAAATAAGAGATCTCTGGGAGGGAGGGATTTTATTGGCTTTGGGTAAAAGAGAGGGCAGTCACATTTCTAGAGGAAAGGATGAAAAGTTAGAACAGACCCCAGAAGGCTAATGTGGTTACAGGACAATATAGAGGCAAGGGGTAGAGATAGCTGGCTGCCGAGGTGAGAATGTGGAATAGGAGGGATGATGGCAGTGCCTTAGAAAGGCTGGGGGTGCAGCTCCTGAGTCCATGGGGGAGGGAACTTGAACACCACTCAGCACCTCTCCTCTGCAGCTGCACCTAGACACCTGTTTAGGGCTTTCCTTTTATCGCACAAACACAGAATAGGCACCTACAAGCTCTTTCTGTTAAGTTTTATTCTCCCATCAACCAATTCTCTTTTTTTGTGACACCAACTGGGTATCCAATGATTCCATTCAATTCTGACGCTGAGTTAATGCAGACCCCCAAAGCTAAAGGTCTCAGGCACAAGGTGCAGACACCAGTCACAACTACTGGGTCCCTCAATCACCCATGCTTCCGCTCAACTTGGCTACAGCCCCTCCCTTTATGGTTGATCACTTGTTAGAATGACCTACAGGACTCTAGAAAACACTTGACTATCAGTAGTTCATTGCAAAGAATATAACTCAGGAGGGTCCATTGGAAGAGATGCATGGGGCAAGGCATGGGGGAAGGCATGTGGCACTTCCATACTATGGTGTCTTTGGGTGTTTCACCCTTCTGACACCTTGATGTGTTCACCAACCTGGAAGCACTCTGAAATCTGTCATTTAGAGGTTTTTATGGAGGTTCCATGATGTAGGTGGATTAATCATTGACCATGGTGATTGAATTCAATCTCCAGCCGCTTGAGCCTCCCCAGAGGTCAGGGGTGGAGGTGGAGTTGAAAGTCCCAACCCTCTCATCTGTCTTGGACTTCCTGGAGACCAGCCCCCTCCCAGAAGCTCTCCGGGGCCCCCACTCACCAGTCATCTCATTAGCATACAAAAGATAGCCATCACCCCCGAGACTCCAAGACTTTGGGAGTTGTGTGCCAGGAACTGGGAACAAAGACTTAATATTTATTTTTTGTGATATCACACTTCTGAACTGTGAACTCTTTATCAGTGCTGTTCCTGAAATTCTAGGAGAATCTTCATACCCCTTCCCCCAGCAGCACAGCCTACTTTAGAGAAAAGAAAATTACAAGAAGCTGGTTCTATCCTGTTCCTTGTTAAAGGAGGCCATGGATCAGGCTGAAAGTCCTCAGGAAAAGCACTGAACACCTTCAACAGGTATTAGTTCTTTCTGATGTGAAACATTGGGGTCCAGAAGCAAATGGTCAAGAAAGAAGTCTTAAGATGTCTTTGGTGCAAAAAAGGTGGTTTTATTAAAGCACAGGGACAGGATCCACGGGCAGAAAGAGCTGCACTGGGGTTATGAAGAGTGATTGATTATATATTTTCAAATTGAGAGGGGGTTATGGATAGTGTAAGTCTCTAAGGAATTGGAAGCAAGGTTTCTAAGACCCTGAGGTGCGTCATTTACTACTGTCTAGTGAAACCTTAGACATGAGACCCTTCAGGTATATATCAGTGGGCCATATATTTGGAGGATGATTGCTAACACATATCTTATGGGGTCAGGGGTGGGGGTGGGGGGTACAGGTAAAGAAAGTTTCCAAAGGATTTTCTTATGTTAAAGAAGACTTACAGGATCCTGGACTTCAGGCTAAAGTTAAGCTAAGGTTTCCTTTTGCCTCTAACAATGTATTAACATTGAGGCAGCTGAGTTCCTGGAGGAAGGTCACTCTGCCTGCCCCAGGAAATTGTCAATAGGCTGCAAGCTATAAAGATATTTAAAATTTCCCCCATTTTTCTTTTCTCTTTGTTCTCCATATCACTTTCTTCTTCTGGGTCCCACCAAACTGTGCCTTTGTCTCTCATGAGCCTCACTGGGCCATGCACTCTATTGCTCGGTTGTGTGTCGTGCTCTCTCCCTGGTTGTGGGTTTGGTGAGGGTAAAGGTTAGTTCTTAGACATATTTCCTATCATTTCCTATCATGCTCCTGGACTCCTTGATGACCAATAACATTTGGTGAATCAAAATGATGAAATATCTGTTGAACAATGAGGGAATGCAGCACATTTCTATTTTTTAGGATTTGCATGCATGTCGGTCTTCCCCATAGTGCCTGCTCTGCCGTGGGCTTCCAGAACCTGAGAAGGTTCTCTAAGTAGGAGGGATACCTCCCAAGTCTTGAGCAGTCCTGTCCAGCTGGCAGTGGATACATGCCTAGGGGTGGAAAGCAGAGAGGGGGGCTGAACTACCACAGGCTTGGCCTTGGGTCAAGCACTCCAGTTAGGCCATGTCTCTGCTTGTGACTCAGTCTTCCCATTCTTCCCCCAGAGTCACCTGCATTTTGGCTCACAATCCTATTGTGATGGTGCAAAGCGTCCTCAAAGCCAGGCTCTGAGAAGGCAGCTTCTTGCTCCTTGCAATTTCCCAGGACTTCTTCCCTGAACTTCTGTTTTGCCCCAGACCCTGTCCTGGGCCCCCAGAATAGTAGTAGGGAATGATCTTAGATGGAAATTAGAGATTTCTTTTTTTTAATTAAAATTATTTTTTAATGTTTAATTTTGAAAGAGACAGAGACAGAGACAGAGACAGAGTGTAAGTAGGGGAGAAGCAGAAAGAGAGGGAGACACAGAATCCAAAGCAGACTTGAGGCTCTGAGCTGTCAACACAGAGCCCGACTTGGTGCTTGAACCCATGAACTGTAAGATCATGACCTGAGCTGAAGTCAGATGCCCAACTAATTAAGCCACCCAGGTGCCCTAGAAATCTGAGATTTCTTTAGAAATGAATATATTGGACTTCCTTGCTCTGAGTCACGAGCATGATTTCTTCCATTGTTACTTATCTTCTATAATCAAAGATGGCATAGTAATTGTCATGATGCTGGCCTTTGGATTGGGAAAAAAATGTTCTGAGTCTTGGGGTCCAGGGTCGGAGTCCTTGCTGTTCCCTCTAGAGAAGCAATAAGTTCCAGGAAATGTGTGGGGCAGATGTTGGCTGGGTTCCTGGGGCGGGATTGGGGGGTGGGGGAAAGGGCAATGTTCTTTAACCCTAGGTCAACCCAACAGCGTCTGGATGTTTCAGTTTGGGGCAGAGCCTGGCTACTCCCAGTCATAAGCACTCAATTCTTTGAACTTCCTTTGGTCATTTACACTGTCTTCTGCAGAATACTGGGAATGGGGTAACCTGAGTCTCATAAATTAATCCACACAAACGAATGTCATGGTTAAAACTTCAAACATTACAAAGGGTATAAAGTGAAAGTCAACATTTCTTACTCCACACTCCCCATTTCCAGGGCAATCAGTTTCTTTGCTTACTTCCTGAATCACAACCTGTTCAGTTCTCCTTGTTGATGGGAAGCAGTTCTCTTCTCATATCTCCACCCCCAGACCAGGGGTCTGAGTCCTCTACTGTGGTGGTCATGCCTATCGTTCATTATCTATCTCTAGCTCTCTTTCTGACCACATGGTAAGATGGCATTTTCCTGTCCCCTTGGAGTTAGATGTGACCACAGGACTTGTGTTGGTCAATAAAATGTGGGTTGAAATGATGTATGCTACTTCTAGGGTAAAGCTTCAAGAGCCAGTGCACAATTTCTTGCATTTTCCATTTCCATTTCCATTTCTGTTTCAGTACCTGGCAGTGTTCTTTTAGCCTGGGTCCTGATACAACAATAATATGGAGGAGGGCTAGCCCCTGGCCAACCGTATATGGGCATGTAGTGTGCGCATAGTTAACTTTTATTGTTTAGGCTACTGAGATTGGGGGATGTTTATCACTGCAGCATAACCTAGCTCATCCTAACCGCTTATCCCTTGTCTGTTCATGAGTTTAAGAAGTGCCCAGGACTGCTGACCCAATTGAGATGGACCTCAGTTTGAGAGGTGCTGAGTAAACCACACCTGATGTGAGCTCATCATTTCCCTGGTCTCCTGGACACTTCTCTTCCTCCCTCTCATGTCAGTGATTCCTCATCTATCTTCCCAGTCCTTTTCCTCCTGACCACACCCCCACCCCAGCCCTTGTTTTCTTCTTTTCTTTCTATAGTCACAGATTTATTTTGCCTCTGGGGGAAGAAAAACTGGTTCTGCAAATACACCGAATAGAAATTTTGTCTTGTGAGGGGTTTTGAATCTTTGTTCCTGCTTAGGTGTGGACTGAAGAAAGAAAAACTGTTCAGCCCAGCCCTTGGGTACCTGTAATAAAGACAGAAGGAGATAAATACACGTGCAAAAGCCAGCAGATTATTTCTTTGAGATATAACCCCCATGCACACAGATAAGCACATACTAACACAATCCCTTTTAAAATAGCAATGGGGGGTACCTGGGTGGCTCAGTCGTTTAAGCCTCCAACTTTGGCTCAGGTCATGATCTCAGGGTTTGTGAGTTCAAGCCCTGCATCAGGCTCTGTGCTGACAGTTGGAAGCCTGAAGCCTGCTTTGGTTTCTGTATCTCCCTCTCTCTCTCTGCCCCTCCCCCACTTGTTCTCTGTCACTGACTCCCAAAAATAAATAAATGTAAAAAAAAAATAGCAATGGGTTATACTATAGAGTTTTCTATAGTTTTCTTTAACAGTTTATGTAGGAGAAATTTTTTACATAATACTTTTTATATCAACATAACTCTTGTTTTTTTGTTTTTGTTTAGAAAATGTTAATGTTTATTTTTGAGAGAGAAAGAGAGAAATACAGAGCACAAGATGAGGCAGAGCAGAGAGATGGAGACACAGAATCCAAAATAGGCTCCAGGCTCTGAGCTGTTAGCACAGAGCCTGACGTGGGGCTCGAACCCACAAGCCATGAGATTATGACCTGAGCCGAAGTCTAACATTTAATCGACTGAGCCACCTGGGCGCCCCAATTTTTTAAATTTTAATTTCAGAGAGAGAGAGAGTGTGAGGAGGGAAGAGGGGCCTCAGGAGAGAGAATGAGGGAGAGAATCAAGCAGGCTCCACTCTCAGTGCAGAGCCCAATGCGGGGCTTGATTCCAAGATTTTGGGACCATAACTTGAGCTGAAATCAAGAGTCGAATATTCAGTCAACTGAGCCACCCAAGTGTTCCCTTAACACATTTCTTTTTAATGGATGTTTAATATTTTTGGCCTAATGTTCATGGATATTCAGTTGTTTCCACTTTATCATATTACAAGCAAAGCTAAAGGGACCATCTTGCTATATATATAAGAAAGTGATGATCCAAAACCAGGCACCCTCTTTGTTCCCGAAACATCATTATTTGCTCTATGTTAGAGTCATTTTCCTGACTCTAGTGTTTGCCATATACACATTTGCGTACTTTTCACATACGGGTCACCACACTCATGCCTCATGCTGAAGAATCGAGAGTGCATCATCCAGAGTAGAGAACTTCTTATTATAGGGTGGGGCCTCCATCCATGCTGCCTCCAAGTTGCTCAGAGGCTAGCCAGCTCCCGTGTTGTCTAGGCGTGTGGTCGCTACCCCCTTCCTTAGACCCGCTCTCTCCCCTAACCCACCATGTTCAGAGTTTTGGCTCTGGGTCTGGCCTTGGTGATGTCTGAACAAACCACCAGTGCTTGGAAGGCAGAGGGGGTGTTTGAGTGTTTGGGTGCTTCGGTTCCCTGTTCTGCCTTGCACTAGATCCTCTCCCCTCCCCCCCCTGCCCCCGGCTCAGGTCCTGCCTGTTGGGTCTCACCTCCCAGGGTCTGGAATCTTGTTTCTGAACTGCCTCAGGGCTGACTCCTGTCCCCAACTGCTGTTTTCTGGTTCCAGGTGCTAGACATAGGGCCATTTGCACACCTGACTTGGCTGTCATCCCCTGAGAACTTTCTTCCTTCTTTCTCTCTCTCTTCTTTCATCTTTCTTTTTTAAAGTTTATGTATTTTGAGAGAAAGACAGGGAGAGAGAGAGAGAGAGAGAGAGAAAGAGAGAGAGAGAGAGAGAGAACATGAGCAGGGGAGGGGCAGAGAGGGAGGGAGACAGAATCCCAAGGAAGCTCCTTGCTGTCACCTCAGAGCCTGATGTGGGGCTTGAACTTAAGAACCATGAGATCATGACCTGAGCAGAAAACCAAGAGTAGAACACTTAAGTGACGGAGCCACCCAGGCGCCCCCCGCAGGAATGTCTGACGTTTCCTGCCCACTTGTTTACTTGGTTGCTTTCTGCACAGTCTCTCAAGTCCTGCTCTGAGGCTGCAGAAAACTGGAGGCCCCACCCGATGCTTCAGGCTGTCCAGCCCTTCCTGAGGAGAAGCTGCCACTAGACAAACGAGAAGAACCAAGTCCCTTCTTGTCTTCCTGCTTGCCACTCGGCGTCTGGTGCCCCCTGTTGGCGGGACCTACCAGGAACAGGCTGACAAGGGGGACAGGGACCTTGCAGAGCTCCAGCCCTGGGGGGCACAAAGTAGGGGAGTGGGGGTCTGGAGCTGAGCACAATAGCCTGAGGACTAACCAGCACGCTGTGGTGACACTTTGGTCGCTTGGCAAACTCTTGCCCATCCCTGGGTCTTAGCTCAGGTGGGGTTTTCTCCAGGCAGCTTCCTCTGGACCCAGTGCCCTCTTGGTTTCTTGCAGAGCCCTCTGCCCACTTCTTTTTTTTTTTTTTTAATGTTTTATTTATTTCAGAGAGAGAGAGAGACAGCGTGAGCAGGGGAGGGTCAGAGAGAGAGGGAGTCACAGACTGAAACAGGCTCCAGGCTCTGAGCTGGCAGTCAGCACAGAGCCCGATGCGGGGCCCGAACCCACGAACCGCGAGATCATGACCTAAGCAAAAGTCGGACGCTTAACCGACTAAGCCACCCAGGCGCCCCACCCTCTGCCCACTTCTAACCAGCACAAGGCAGCTTCCAGGAAAGCCCTTTCTTTATCTGCCTTCCACCCTTACCTGGCTGCAAGCCTCTGGAGGAGAGAGACTTTGGCAACTTGCGAACTTCTCAGTAAGTCTTTGTTGAACTGTAGTTCGTAAGGTTGTACGTGTCTCCTGGGAGAAACCTAGGGGGTAAGTGAGGAGTGATGGTTTCATTCCCAGTTACCGCTCAGATGGGTATGAGCACTGCCATTATTTTCCCCTCTGCCAATAATAATGATTAACATTTATTGAACACCTGGCAGGGACCAGGCACTATTCTACATATTCCACGTGTATCAACTCACTTAACCTTCACAAACATTGAACTGAGGCACAACTTGCTTCACAGTTAGAAAGTGCTAGAACCAGCATTTGAATTACATGCAGTCTGAGTTCCATAGCTTGGGCCCTTAGCCACTATTTAGGAAAATATAGCCCAAGGATAATGGGAATTAAGAAAAGGTGGCCAACTTATGTTGACGATAATGACAAAAATCATCCCATTGATAAAATATTACTTCCATAGTAGATGCCTTTTCATCACATTGCTTCTCTCTAGGGAATAATGTCTCTTTTCTTTTGGTGAACTGAGCCCCCCAGCTCTCCAAATATGCAGTTCTAGAAGAGGCTGTGAAACCTGAGTCCTGTCCGAGTCACCATGTCATAAGGTAGAACAGGCTCAATAACAATCCATGGTGGGATGGAAGTGGTGTGTGTGGCACCAAGTGTGAGCAGGACCAGAAAGCACAGCAAGGAGGGAGCTCAGAAACCCCAGAGACCCTACAGCAGTGCACCAGTGCCCCCCCTCAGCAACTGCTCATGGCTGCAGGGAGGGTCCCAAGTTATAGTCAACCCTTGGAGGGAAAACGATGAGGCCCAAGCTCCCTGCATGGGTAGGTTGCCTTAGTTACTTGGGTGTAAGCTGAAGGTGGATGGCAGCTGCATTCCAACCTCGAAACAACCAGATAGTTTAGAGCATAAAGGAAGTAGCTTTTCATTCATTCATTTTCTCATTTGTACACTAATTTCCTTTATTTTTTTATTTAAAAAAATATAATGTTTATTTTTGAAAGACAGAGAGAAAGTGTGACTAGAGGAGGGATAAAGAGAGAGAGAGAGAGAGAGAGAGAAACCTATGCAGGCTCTACGCTGCCAGCACAGAACCTGATGTGGTGCTTGAACTCACAAGCCGTGAAATCATGACTGGAGTGGAAACCAGTTGTACACTTAACTGAATGAGCCACACAGCTGCCCTTGTACACGTCCATTCATTCTCTCTCTCATTAAGCACTTGTGGTCCAGCACTGATCCCTCAGCCTCTTCCAGAAGGACTTGACATTGTTATCTGTCTTCTCTCTAGCGTTTCTCCAGCATTCTCTTTACACCGGGCCTTTCCCATCAGCACTTAAAAATGCTCAAGTATCAAGGTACCTGGGTGGCTCAATTGGTAAGCATCTGACTTTGGCTCAGGTCATGATCTCACAGTTTGTGAGTTTGAGCCTTGTGTTGGTCTCTGTGCTGACAGCTCAGAGCCTGGAGCCTGCTTCCAATTCTGTTTCCCTCTCTCTCTGCCCCTCCCCTGCTCACACTCTGTCTCTGTCCCTCTCTCAAAAATAAATAAACGTTAAAAAATACTTAAGTCTCTTTTATCTTAGTTAAACATTCCCAGAAGAGGGGTGCCTGGGTGGCTCAGTTGGTTAAGCATCCGACTTCAGCTCAGGTCATGATCTCACGGTTTGTGGCTTTGAGCCCCTCTTCGGGCTCTGTGCTGACAGCTCAGAGCCTGGAGCCTGTTTCAGATTCTGTATCTCCCTCTCTCTCTGACTGCCCACCCCCCCACTCCCCGCTCACACTGTCTTTCTAGCTCTCAGAAGTAAATAAAACATTACAAATTTTAAAATAAAAAAATAAACATTCCCAGAAGAAAAAAGAAAAACAAACAACAAAAAGGAATAAACAGAACTCTACTTCTCCGTGTATCTGTTGGCCGTCTCTCTTCCCTTCCTTACAGACTTCGTAGAAGAATGGACACCTGCTCTCTCACTTTCTCACCTCCCTGGTGCCCTCCAGCCAGGCCTCCAGGGCTGTCACTCTGTCATGTCATGTCACTTCTATCTATCTCCCTGCCACAGCCTGACGCAGGCCACCCTCACCTCCTTTGTGAGCTCTGTGATAGCCTCCTAACTTCTTTTTTTCCTTTTTTCCAACTTCCTATCAAGTAACAATTTTTGTTCCTTGGGTCCATTGGCACCTAGCAACCAGGATGATCTTTTAAGAGCATAAATCTCAGTATTTCACATGCTGATTAGTCTGCTAGAGCTGCCGTTACAAAATACCACAGACCGAGAGGCTTAAACAACAGAAGTGTGTTTTTTTCATAGTCCTGGATCAAGGTCTTGGCAGGTGTGGCCTGATGAGGACTTTCTCCAGGGCCTGCAGATGACCGCCTTCTTGATGCATATGTCATGCGGCCTCTGCCCTGGGCATGTGCTCTCCTGGCGTCTCTCCCTCCCCTTATAAGATCACCAGTTCTGCTGAATTGGGGCTCCACCTGTATGACCTCATTTACCCTTAATTACCTCCTCAGGCCCTGTCTCCAAATACAGTCATCCTGTGCGGTTAAAGCTTCAACATACAAATTTTCAGGGGATACAGTTTAGTCTGGGACAGACCAAAGCGCTCTACACAGTCTATAAGGTCCTGCATGGTCCGGATTTTGCTTGTTCTCCAGGCCCATTTGCTCAGCTATCACCCTTTCTCTGTGTATTTCTCAGTTCCTCAAACCCACGGCGTCTTCCCCTCTCTAGGACCTTAGTACATACTGTTTCTTCTGCTTGAAATATTCTTCTGCCACCCTCCCCGGCCCTTAGCCTCCTTAGTGTGTAATGCCTCCGTAGTCCTCAAAAACTAGCTCACATGTCTTCCTCAAGGACTTCCTTTCAACTTGGCCATGGTGAGGGTCCCCACTGAGGTTTTCTCTCTGCACGCCTTGCCTCTCCTGTGGCCCTCGATGCCATTGTAATTAAATCTCTGACTGCATAATTCATTGTTTGATGCCTCCTTCCCTTCCACGGAATGAAAGCTCTGAGATAATAGGGAAGAGATGTGTCCTGTTCGCTGTCATTTCCCCAGAAGCTAGCATAATGTACTGTACACACTAGGTGCTTAAAAAATAGTTATTCAAAGACCTACTTCACAAAAGTTAAAGGTAGATTCCGTATTGGACTTTCAGGCGAAGAGAAGAACCAGCAACATCAAGAAGTTTCAAACCCTGTTCCTCTGGGAACCTGTTTCTAGCCAGGAAAGCCAGGCTGATGGGAATTATGTCATGCTGACCTATTGTAGAAATTGCACACAAGACACTAGCTAAAATCTCAGTGGTCAAGTTAAGTTTCCATCTTGGCCCAAATCACTCAGTTATGGGAGATTGTTTTCAAAGATGCCTGAAGCAATTCATCCCATGCTCCTTTCCAATGTCCCAGGACTTTGCGGGCCCTTCTAATAAGAGGGGTGTCAGTTTGTCTTTCCCTAAACTCTGGGCTGGCCTTGCGACTTGCTTTGGCCAACAGAACTGGGCAGAAGTGATGTTATTGTAGGCCTTGCCTGCAAGAGTCCTTATAGCATCCACTTTGACTCTTCTGGAATGCTGCTGAAACCACCATGTAAGGAGGCTGAGTTAGCCTATTGGAGGCTGATAGACCAAATACAGGGAATGAAGGGGACCCAGCTGACAGCCAGCATTGACTTCCAGACATATGAGTAGGACCCTCTTGAGCCTCCTTCCTGCCCAGCTGATCCTGCACTGACACTAGCTGCCTGAGCAAGCCCAGAAGAGACCAGCAGAGGAACCCATGTAACTGGGAGAATAACAAATCTTTGCTGGGTGGCTTCTTATCCAGAAATGGCTGACCGAAATATCAGTCCTCCTGACTTTCACATGTTAATCCATTTCCTTTTCTCTAAACAGTCATGCCCTCCCTCCTGACTCTCTCACTGTCACACTCAGTCTGAGTCACGAGAACACTCCAGGATGTTGCTATTTCCAATGAAATACAAAAGCGAAAACAGACAAGATAAGTGATTCACAGCAGCCTCTATATGCGTAAACTTCACGGAGTCCAGATGTAAAGTTGTTGTCAGGAACCATTATCTTGGATAGATGGCCACATTCGCTCACCTAGGACGTGGGACTCTGAAGGTGGAAGCTGGAGGCAGAGTCATCATGCCCATTTCACGTACCCTTGTCTACAATTTCTAAACTTGAAACGCAATCTAGGATTTTTGTCATATGAAAAGCTTCTTCTTGTGACAAAGGTCCATATCCTAGAAACTCTTCTGTGTGTACACATTGGCTTGTCCCTTTGGTCAGTGCATTGGTCATTGCAGTATTGTTCATGTTTTAAAAAAAAATTAAATCAATGGGGCTCCTGGGTGGTTCTGTTGGTTGAGCCTCCAACTCTTGATTTTGGCTCAGGTCATGATCCCAGGGTTATGGAATTGAGTCCCATGTCCAGTACTGCCACTGAGTGTGGAACCTGTTTAAAATTCTCTCTCTCTCGGGGTGGCTGGGTGGCTCAGTCGGTTGGGCGTCCGGCTTCGGCTCAGGTCATGATCTCACGGTTCGTGGGTTTGAGCCCCGCATCGGGCTCTGTGCTGACAACTAGCTCAGAGCCTGGAGCCTGCTTCGGATTCTGTGTCTCCCTCTCTCTCTGACCCTCCCCTGCTCATGCTGTCTCTATCTCTCTCTCAAAAATAAATAAAATATTTAAAAAAAAAGATTCTCTCTCTCTCTCCCCTGCTCATACATGCAGTCTCTCTCTCTTAAAAAAAATTCAGCTGAGTAAATTAAAAAAATTTTGTTTGTTTATTTTATTTTGCATTTAGGTTAGTTGTTAAGTACACAAGCAGGGGAGGGACAGAGAGAGACACATACACACAGAATCCAAAGCAGCCTCCAGGCTCTGAGCTGTCAGCACAGAGCCTGACTTGAGGCTTGAACCCAGGAGCTGTGAGATCATGACCTGAGCCTAAGTCAGATGCTTACCAACTGAGCCACCTATGCGCCCCTCAACTGAGTAAATTTAAAGATCTAATTGAGGGGCATCTGGGTGGCTTAGTCGATTGAGCATCTGACTTCAGTTCATGTCATGACTTAATGGTTCATGAGTTTGAGCCCCACATCAGCCTGGCTGCTGTCAGTGCAAAGTCTGCTTCAGATCGTTTGTCCCCCTCTCTCTCTGCCCCTCCCACACTCATGTATGCTCGCTCTCTCTCTTTCTCAAAAATAAATAAACATTAAAGAAAAAAGCAGAGGTGCTTGTGTGGCTCAGTCAGTTTAAATGTCTGAGTTTTGGTTTCAGCTCAGGTCATGATCTCACCATTTGTGGGTTTGAGTCCCATGTCAGGCTCTATGCTGACACTGTGGGGCCTGCTTGGGATTCTCTCTCCCTCTCTCTTTGCCCCTCACTTGCTTATGCTTTCTCTCTCTCTCAAAATAAATACATAAACTTAAAAAAATTTTAACGTAAAAAAAACCAAACAAATAAAAAAACAGTTCATGAATTAGGCAGCATCCCATCTAGCTAACAGGAAATATCTCTGAAAGGCTGTACAAAAATGAAAGGCTTTTATAGGCAGAAGGAGTCAGGAAAAGGAAGTTTCTAGCAAAGAGTGGATTGTTTCAGGCAAGGTAACCTCCTTGTGGGGGATAGAAAGGATCTATGGAACAGATTACTTCACTAGTGTTAACCAGGTAATTCCAGAACAACTTAAAGGTTACATTCCTGGGAGAGGCTGAAAATGCATTTAGGCTAGTTGTTAAGTATTGGTGTGCTGACATGAGGCTTAGCACAAGTGACTCCATTTGGAGCTGTTGTCTCTTTTTTTAAATAATTGCATCAGAAAAACTTGGAAATAACCCAAATGCCCAAAAACAGGGGATGCATAAATACTTACAAAATAGAATACCATATAGGTAAAGTGAATGAGCAAGAACTACATGTAATGGGGCGCCTGGATGCCTCAGTAGGTAAAGCATGTGACTCTTGATCTCAGGGTTGTGAGTTCAAGCACCACACTGGGCGTGTAGCCTACTTAAAAACAAAAACAAAAACAAAAACAAAAAAACCCAGGGGCGCCTGGGTGGCTTAGTCAGTTAAGTGTCCGACTTTGGCTCAGGTCATGATCTTGCAGGATCTTGCCTGACCCTGCGTTAGGCTCTGTGCTGTCTGTCTGTCTCTCTCTCAGAAATAAATAAAACATTAAAAAAATTTAAAAAACCCCAAAACTCAAATCTCAAAAAACATATCATTGAGTAAGAACAGTAAGTGGCAGGAGTGCCTGGGTGGCTCAGTCAGTTAAATGTCTGACTCTTGGTTTTGGCTCAGGTCATGATCTCACACAGTTCATGGGATCGAGCCCCATGTCGGGCTCTGTACTGACAGCATGGAGCCTGCTTGGGCTTCTGTGCCCCTCTCCCTGATCCTCTCTCTCTCAAAGTAAATAAACTTAAAAAGCAAAAACAAAAAAACCCTCAGCAAGCAGCAGAAGTTATGTAAAGTACAACATTATTTGTATAAAAATTTAAAACATGTGCTCAGCATTAAAGAGTTTGTCATGGTTCGCCTCTCTCCCTCTCCCCAACTATTTCTCCCCTTCTCCTCCCCCATGGTCCTCCCCTCCTAATCCACCTATATGTAATGAGGGGGTGGGGAGAGGAGAAGGGGGTTGATGGGCATGGTGGAGGGCACTTGCTGGGATGAGTCCTGAGTGTTATATGGAAACCAACTTGACAATAAACTATTTAAGAAAAAACAAAATCTGAGAATGCAAAAATAAAATGATAATGGATTTCAGGTGCCAAGATTTTCATAACTTTATTCTTTGGAATTGGAGCAAATGGCAAGAGAATGTGAGGAATTCTTAAGGGTTCCAATAATGTGTCAGTTGGAACCTATTTGAAAGCATCTTGTTCTTTAAATATAATTGATTTCTAGAAATAAGGTTAAAAAAATTAAACACTGAGGAAAAAAAACTGAAAACATGTGAAACACTACCATGTATCTTTAGGACACATTCACATGTAGTAAATGAATGAATATATTCATGGGGATACTAAACAACATATATGAGAGAGGGAGAAGGATTGGGGAGGGGTGCCCAGTGGTTTCATCTGTACTGATTTGAAATGTATGTGGGAAACACAAAGATTGTCAAGGCTGGGTGGCAGATATTAGTCTTTATATATATATTTTTAAGAGGAAGCGGTTTTTAAAAATGTTTATTTTTGAGAGAGAGACAGAGCATGAGTGGAGGAGGGGCAGAGAGAGAGAGAGAGAGAGAGAGGATGAGAGACAGAATCCAAAGCAGGCTACAGGCTCCAAGCTGTTAGCATAGAGCCCAGGGCCGGGCCGAACTCAAGGAGTGAAAGATCATGACCTAGCCGAAGTCAGATGCTCAATCAATTGAGCCACCCAGATGCCCCTCTTTATATTTTTCGTATGCTTGAACCATTATACAATAAAAATATAGGGGTGCCTGGGCGGCTCAGTCGATTGAGCGTCCGACTTCAGCTCGGGTCATTATCTTGCAGTTTGTGGGTTCGAGCCCCATGTCGGGCTCTGTGCTGACAGCTCAGAGGCTGGAGCCCGTTTCAGATTCTGTGTCCCCCTCTCTCTCTGACTCTCCCCTGCTCATGCTGTCTGTCTCTCTCAGAAATAAATAAAACATTAAAAATTTAAAAAATATATATAAAAGCCTTCCTCCTGCCCTCTCCTTAGTGGCCGCTTTTATCTTCCCTAGAGTCCGATCTCTTCCACATTGGCTTCCTGGCAACCCTCCTGCTGCCATGTGGGGTAAAGTAATACAACATAAAGAGATCCGTGGCATGCTTAGTTTTATTTTATGACAATAGAGCTTTAAGTCAGGGCACGTTTCAGAGAGAAAGAGAATTGCCTCCAGGGAGTGCTGTTTTCCCAATGTGGGCTCAAGAAATGTTTACAGAGGGAGCAACTGGTTTTGGCAGGACTTCCTGTCCCAGTCATGCTCTGCCAGGCCTGCTAGGCTCTCATGAGCCATGACAGCCACTGGATGTAAAGTACAAGGTCAAAGCTTGATGAAGACATCAGGAAATGTCTGCTTGTGCAGACACTGCCTGCTTGGAGAAGCTCATCCAGAGGCCTGCTTCTGGAAGGGAGGGTGTGGGTCACTGAGGAGGGAAAGAAGGATGAGGGGACAATTTGGGAACCACACTTCAAGGAAGGGAGTCAACAAGATGGTATTTGCAGCCCAGGAGTTCCAGAGTCACTTCTGCATGTGGTCTGGGCAACTGTAAAACCCTTGACCGGGACACGCCCAGAAATAGTAATCAGTTTCCATGCTTCTCTGAACCGTGGTGGTAGGTGGTAGCTGGTGGCTGTCCACCAGCACAGACTGCTCGATGGAATTTCGTGTTGACATTTACTGGTGGTGTAACCCTAGGCAAGTTATTTAAAGTCTCTAATCTCTGCTTCCTTATCTCTACATGTAAGGGATAATAATAGTGCAATACAAATAAAACTGGCTGGCTCAGTTCTAGCTCAGTTCTGTGTTGCTTCTAGAAGATACATAATTTCAGCTCAATATTTTTTTGAAAAGTCATGTAAATATGTATATAAATCTCCCAAAGAAGTGGCAAAGGGGAGCGATAGTACAAAACACGTAATAGAAATTCCCTAAATATCTTCTTTACCCAGCAAATTCCCCAGAGCCCTGTCCTCAGGGCGGCCTCTCCACCAATTCTCCTCTCTCATCTCCACTTCTCTTTTGACCACTTCTGTGGCCTTTTGGACAAGTTGCTTTTTTTTCTGAGAAAAGCTTCAGGGCCTTCAAAAATGTTAGTCAACTCAGCCTTTTGGTTCCTTTTGATTCTCTTCCCCACTAATGATAATACGAAGGAGCCTGTGGTCCAGCAGGTAAACCCAGAATCCTCTAGAAAAGGGTAAGGGGAGGTGACTACTGAATAGGCTGTGAATATTGACACCTTTTGCTGCTGTCACAGTAGCATCCTGCTCAGGCTTGTTGTAAGATTAGATGAAATAATGCATGTCAAGAATTTAACAGTAACCGACAGTAAGTCTCTCAACTGTTCATTATGATACCGACTGTTATAATCATCATTGGTGTCATTATTCCTAGGGACTTATTTACTTTGTTTAAATTTCAAGAATATTGCCGTCTCACTGTCCTGTCCTTAAGAACTGGCAGGTCTGAAAGGGCAAAATGAGGCCATCCCTGGGGTAGTGATCTGACCTCAGGAATGTCCCTTAAGAAGGGCATTGGCAGAGCACTGCGTGTTCAGAGGCTGGCTCCCAGGGAGGCAGCCAGAGCCTGCAGAGATGGGTTATAGGGACCAGAACTGACTGGATATGTCATGAGCAGACTCGGAGAGAGGGTCATTTTCCAAGAACTGAAGGGCTGTCCTATGACAAGGGAGCAGACTCCTGTGTTACCTTAGACACAACTTCCAGAAGCTATGGGGCGGGGGTGGGGGGTGGGAGGTGGTGAGCCTCTCCCATCAGGGCAGTCTAAGTGAGGAATTGCTGTTCTCCTGCCTCGTCAGTGGGGGACTGTGTGTGCACATGCTGATGGGAGGGGGCAGGGCAAGCGGAAGCTGGATGACCCCTCAGGAAGGACAGCTAAGATTTTCAGATACTTAGCATGTGTCAGGCACATGCACCTCAATGTCTATAGCGGTGCTATCAATAGTAGCCAAATGTCCATCGACCAACGAGTGGGTAAAGGAGAGGTGGTTCATATATACAATGGAATACTACTCGCCAATGAAAAAGGATGAAATCTTGCCATTTGCAACAACGTGGCTGGAACTGGAGGGTATTATGTTAAGTGAAATAAGTCAGTCAGAGAAAGACAGATATCATATAATTTCACTCATATGTGGATTGTGAGAAACTCAACAGATGAACATAGGGGAAGGGATGGAAAAATAAGATAAAAACAGAGAAGGGAGCAAACCCTAAGAGACTCTTAAATATGGAGGAAAAACAGGGTTGCTGGAGAGGGATTAAATTGGTGATGAGCATTAAAGAGGGCACTTTTCGGGATGAGCACCGGGTGTTATATGCAACAGATGAATCACTGGGTTCTACTCCCAAAGCCAAGACTACACCGTATGGTACCTAATTTCAAAATAAATTACAAATAAATAAATAAAATTAAAAAATGAATACTTTACGTGCAATAACACATTTAACTCACAATGGTCTAGTGAGAGCTGTCAATGTTTTGTCCCAGTCAGAACAGCACAGAGCACAGAGCACAAGCACTATGAATGCCCCGATCATAGATGATGAGAATCTGATGCAGAGGAAGACAATACCCGGGACCGCACAGGCGCTGAGCTGTGGCCCCAGGGAAGGCTGCAGTCTGGCTATGCAGCACCTGAGCCGCTGCTGCCACACTTCCTGTAGCACAGTAGGTGGGGACAAGCTGGGGGCAGTGCTTCTCAAACTCAACTATTCATATAGTGGATTCCTTGTTGAGCTCGAGGTTCTGATTCCATAGAGGCCTGGGCTGGGTTGGGGGTCTGGGGTTCTCCATCTTTAATAAGCTTCCAAGATATGTTAATGTTCCTGGTCCATGGACTACACTTTGAGTAGTACCAGCCTAGGAACCCACTGAATCCCTCTCGGTTTTAAGGTTCTGGGTGTGCCCTTTGACCTTGCTGGTATCCAGGGCATCTAAAGCCCCACGTGGATTGTGTTGGGAGGAAAGAGACCAAAGCAAGGGCCCTGGACAGGGAGGGGTTGGGGTGGTGGTGGTGGGGTGGAATCAGAGTTCTAGCGAGCTGACTCTACTTCCGGGATGGACGCAGATCGAGTCCTCTCCCTCTTCCCTTGTGGCCGCAGGGCACAGCTGTCCCAGGAGAACTTGGGTGGGAAGTGAGACAGCCCCAACACACAGACACAGACAGACAGACACACATGTACACACACACACACATTCTCTGAGGCTTTCACTCGCTGGGAGAGGAGGTGACAGCCTAGAAAGTGGAAACACACCTTCAAATATACCCCCTTCTCTCCATCCTTGTTCTGCCTGGTTGACCAGAGAGGCCTACTAATCGGAAACCTATTTCCCTACTTTCCCCTTCTTTGGGCAGCTCCCCGCATGATGCTAGCACGGCCTTATGAAACAGAACAATATGTCATCCTTCCCTCTCTTCCCCACACACACCTAAAATCTTCAGTGGAATAATATATTTACATTTAAAAAAATTCAGGGGGCACCTGGGTGGCTCAGTTGGTTAAACGTCCAACTTCTGCTCAGGTCATGATCTCCTGGTTTGTGGATTTGACCCCTATGATGGGCTCTGTGCTAATAGCTCAGAGCCTGGAGCCTGCTTTGGATTCTATGTCTCCCTCTCTCTCTGCCCCTCTCTCACTCAATTTCTGTCCCTCCCTCTCTCTCAAAAAGAAACATTAAAAAAAAATCAATGACTCCCTATTGTCTACAATGTCAACTACTTACCTACTGTATAAAAAGGAGTTAACACAGCAGACCTACTGCTTATTCATAGAAAGGCCTATTCACCAGGTGGCCCTGGCCTGGCATCTGGGAACTGAGATTTTAGGAGGCTCCCCACGATTAACTGAGAAGAGTACCTAATTTGTTTGTGCCAATATAGCTCATACTAAATACTTGCTTTCTCCCAGAAGTCTGGAATTTGGGGCACATCCTGGGCAGAGGATGCTTAGCACGGTTCTTCAGAGAAACAGAGTTGATGGGATATACATACATATATATTTGTGGGGGCTGGCAACTTTGAAACTCGTAGGGCAGACTGGCAGGCTGGAAATTCAAAGTTGAGCCCAAATTCTACAGGACAGCTGGCTGGAAACACAGGCCAGTGTCTATGTTACAGGCTCCAGGAGAATTCTCTCTCCTTTGGGAAACCTCAGCAGTTGTTCTTAAGGTCTTCCACTGACTGGATGCGATCTGCCCACATTGTGAAGAGTAGATAGTTTTTACTTAAAATCTACTGATTCATATGGTAACCACATCTGAAAAGTACCTTTACTGCAACATCTAGATTGGTATTTGACCAAGAAATGGGCACCATAGTTTAGCCAGGTTGACATGACAAATTAACCATCATGGCTCCCAGTAAAAATCTTGGGCACTAACAAGCTTCCTTGGTTGGCAATGTTTTAAGTGTGTTTTCACAACTCATTGCCGGGTGGGGGTGGGGGTGGGTGGGAATGGGGGCATTAAGTGTGTCCTGTGTGACTCCCTGGGAGAGGATTCAGCACCCTCAAGAAAAACAGTTTCCCTTACACCTGGTTTTACCCAGACTTTGCCCCATGTGCCTTTCCTTTTGCTAAGCTTGCTTGGCATCCTGTTGTTCTAATAAACCACAGCTGGGAGTACAACTATATGCTGAGTTCTGTAAGTTGTCTTAGTGAATCATTGAGCCTTGGGGTGGTTTTGGAATTCCTGACCCATCTGCAGATGCTCTAATCTGGGCCTGGCCAGCCTTCTCATTTCCAGTAATTGCTACTCTCCATCTTACGCTCCACATGCCTGCCTTATTAGCTGCCTGGTACCTGAATTTGTTACACTTTCTCATGCCTTCATGTCTAGAAAGCCCTTCTTTTCCTCTCTTGGCCTGTCTAACTTCTGTGCAACTATCAAGACTCAGCTTATTTTTGTTATCTATTGCTGTGGAACAAACCATCCCAAAGCATAGTGGCTTAAGACAGTAACAATATTATTTCTCAGGATTCTGTAGGTCAACTTAGGCAGTTCTTCTACTTCCCATGGTGTTGGCTCCAGTGTTAGGAAAGAAGGTTCAAATAGCCCCACCCACAAAGCTGGCAGTGGTGTTGCCCACCAGCTGGAGCTCAGCTGAGACTGTTGGTCAGGAGTCCAGTTCTCTTCCATATGGGTTTGTCCACATGGTGGATTGAGTGTCCCGAAAACGTGGCAGCCAGGTTCCAAGAAGAAGCATTCCAAAAGAGCAAGCCTCCATGTATACTTACATACCAAGCAGCAACCTGCATCATTCTTGCTGATGACCCATTGGCTTCATCTAGTCACATGGCCAAATTCAGACTCCTCATTGCTGGGGACCACACAAGCAGACAAATACTAGGGGTGTGGTTCATAGAAGACCACCAAAGTGCCAACATACAACTTAGTTCAAGGTTTCTCTGAACTCCTCAGGCCCCTCCCTTGTGCCCACTTGTAGCATTTACCACACTACACTGACTGTTGTACTGTATTGCCACTTATGTTTATGGACTGGAGCTCCTTTGAGAGCAGGCATTCTATCTGATTCCTCCTGTGTCCCACTGGTGGCACCAAGTATGTTTGCAGAATAAATGATTGAATGAGAGTGGCGTCTGCCATTACTTCATATCTGCCAGAATCAAGCCCTGCCTCTGCCTCATAGAGACATTAGAAGTTCAACAGCTGTAAGATGCCACGTGTGCAGGTCCTTAAGCACCAAAAAGTACAATACTGTGATCCTGGCACTGAGGAGGCAACTAACACATGTTAGTGGAATTAATCAAGGAGTGAAGGAGTGATTGAACTTTGTAGACGTATCACTGAGATTTCCATACTATAAACGGATCAACTTCTCTTCAGTGTACATTGTGACAGAGCTGAGTCCAATCACAACTCCACATTTCAAAGATGAAGCAGTTCCAAGAGAGTTGTCTAAAAGAGAGATTTTCCCATGCTCTCCTTTTTTTTAAAAGTGTATTTATTTACTTTGAGAGAGAGAGAAGGAGGGAGGGAGCATGAGCAAGGGAGGGGCAGAGAGAGAGGAGAGACAGAATCCCAGGCAGGCTCTATGTTCTCAGGGTAGAGCCCGATGCAGGGGTTGATCTCATGAACCCTGAGATTGTGACCTGAGCCAAAATCAAGGGTTGGACTCTTAACCAACTGAGCCATCCAGGCACCCCTCCATGCTCTCCTTTCTGATTGAGGACCTTCAAGAGGAACAGCTTTGTTTGTGGAGACATGTCCCTCCCACCTGTATGGCTGGAGTGGAAGCAGAGGCCCAGGGATGGCGAGATGAAACATCCATCACTGCCTCCTCACGATTGTGTTGTCTGCTGGCCCAGAGTCTGGTTCTGAGCAGTGGCTCCTAATACAGGCTTTGTCTCCTGCTATAAATAGCCGCAGGCACATCTTCATTAGAGCCACATTGAAGGGTGGAAATCCATTGTGAACTGAACTCCTCCCTATTGCAAAATTCTGACATCATAAGATAATACAAGAAGTGAATCATCTCTGTATAAATACTTTGATTAGATCATTTGCTTTCAAGACTGGTAACAAGGAAGAGAAAATACTTGGTGTTATTGCCCTCTGGATTAACACAGAAGGGTAACATTCCCTCCTCCCCCAACTGAGTGCTAATCCCCCCTCAGATGTGAGAAAATTTTATTCTTCTTTTAAAATAAATTTTAATGGTTATTTATTTTGATGAGAGAGATAGAATACAAGCAGGGGAGGGACAGAGAGAGAGGGAAACACACAATCTGAAACAGCCTCCTCTGAGCTGTCAGCACAGAGCCCTATGTGGGGTTTGAACCCACAGACTGTGAGATCATTACCTGAGCTGGTCAGATGATGCTTAACCAACTGAGCCACCAAGGTGCTCCTAGAATAACTTATTCTTTTTTTTTTTTTTAAATGTTTTATTTATTTCTAGGAGAGAGAGAGTGTGTGAGCAGGGGAGGGTCAGAGAGAGGAGTCACAGACTGAAAGAGGCTCCAGGCTCTGAGCTGGCAGTCAGCACAGAGCCCGACGCGGGGCTCGAACCCACGAACCGCGAGATCATGACCTAAGCGAAAGTCGGACGCTTAACCGACTAAGCCACCCAGGCGCCCCTATTCTTTTTTTTTTTTTAATTTTTATGTCTTTATTTTATTTTGAGAGAGAGAGACAGAGTGTGAGTGGGGGGAGGAGCAGAGAGAGAGGGAGACATGGAAGCTGAAGCCCGCTCCAGGCTCTGAGGCTATCAGCACAAAGCCTGACGCAGGGCTTAAACTCACAAACCATGAGACCATGACCTAAGCTGAAGGCAAATGCTTAACCCACTGAACCACCCAAGTGCCCCTAGAGTAACTTATTGTTATGTAAGATCATATTTCCCTAGATTTCATGCTTTGGCATATTTTATCTTTTGGAACTCAGCTTAAGCAGTGCAAAGAAAAGGTCTTGGATAATAAAATTAAATAAAAACGAGTTTTTGCTTTATCACTTTTTTTCACTTTATGAAAGAATTAATGATATTATCTTCTATAGATGAGCCTCTTTGATTCATTAAAAATGAAATTAAAAAAAAATTTTTTTTAATGTTTTATTTATTTCTAGGATAGAGAGAGAGAGAGAGACAGCGTGAGCAGGAGGGTCAGAGAGAGAGGGAGACACAGAATTGGAAACAGGCTCCAGGCTCTGAGCTGGCAGTCAGCACAGAGCCCGACGCGGGGCTCAAACCCACGAACTGTGAGATCATGACCCAAGTGAAAGTCGGACGCTTAACTAACTAAGCCACCCAGGTGCCCCTAAAAATGAAATTTTTGAACTAATCACAAACTGGTTCTGCTGGCTAAATTTAGCCTTCTTTGCTCGTGCCTTTTTTGGGCAATGCAGTAGTTTGCTTTTCAATTCTGGACTTTGATAACTTAGATACAGCGTGTTCTCCAGGTCCCCCCCAGGTCCCACCACTGCCCGGTGTCTTACACGCGGTTATGTGACCTGCAGGGCCCTTGTGGACACCTGAGTTTCCAGTCTTGCAGTTCTACATCTCATGGGGAAACTGAGCCAGGAAGGAGGGTCTGCCCCAAGCTGAGCAGCTAGGAACTGGGAGCCCCGTAAAGCAGGTCTCCAGCCTCCCGGTGTGAGACCCCCCTTCCTGTGGCTTGCTGCATCTCCACACCACTTTCCCGTAGCTTTTGCTAAAGTAACAAACGAATGTGCCATCCCAGCATAGGCCACAGGACTGGCAAGCATTTGCCAGGATAGATTTTGTCATGAGGGCAAGTTCTCGTGACCTTTCTGCCCTCCCGTCCTCAGGGCGAGGTAAACCTCAGCTGCTGTGACTATCAGGCAAATCTCATGCATAGAAGGAGGAACACTTTTCTGCTTGTGCCTGTTGTTACTTTCCCCTTCTCATCAAATGGCTCTGATTGGAAACTTCTGCACAACAGCTCCACAGTCAATGTTTTACATGGTGCAAAGGGGCATCTCTTTCTTCTGGAAAAATCCTACTTGGTAGTCAAGGCCCTGCTCAAATGTGACTTCCTGTGTGAGGTCACCTCCGCCTGTCATTTAGGTATTAGTGTTATCGTGACCCCCAGTGGGGGTGTGGGAGTGTCTTTACATGTTGGTTTTATGTCCTACTTATCTTTTGTTTTCTTACTTCCCCTTCTCTATTCCTCTCCTCATCTGTGTTTGTTGAATTGAATTGAGAGGATTGAGGATTGATAAGAGTTCTAGAGAATAATCTACAGCCTCTATTTTACTACCAAAATTGGAAAAGGACTAGATGTGGATTCTCTTTATTGGAAAGGAAAATATGTCACTATGCAGAAAGGCCAAACAGTTCTACTGTTCAAGAAAACACGTCCCAGTGTTGGGATGAGAGTTGGACACATTAGGGAGGGGGCTGCTGATTTAGGGGGGTAGATGAAAGGCATTGGGTTGCCTGGCCTAGAGAGCAGTGATGGAAAGAGGGACAGGGAGGCTCCAGATTGTCCCATCCACAGTGTTCAGCTGACTGTCTGGGCCCTATGAAATGAAACCCAGCAGTGAGTTTAGCACAAATAAAAGGGAAGCATACCCTTGGGAAGATTAGCAGGCTTCAGGGAGCTCATACAAAAGGGACTCCCTGAGGTGATGCATGAAGGAGTAGCTAGGGAGCCACACCGACTTGTAGGCATTTGAGCAGTGCTTTCCAATTGAGTATAACGTGAGTCACACGTGTCATTTACAATTTTCTATGGGGCCCTTGGGTGCTCAGTTGGTTAAGCGTCCAACTTTATCTCAGGACATGGTCTCACGGTTTGCAAGTTCGAGCCCCGCACCAGCCCTGTGCTGACAGCTCAGAGCCTGGAGCCTGCCTCCGATTCTGTGTCTCCCCCTCTCTTTGCCCCTCCATCACTTGCGCTCTGTCTCTCTCTCAAAAATAAATAAACATTAAAAAAATTTACAGGTGCCTGGGTGGCTCAGTCAGTTGGGTATCTGACTCTTGGTTTCAGCTCAAGTCATGGTTTGTGAGATCCACTCCGAATCAGGCTCCATGCTGACAGCGTGGGGCCTGCTTGGGATTCTCTCTCCCCCTGACCCAAAATAAATAAATAAATAAATAAATAAATAAATAAATAAATAAATAAACTTACATAAAACTTTAAAGTGTTCTAGCTGTCACATGAAAAAACCATAAAAAGGGGCGCCTGAGTGGCTCAGTCGGTTAAGCGACCGACTTCGGCTCAGGTCATGATCTCACAGTTGGTGGGTTTGAGCCCCATATCAGGCTCTGTGCTAACAGCTCAGAGCCTGGAGCCTGCTTCGGATTCTGTGTCTCCCTCTCTCTCTGACCCTCCCCTGGTCACACTGTCTTTCTCTCAGGAATAAATAAAACCTTTAAAATAAAGAAAGAGAAAAACATAAAAAGAAGTAAATTAATGTGAATTATATATCCAAGTATATCCAACATATTAAATCTAATGTATTTAAAAATATATTCACTATTATCTAAAATGTTATTTCAATATGTAATTAATGTCAAAATTATTAATGGACTGTTTTACATATTTTTCAGTCTAAGACTTGAAATTCTAGTTTTTATTTTATAGTTACAGGCAATCTTAATTTGGGTACTAAATTTTCATTGAAAATACCCAACCTGTATTTAGAGTTCAAAAATTTCCAGTAGGAAAAAGTAGAATCACATAATTAAGTTGTTTTAAACATATGTAACAGTTTTCCCAACAGCTGAGTTAAATATCGGTTTTTATTTTTTTATTTTTTTATGGTCCATGTCAGAAATCACTTAATTCTTTCTTTTTCCATTATTATTGAGATATAATTGACATAAAACATTGGGTAAGTTTTAGGTGTACAAGTTTAAAGTGTTGATATGATATAGTTACATATTGCAAAATGATTACCACCATAGCTGAAGTTTTATGTAACACCTCCTTCAAGTCACATAATTACCATTTCTTTTTTGTGGTAAGAACATTTGTTATCTACTCTCTTAGCAACTTTCAAGTATCAATACACTATTTTTAACTACAATTACCACATGCATTAGATGCCTAGGACTTACTGATGTTGTAACTGAAAGTTTGTGCTCTTTGATCAACATCCACCCATTTCCTCCACCCTGAATATCAGTTTTTCAATTTCAATTTCAATTAATTAAAATCAGATAACATTAAAAACTTAGCTTTTCAGCAGCATGAACAGCATTTCAAGTGTCCAACAGTCACATGTGGCTAGTGGCTACTGGATTGGACTGTGCCGTTTTAGGGTGATTAGGAGCTGGCCCATTGCCCATTGCTTATTCCCCTTGACCTGGCCCTGGGCTGGACAGACAGGTGTCTTATGAGAGTTCAATGTCCACATTCTGAAGTTTAAAAGTTTAGCTATGATGATTCTGTGAGCCCAGGCTTCCCTGTGCTCGGCCTGGGTCGCACTGGGTCACAATCCCAGGGTGGGAGAGGAGTGTTTTATCTGCTGTTTCTCATAGCTGGAGACCTCAGAAACCAGCTTGAAGACTCAGCTCTGTAACTCGTGGCTGAACGTGCTCAAATGGACCAGATAGAACCCCTTTGGTTTTCCCGCATTGCAATAGCATGGGTAGTTCTAGAAGAACCTTTCTCTTTCCAGAGCTCATTGCACTGAGATGGAAGGTTGACAAGTTTTCTAGAGACTTTAAGCTACTCCTTAAATTGGAAAAAAAAAAAAAAAAACACGAAATCAGCAGCTGTCAGGAATGTCAGTGGTATTGTTGCTTTCCAGTAAATGCTTATTGGTAAATACATTTTATACTTTTAAGTATACTGGAATATCCAATTGCTTTCTTAACTAAGGGAAAAAAAGAAGATGGTTTTGTGGTTAAAGTTGTTTTACATTTCTATGTATTACATTTTAAGGCAAAAGAGGTCCATTTTAATGTAAATTAGCAAGATTCCATAGCTTTATATCTCTTCCTTCGAATCTCTCTTAAAGCTTGTTTTGAGGGGCGCCTGGGTGGCTTAGTCGGTTAAGCGTCGACTTTCGCTTAGGTCATGATCTCGCGGTTCGTGGGTTCGAGCCCCGCGTTGGGCTCTGTGCTGACTGCCAGCTCAGAGCCTGGAGCCTGTTTCAGTCTGTGACTCCCTCTCTGACCCTCCCTGCTCACGCTGTCTCTCTCTCTCTCTCCTAGAAAAAAAAAAAACTTGTTTTCAGTTTATTTTTAATTGTGTGTGTGTGTGTCTGTGACACACACACACACACACACACACACACACACACACACACACACACGTGGCCGGAGGGGGCAAAGAGAAAGAGAGAATCCCAAGCAGTCTCTGAGCACTCTGTGGAGTTTGACATGGGGTTCCATTCCATGAACCATGAGATCATTACCCTCTTGGAATCTCTTTTAGAAGTTACTAGTTATGGGGTGCCTGGGTTGCTCAGTTGTTGAAGTGACCCACTCTTGATTTCGGCTCGGGGCACGATTCTAGGATTGTGGAGTTGAGTCTCATGTGGGAATCAGTGGCATGGGACTCCATATTGAGCATGGAGCCTGCCTAAGATTCTCTCTCTTTCTCCATCTGCCTCTTTTCCCCTCTCTCCCTCTCCCCTGCTCACACATGCACATTTTCTTTCCTGTTCTGTAAAATTTTAAAAAAGAAGAAGTTACTATTTAGGAAGGAAATAATTTCTTATTTTACATTAAAAAGGTTTTTTTTGGTTTGTTTTAGAGAAAGAAAGCGTGTGCGCGAGCAGGGAGAGGGGCAGACGGAGAGAGAGAACATTAAGCAGACTTCATGCTCAGCACAGAGTCGGCCATAGCTTGCAATCCCAGGACCCTGGGGTCATGACCTGAGCCAAAATCAGGAGTCCGATGCTCAACTGACTGAGCTACCCAGCCACCCCATGAAAAGAATTAATTTCTTAGGTGTATATGAAAATAGCTAACATGTGTATTTAAATATATATATGATAAATTCCTGAAGAATCTACTTGTAAAACACATACCATAGATATACACATATATAGTACTATATACACATATGTAGGGGTTTTTTCCCTTAAAAAAAAAAAAAAACCTCATTAAGATTGCCACAAGGTGGCACTAAAATCTAATGAACATTCATTCCAGTCTCTGGTCTCGCCTGAGAGCAGTTGGGGGTGATTTAAAGGATGTGTAGGAAATGCTGGACAAAAAAGAAAACCAAACAAATTAAACTGAAGATTAGAGATAGATCAACATCTCGCTTTGTCTGAGGGGCAAGTTCCTTCTCTCACTGGTGTAGGTAGCTGCCATGCAGTGAATCTATATGTTAATAAAGCTAATTTTTAAAATGATTTCTTCTTGTGGAGGAAGTGGGATTGTCCCGATGAAGAGAGAAGGGAGGCAGGGGGGCGGGGAGGTTGGGAGGCGCCAGTTTGACACATCACCTAGTTTGGAAAAGTTTATCCTGTGAATGGTGGACTCTTTGAGGTAGTCAGTCTCCCCGGAATTTGTCAGCGTCTCCAGGCCATAAAAATGAATACCATGAGGAGGAGTAGCAGCAGCGCAGGGATTTTTCTATTTGTTGACTTTGGCATATTTACCAACCGAATATTTTTAGAAATTATTGCGATATTGAAATTCAGGCTTGGAACACTCAAATATTATGTCTGAGAATCAGGAAATGAGTGAATTGAATCCTTCTTCCTGATTCTTTGTATTTCAGTTTTTGAAAAAATACATGGTACAAAGTTTTAATTGTTTGATATTTTGTTAATATTTGAAGCTTAAGGACAGAGCCAAGTTTCCCAAGCTATATTAAGACAAAGAAAAGCCATGTTAACAATACAGCTATAAAAGGTTTTGATTAAAGAAGAAAAATTAAGAGTTTTTAGTAGCCAAAAGAAAGAAAGAAGAAAAGAAAGAAAGAAAGAAAGAAAGAAAGAAAGAAAGAAAGAAAGAAAGAAAGAAAGAAGGAAAAAATTGCAGATGGGAGCCCTAAACCAATGATCCAAAAAGCCCCTTCGTTGCTCTCATGGGATCCCACTGAGGAAAAATTATTTACTTGTTGACAACCTAGTTCCTTAAATCTGAAAAACAAACAGTGGAGCTTATCCAGTATGAGGGAAGCCATTTTGGACATTTGAATATGTTCTCTATGGGACAGGCTCTAGGGGTTAGGACACTACTGTCTTACTTGACTTGTTATATCTGTGGTGTTCATGTGGAGTCCCAGACGTCAATACATGAATCATATGAGAAAAGACCACAGCTTAGTGACAGCTGGCTGCATGGGTTCAGTTGGATGGTTGTTAAAGGAGAGTCTGGAATCTGAGGTAGGAGATCCCCAGAAAGTTCTGAGTATTTAGGTGAATTCTCAATGGTCATTTAGTGATTCTTGCACAGGGTCAGGCATTGGGCTAGGTCTTCAAGATGCTGAGATGAGATAGAATCCTGGCTCTCTACCAGCTTCCAGTCTGGTCTTTGTCATGATGCTTGGGTCTCTCCTTTGCTAAAAAACCCAATAAGCATCCCACTGCCTCTAATATGCCCCAATCTGTGTAGTTGGTACTTTAGCCCTCCATGATTGGCCTCAACCGAAGTTTCAACTCTCTCTCTCCATCAAGTGCAGTCACACTAAGCTATTCCCTGTTCTTAGAGTCTGTCTTACTCATTCCCACCTGCTTTTTTAAGGCTCTGCCTCCTTCCTGGGAAGCCCTCCCTCTGTTCCCACCCCTCTCTCTTCAGTCCCGTGAAAATTCTTTGCCTTGGCTCCTTCTAGATCAGTTTGGGAAAAATGAATCAAGGCCTGGTATGTAGGAGGAGACCTAGGACCCTCCCAGACACTAATTTGCTGTGTCCTCACCTGCAAGTGCCCTGTCCCCACCTCTCTGTCCCCTGCGTCAGGCCTCATTCTCTTCTTGCCTAATGGGGTGGGAGGTTGTCGGATTTCATGGTACCATTTACTTCAGACAGTTAGTCCTCAGTCTTACTACCAGGATCTCAATCATGCAAACCCTGGCCGAGGTTGCCTTTTGCTGCCTGGTAACTTCTTCCAAGTGGACATGAAATCCTGAGCCCAGGCTCAGTCTTCTTTTTTCACGGTCTCTCCTTCCTCTAATCCTCAACTAGAGATAGGTGTGTGTGTGTGTGTGTGTGTGTGTGTGTGTGTGTGGTGTGTGGTGGGGCAGGAAGAGAGTAGGCTATAGGACTAAGATAAGATAGGGTAAGAGCTAGAAGCTAGGCCCAGGACCACCCAGCTCACACAGCTCACAGTCAGCTCTCGGCCTCACTGGGTCCAAATCTAGGGCTGTCCCAGAAAGAGTACCCGGGTCGGAGAGTTGGGAGGGGCGGACAAGGTGAGACAAGGGGCCTGTTGTAAGAGAAAAACACCCCAAAAAACCATGCTTGGTAACAAACGTGTGTGTATGTGTGTGTGTGAGCGCGTGTTTATTTAAAAACAAAACCGCTTAAAGGAGCCTCTCCCTCCCCCACAGGTCGGGCCACCGCTGGGAGTTTGCAAGGAAGCGGGACAATTTTGAGTGGGAGGGAGTCGCCAACGCCCCACAAAGTGCTGCCTCCCTCGGATCCGCTCGCCCAGGCCCCGCAGGCTCCCGGCAGCCAGCTCCGGGCCCTGGCTGGCTGCGCACAAGACGCGGGAGAGAGGGGGGCGATCCCTGGTGCGGCCAGAGCCCCGCAGCGACAGCGGAGGCGCTGACTCCCCAGTCGCCGCCTCTCCCAGCCCCGCGGCCTGGGCCGTCAATCACACTCGGCCAGCCCCGCCCCTGGGCTGCAGCGGATGGCCAATCAGAGCCAAGCTCCGCAGCGATGAGCTCAGTCGGCTCGCTTCCCATTGGGCGGCTATATTAAGAAAGTGGCCGAACTCTTTAAATAGCGGGCGCTAGGGCCGCAGCCCGCATCTGCCACCGCAGTCTGGCTGTAGTCGGTGCTCTCCGGTACCACGCGCCAGACCTATAGAAACTGAGAAAGGGACTAGGCCGGCTCCGCGGCTCGAGTCACCGTTTGCGCACAAAGAACCGACCCCGGGCCCGGGGCGAGAAGAGCGGCCGCCGCCCCGGAGCAGCGCGGAGACCCACGGCGCGCCCTATGCCCCCGCGCCCCCACCGCGGCAGCCTGAGCGCACCGAGAGAACGCGCCACCGCGGGGCCCGGGTGCAGCTAGCGACCCTCGCCCCCAGCGCGCAGCCCGAGGTGAGCGGTGAGCGGCGAGCGGGACGGCAGCGAGGCGTTCGCGGGGCCCCTCCTGCTGCCCGGGCCCGGCCCGCTCATGGCGGCCATCCGCAAGAAGCTGGTGGTGGTGGGCGACGGCGCGTGCGGCAAGACGTGCCTGCTGATCGTGTTCAGTAAGGACGAGTTCCCCGAGGTGTACGTGCCCACCGTCTTCGAGAACTATGTGGCCGACATCGAGGTGGACGGCAAGCAGGTGGAGCTGGCGCTGTGGGACACGGCGGGCCAGGAGGACTACGATCGCCTGCGGCCGCTCTCCTACCCAGACACCGACGTGATCCTCATGTGCTTCTCAGTGGACAGCCCGGATTCGCTGGAGAACATCCCCGAGAAGTGGGTGCCCGAGGTGAAGCACTTCTGCCCCAACGTGCCCATCATCCTGGTGGCCAACAAGAAAGACCTGCGCAGCGACGAGCACGTCCGCACAGAGCTGGCCCGCATGAAGCAGGAACCCGTGCGCACGGATGACGGCCGCGCCATGGCGGTGCGCATCCAAGCCTACGACTACCTCGAGTGCTCCGCCAAGACCAAGGAGGGCGTGCGCGAGGTCTTCGAGACCGCCACGCGCGCCGCGCTGCAGAAGCGCTACGGCTCCCAGAACGGCTGCATCAACTGCTGCAAGGTGCTATGAGGGCCGCGCCCGCCCTGCCTGCCCCTGCCGGCGCGGCTCCCCCTCTCGGGCCCGACCCCACCCCCTTCCACACCGAGCCCGGAGAAGGGGAGACCTGCACCCCCCAAGGACCCCACGGGACTGCCTGACGTGTCTGCCTTTCGGGCCGGCAGCTGTGACCCGGCGGCTCTGGAATCCGCGTGGGAGGCACCGAGCGCCCCCTTTCCAGTGTCTGTGCTTCGGGCTGTGTTGCACAGGCCCGGGCGCCCCCCTGAGTGCCAAGGGTCCCCTGAGCACCCCTTTCTGAAGAGCCGAGCCTCTTCAGAGTGTGTGGCTGTGTGTTTGTTGGATCCCCCCGCCCCACTTTCACCCACTCCCCGCCTCTGATCCCCGAAGAAGAGCTTGGCGCTGGGGTGCAGCCGCGCCCCATCAGATGTGCGCCCAGAACCAGCGAGCGCTTGCTATCCCTTGTCTGTAACATAGACCGTGGGAACTGCGGGAGGGGAGGGCTGGGGAGGATGGGATGTTATATAAATATAGATATAATTTTATTTTCGAAGGTAGGATGGTGTTATTTAATGGTGGTGGTGGGTGGAGTGACAAGGCGCCAGAACAGCTCCGGCCCACCTTGGGTCGGGCGCCCATCCAAGCATGAACAGGACTTGGCCATCTTTCCAACCCCTGGGGAAGACTTTTGCAACAGCCTTGGGGCTGAGCGGACACAGCTTCCAGATTCACGTCTCCTGCGGGCCAGCCCCAGGCGAACCCCCTCACTAGCCCTGGGCTGGAGGAGGGAGAGAGGGCTTTGGGTCGTTTTTTTTGCCATAAGCGAACTTTGTGCCTGTCATACAAGTGGAAATTGTTCAGTCCAAGAAACTGATGTTATTTGATTTATTTAAAAGCTAAAAGTTGTTGGGGTTTTTTTTGAAAGAATTCTTTGCACAATTGTTTTATTGTTTGACACTTAATGCACTTGTCATTTGCATAAGACAGTAGCATTCTGACCACCCTTGTACGCTGTAACCTCATCTACTTCTGATGTTTTTTTTTTTCAAGATGATGATGACTTTTAAAAAACAAGAGGAAAAAGAAACCACTAATTTTTGTTTTAGTTTTCTTGAAAAAAAAATGGCAACACTGTTTTGCGATTTTATTTGTGCAGGTATGCGCACTATTTTGATAAAAGGGCAGTAACAAGTATTGGGACCTATTTAACCCTCCCTTCTTTTTTTTTTTTTTTTTTTTTTTTTTCACAAGGCAGTCTTTAAAGCTATGTGAAATTTTCTCTGCATCTCTGTACAGAGAATGAACCTACCCCTAGTCTCTCTTTTCTCCCCCTCCCTTCCCCACCCAGTGGTACTTCTAAATTGTTGTCTTGTTTTTTTATTTTTTAAATAAACTGACAAATGACAAAGTGGTGAGCTTATGATGTTTACATAAAAGTTCTATAAGCTGTGTATACAGTTTTTTAATGTAAAATATTAAAAAGACTATGATGATGACATTTATAAAATGGCTCCTGTGATTTAATAGTGTGTGAGGCAAGGAGAGACTTCTGCTAGGCAAGATCCTTCTTGTCACCACTGTTTCCCTCATGGTGCTTGCAGTAAGTGGGGCTGAAACCCCTTTGGGTAGGGGGTTGGTTGGCCATGGGAGACCAGTTACTCCTGTCCCCATCCCAGAGGAAGATGAGGGGGGGACCCAGGCACACAGTTCCAAAGTCTGACCTAATGCATATTGTCTGTCTTTAAAACACCGTGTCTAAGTCTGTGGGGTCTTTGCTTCTTACTCTACGTTGTCTAGGCGGCTGGTTAATGGGTTTCCGTCACATCCTCAAGGGGTTCCACAGTACCCCAGATTGTAGGTTGTCACCTTTCGAGCTGGAGCTCCTGGGTGGAAGGGGAGAGCCCAAATCAGGACCGGAGTCTTCTATCATCGAACTTTCTGACTTTTGTCTCAGTGTGTGTTTATGCAGAACCTAGGATGCTTTATTCTAAGTGCAGATAATGGCCACATCACGGACAGAACACAGGATGTTTGGGGTGGCTGTGATGTAAAGTTGGGGCGGCCACATTTTGAAATTGAGTCAGGATGAGCTCTAATTTCAGACACTTAGCCAGCTGCAGGGGGTCTCAGAACCAGCCAGGTAGGGCGGAGCGATACTTGGAGACCACATTAAAATCCTGCTCCAGGCATGGTGGCTCAAACCAGCTCTCAGCAGCTTCTAGGGAATGTGGCTGGTAGTGTTCCCCTCTCCCAACTACCTAAAATACGCGGGTTTTGTTTTTGGAGTCAGCACTTTCTGGCTTTCCAGCACTTAACCTGCTCTCCCTATCTCCCCGCACACCCTGGGCAGAGACCAGGGAATTTCCTTTTGAAGTCATTTGCTTGAAAGCGCGAGGCTTCTGTTCCCTGTCTTTCCAGACACCCAGGGGCTTTTGTGGTGTGAGGCAAACCTGGTCGCTGGTGACCTTTCACCCACTTAAACGTGTCCAGAACAGGCAGGCCCGTAGGCCAACAGAGGGGAATTGTCAGGGCTTCCCAAGTGCAGAGTGGGAGATGGTCCACCCTGGCTGGCTTCTGTGAGGCCCTGCCTCCCCCTTTCCTTGACCCCCCAGCTCCACTCACCTCCCAGAGTCTACTTTTTCTTTTTTGTTTAAAGACAAAACTTCCCATTGAAAAACAAAATGTTGATTTGCAGGTTTTCCAGCTAGCAAATCCTTCTGTACCAGGGAGTGCAGGACTCTGTGGAGAAGAGCTCAGACTTGGGCTCAATGCCCAGGACTCAGCTTTGTAAGCAGCCAAGAGCCCAGAGACCCACCCAGCCCTCTGAAAGGGCCTTTTCCGAGTCTCCTGACTGCTCAAATCTGCCTGGTACCTATAGCTGTCTGGTTTCTTTAATTTTTTTATTATTATTTTTTTATTTTGGGAAGACAACCACCCAGATGACACATGGCAGCCTGAGTTATGCTCGTTTTAAAATGCATGGCATTTAATAATCCTGCCGGAACACACTCTTCTTGCTGCATTAGGGTCCAACTGGAAAGTATAAAGATGAATTTCTGTAGGCTGGAAAATCAATTAGGAAAAAGAGGTAAAACATCTGGTGTTACTCTTAGGATATGAAAATTCATTTTGCACATTTAAAATAAATGTGCTGAGTTCATTTAATTGCCTGTTGAGCTGTTTCGTAAAGAGAATAGAGGGGTGTTTCATTGATCCTAGGCATTTCATAGCAAGGGGCATTGGCTTGGGTTCTCATTTAATCTTAATTTTAAACCAATCTGGATTGTATTTCTAAGTTGTTTTTCACATGTGTGTACATCTTTTTCCGTGTACTTAGAATGGTGGTTTTCAAACCTAAGCATGCATCAGAATCACATGGAGGGCTGGTTAAAACACAGATGGCTAGGCCTAGCCCCCTGAGTTTCTGACCTAGTGGGCCCGAGGTGGGGCCCCAAAATTTGAATTTCCAGCAAGGTCCTAAGTGATGCTGATGCTGTGGGTCTGGGGGCCCGCAGTTTGAGAACCATCGACTCAGAATAAGGGAGAGTCCTTGTCAATGCACAGAGGAGGGAAGTCATTTGGTAGGAAAGAAGCTGGAATTCCTCAGACTTAGGCGGTTGCTCCTCTCAGTCTCAACTTCCTTACCCCAGAGAGTCTAGCATTTTCTGAAAGCTTCCCTTCTGAGACGAACCACATGTAACCCCTATCTTCTCTACATTCTTGTGCAAAGGGGGGGTTTCAATGCCCTTCTAGAGATTTATTTCTGTCACTTCTGAATTCAGAAGGCAACAGCTCCCTGTAATTCATCCAGCACTGGAACCTACTTTGTCAGCTCCGCTGAGATGAGAGATACAAAAGCAAATAGGGCAAGGTCCTTGCTCTGGTGGGCAGTGCAGTTCCGGGAATGCATTCACAAAGACTCTGAATACAGCATGTTCAAATAGAGGCATTAGGCCCAGGGCACAACCAGAGCCTGGGAAGTTGGGGAGGGCTTCTTGGAGGAGGGTACATTTGAACTGAGTCTTAAAGCAGGATGGAATGATGTGTAGGCGGGAGATACAGCTTCTTTGTATTACTGTAGGGCCGGGCCTCTGGAGAAAAAAGCTCTGTTGGGTGAAAACCTCCTTCTACTTTTAGGCCCTCTGGCATATATTTCTCAGTCAAGAAAAATGATGTTACCCAACCAAGTCAAACACAGCCTCTCCTCTGCCTTCCCTGTCCACACACAGGCCAGGAGAGAAGGCTGGTGATGATGACAGTTTCACTGTTTTCTCTGTGCCTTCCAGGGAGGTGGGGCAGATACAGGGACTAGCTTTGTGGTCACTGTGCTCCTGGGGAACATGCATCCTGAGCTCAAGGAGGCTGGAATAGCACAAAGGGACCTTGTACTCCGGCCCACTGGGGGACAGTCCCTTACCACTTTACTTGGTCCATCTTCTGGCTGGAGGGGGAACCTGAGCACTCAGGCTGTCCCTCGTGCCCCAAGTCTCAGCATCCCCTTTTCTGGCCTGAGATATAAGAGCCTGGAGGACCCAGTTCATTCCTTCCTGCCCATTCTTTTAGCCATAAATGTTTCCTGTTTGTTGAAAGGACTCTGTGCCTAGAATCATGCCAGGATCTTGGGGCCCTGTAGACAAATAAGCAAGTATCTTCTGTCCCCTCATAGGGCTTTCCATCTAGTTAGTGTGTCTGAAAGATGTAATAATAATGATGATGATGAGAGATAATATTTATTGGCTTGGCATCAGGCCCTATTCTAAGCCCTTCATCTGTATCATTTTATTTAGTTTCTGTATTAGTTATCTGTTGTTGCATAACAGATCATCTCAAAACTTAGTGGCTAAGAACAGCATTTATTATCTCACGATTTTTGTGAGTCAGGAATCCAGATACAGTTTAGCTGGGTCCTCTGGCTCAGGATCTCTGCTAAAACTCTAATCAAGGTACTGGCTGGGGCTGGATTCTTCTCAAGGCTCCCCTGGGGAATCCGGTCCACTCAGTTGGTTGCTGGCAGGATTCAGTTCTCACTGGCTGAGGCTGTGTATTCAACTCCTCGCCAGCAGGCCTCTCCATAGGGCATTCACAACATGGAAACTTGCTTCATCAGTGCAAGTGAGAGGGAAGATCCAGAGAGAGAGAGAGAGAGAGAGAGAGAGACAGAGAGAGTGTGTGTGGGCAAGACAGAGTTCCAAATCTATTACAACCTAATCTTGGAAGTGACATCCCGTTACTTTTCCTGTATTCTATTTATTAGAAGAAAGTAACTGGGTCCACCACATACTCAGTGGGAGCATATTTCCCAAGGACAAGCATACCAGAAGGTGGGACCATGGGGGACAATTTAGGCAGCAGTACACCACAATCTCTATGGCAACTCTCGGGTAGATAGTGTTATCCTGACTTTCTGGTGGAATAACTGAGCCATGTGAGGTTAGACAACTTGCTCATGGTCAGAAAACACATACAGATGTGAACCCAGGCAGTCTGACTCCAGGACGACAACCTTATATATATGGTGGGAGAATGATTTGAGAAAAATCACCCTGACTGCAGTGTGGAGGATGGATTGGAGCAGGAAGGCCAGAGCCAAGGAAGTCAGGCAGGCAGACTTTTTCCTGGGCTAGGTAGAGATGAGAAGGCTTGAACCAAGGCTCTGACATGGGAAGGGAAGTGCAGATTGGAAAGGCATTCGGGAGGTAGAAGGTATGGGAATCTGAGTGGGAGGCACCACGCTGACCCCTAGGATTCTAGCGTGGGTGATGTTGAGGATGCTGATGCCATTATTTAAGGCAAGAGAAAACAGACAGGCAGATTTGGAGGCAGGGCTCTGGAAGTACATGCTGAATATGATTTTATATATACTGAGTATGGGGTACCACTCATTCGCCTCACCTTTCTTCTCACACTGCAATCTGTGTATTTTCTGTAGAGTTGGACTAGTGTGCTGCTCAGGTCATGACAAAGGTCTCAGCCTATATGGATGAGAAAAATCTCTCCTGAAGGGAGGAGACATTCATCAGATCAACCTTCCTTGGAAGAAGCAAGTGCTGGGATAGGTCTTAGAAAATTAGGGAAGAAGGGAAGGAGATTCCTTCATCTCCCTGAGGACCTGCCCTAGGTGATTTTAAGGTCTTGCTGGGTGCAGATGGGGTATGGGGAAGGGAGGAGACTTCTGCTCTAGGTGAGTGGCCAGAGTAGGCAGAGACCCTATGAAGGCCATCCATGTTCTGTGGGCATCAGGAGAAATCATACTCAATGGCCAATTGTAAGTTATACCTGGTGAATAACAAATTCCCTTCTGTTCCTTTGGAACCTTCAATAAAGTCTTGCTAAATGTTCCAGCCTGACTTAAGCTCTGTTGTGGAGATTTAAGGGAAAAATCTCATCCATGTCTGGGCAGGTGGGAGAGAGATGCAACACTTTTTTTTAAGTTTACTTATTTATTTTTGAGAGAGAGAGAGCAAGAGAGCACAAGCATGAGTGGGAGAGGAACAGAGAGAGAGAATCCCAAGCAGGCTCTGCACTGTCAGCATGGAGCCTGATGCGGGGCTCGAACTCATGAATCATGAGATCATGACCTGAGTTGAAATCAAGAGTCAGATGCTTAACCGACTGAGCCACCCAGGTACCCCACCTGTTTTTAAAGTTTGTTTATTTTTGAGGGAGAGAATGAGCACAAGCAGGGGCAGGGCAGAGAGAGAGGGGGAGAGTTGAGAAGCTGCACTTCTGAGGGGCTCCCATTATGTGGTTTCATCTGGAATCAGAACAGGTATCCTTGGGATAAAAATACTCTGGGATAAGATTTGTGGTTGTGATGGTCAACTGTCCTTCTCTACATGGAGACTGGTTTTGTCTTTGCCAGCCACAAGTCAGGACACCTATATGGCACATAGTTGGATGGATTTATGGGTCACCTGAGCAAAGAGGGAGCCATCAGGGCATAGGAGGCAGTGGAAGTCTTGGAGAAGGGATAAGATGCTCTGGGAAGAGTAGGTAGAGGGAGAGGAGATTGTAAACTAGATCATAAGCTCCATGATGAGCCTCGAGGACACTTCTGCTCCATCCCTGCTGAGTCCCTGATGCCCAATATGGTGCTTGGCACATACTAGGACCTCAATAAGCTGCAGAATGAATGAATTAAAGAAGAGACAGAGGTTTTGGGAGCACACACTTTTAAGAGACCCAGAGAAGTGATAGAGTTTTGGAACAGATGCTGTGAGGAATAAGAGGAAGCATTGTTAAAGAATGGCTGGGCTGCATGGAGGGGCCAGCAGTCCTCAGGTGCTGGGAAAGAAGAAAGCAGGGAAATTGCTCTGTTTTGACATGAGTTACATGTGATGCAGCTGTGACAAGTATCCAAGTATTTTCATCTTGGGGGCTGAGTCGAGGGCAGTTAAGAAAGCTCTCCCAGAAGGCAGGTCTTTGGGCCCTGATGAAACCAACTGAGAGAAGATCCTTCTCTGGACTCCACAGGGTGCTTTGCCCAACAAGCTCCCTGGAGGAATACCGCCAGCGGTCCTGGGATGAGCAGGTAGGAGAGGAGCACATTTACAGGGCCCTAGGCCACCCTCCTTGGGGCCACCAGGGTGGCTGGGTGTGCGCGATTGCCGTCACTGTGGGCTGCGGGAGCTGGGTGGGTTTGGACTCTGGGTTGGGAGCTTGGCACGACTGGCCCATGTTTTCCATTTTAGAAATTGTGATCTGGAAGTTCAAGTCTAAGGGCTATGGAACCAGGCCTTTTATGACTCTATGACCTCTGTCCCCTGGCTGTCATTTGGAGCTATTTTTCTTCTCTCTTGAATCCTGAAAAGGGAAGAAACAAATGTTACCAGAAGCAAGTTTCTCATCACTTTGTTAATGATTGATTTCATTTCATTCCAGAACTTGTTTGACCTTTGGATAAACAATTGAAACCTTCTGGAGGCACCTAAAAGGAATGTAGGAATGCATTTGCTATTCAATGGTAGAAAGATTATAAATGGGACTCTGACAGAATAAAAAGTATTATTTATATGAGTGCTAACAAAAAGTAACTTGTAAAATACACATTCTTCAGCAATGGCCAAATAAGGAAAAGTGTGATATCTGGTCACATAACCAAGCTGCCTCTGTAAATGAGAAGCTCCATCTATCCATCCCCCTTCTCGAGGCTGAGCAATCTGTAGCTACAAATTTCCTCTAAGGAAGTCTAGAATTGTAGGCCAAATGGAGATCCCGACTACAGGCACAAGATAACACCACCATAAATTAGCCAGCCTGGATTCTCAGAAGGTGTGTTTAGCTGTGCCAGGGGAGAATTGTTCCAAGTTTTTACTTCATGGGTAATGGTAGAAATCACAGACTGTATAGTTGGTTACCTGCCAAATTGGAAAGAACAAATAAAGATGAACTGCAAGGAAGGCATAAACAACTCAAAAGGAAAAGGGGCGCTAATCGGGCTTAGAAAGCCATGAGTTCTCCTGCAGGCTGAGGTGACCCAGCCTCCTTCCCTGACATGGTGACCAACTAGAAAGAAGCCTCACCAGTTAGCCCAGAAAATTCAGAAGGCTCATCACCATCGTAAGTGGGATGTAGAGGAGGCCCAGAGATGGCCTCAGCCAGGGCCATGGACCCACCCAGGCATGTATAACCCTCTCCTCCTCAGCTGGGTGTTGGAAGAGATTGAAGCTCATGGAGCTGGCCCAGGATCTCAGCAAAGATGGGCAGGAGGGGGAGCCCCCTCTGTCCCATTCTGTTGTTATCTCCCCCAGCAGGACAAGGAATGTGTTTAGTGGGAAAAATCGAGGATTATAGGCAGAAGCCCCAGCTCTGCTTACACTGTCTGTGCATTTTTGGGCCAAATTACTTTCACTTTCTACTGCCTCAGGTTTTCTATTTGTAGAATGGAAATAATTTGGAAGATTAAATAAGATCAACCCAAGTATTTGGCTCAGAGCCCAGCTCATCCTAAATCCTCAATAAATCTTGGTTACCTTCCCTCTAGCGCGTTTATCTTAGCACCTTAAGCACAAAGTAGAAGTAGAATAAATTTTGCTGGATAAATGAGTGTATAATAATAACTCTTTTGTTTGTCAAGGACTTTTTCAACCATAAGCTCCTCCATGTCAAGAACTTTTTCAACCTTAAGCTCCTCATCATACTCATTTTTGCAACCTCAGCATCTGGTATAGGGTCTGGTACATAGAAGGCACTTGGTAATCACTAAGTTACTGAATAATAGTTTGAGTTCAGAGGGTCCTTGGTAAACTGGGGATTCTCAGGATTGCATAGGATGAATTGCCACTCAGGAAGGAAGTACCCACTACTTGGGTCCCAGAGGATGTGGTAGCAGGAACTGAATCCCTTGAGCACTGAGGTGAAGAGGGTCTGGGGACCAGCAGTCTTTCTTCCTCAGAGCATGGTATTCTCAGCAGGGGCTGGATGGACACCATACCAGTCTGTTGACCCATCGACACAGAGTGAGGAGCAGAGTGGCTGGGGCACAGAGCCAGGGAGAGCCTGCCCAGCCTCACCTCGCTGACATAGCCACAGATGGAAGGAGAGTTGGTAACTTTTACAGGTGAAGCAAGTGCCAGGAAAAACATTGACAAATCCTAAGTGATCAGGAAATGTGTGCTTGAAAGATCCAGCCATTAGTACTGTGTGTGCAAGACCCAGGACTCAGCTGCTGCATTTGTAACCTGAGAAAGCAAGTCCCTGCCTTTTTTATGAGCTCAGCAAAAGCAGCAGACCCCACCATGGAAAGGGAAAACAAAGAAATGAGGAGACTTGATCATTTGACCATAGCGCCTCTGAGAGCAAGAGCCCAGAGCTGTGTTTCTGCAGAAATGTACCAAACGCACCACAAGTGAGCTGGTAATCGCTTTAAGTCTGGGCGAACTGGTTCTCCTGGTGCAAGGTGGGAGTCGAGCTGAATGAGACTGCAGGAGTTGACTGGAGGAGAGACCTTTGTTCCAGGTTGGCTCCAGTTTTTGTTTTTGTTTTGCTTTGTTTTTACTTTCTTGTTAAATAAGAACAAAAAATGTATTGTTGGGGCAGGAGCACAGGGCAGGGGTGTGGTATGGAAACTCTCATTCAGAGGTAAACTCCCCACATTTCAGATTTTTCAAAAAGCCAACCCTGAACTTGAGTTTCTGGTAATGCCTGACCTTGACTGAATCTGGGGCAGTACCCTGGGTGGGGGGGCTGGCTGCTGAAGGGAGACTTGGCTGGGTCACTTTGGCAGGTTTTCTCTTAATGACTTGGAAATCGATGCCTGAATTGACTCTACTGTGCTTAATTCCAAGTTCTCGGGGGTCTGGGCCGCACTCGGGGGTATGTGGTCCAGCAGCCTCCAGGTCTGGGGAGATTGTGCTGTGGTGGTCAGTGGTGGAGGGCGAGATCAGGCATGGTCACTTGGCTTACCTTGTTTGGAGGCAGAAAGTCTGATATCAGAGTGTGAGCTGCAAGCAGGCATCTGGGATGGATTCCTGAGGGGGCTTTGGACTCACCCTGTCAAACCACACAAAGGTTTGTCAGGCCCCTCCTTGGCAGTGGGCCAGGGGTTAAAATGTCATTTGAGTTCAAGGAAATCTGAATTTGCCTCCCGGAGGGAGTGCACTAGCCTATCAGATCCTGGTAGTCCAGGAATTGAAGAGCTAGGGACTCAACTGGTCAGGGCCATCAGGAATGGGGTCCAGGCCCTAAGGAAAAGCTTTTTGGGCTCTCTCTTGGCCAGACATTCTAGGATCTATGGCTGGGATTTGATCCAGCTCCCATCTGGGCCTCTGGGCCTGGTAATTGGTACAGCTCCTCCTATCATCAGCAGCCCTGCACCCTGCCTGTGTGTGTGGCTGGGGTGAGATGCTAAGGCTCCGAACAGGGTGAGGAGGCAGGTTTGGGGCAAGCACAGGAGGGTGGGCTTGGGGCTCGGAGACAAGGCCATCTGAGAGCTCTTCCTCAAGGAATGGCCAGGGACTTCTCTTTTGGGATCACCTCCTACCTTTTCTTATACACAATCCTTGTGCCTTTAAGAGATAAAGTCCATCTTGGTCCAGCTCACCCTCCCAGGTCTGTGCTGCTTGGGGCCCAGATCTGGTGGGAGGAGGAAGACATGAAGGCATACCCTCTTTTGCTTGCTTCCTAAAATGAAGCTCTTGTGCCCACCCCATCTTCCCCTTGTCTGTCACCTTACCCTGGTCTCACCAACCATTCACAGCAAGGCTGGCTGGAAAGCATCAGGACCATGCTTGGGAAATCACCCAATGGCTATCGGGTCCATTCCACACCTGCTGTGTGTCAGGCGTGGGTGAACAGGTTGGGAGGCGGGGCGCGACGAAAGAGCAGCTGGGATCAACTCCCCATCCCTGGGAACTCTCTGCGGTAATTCTCCTTTCAACATCTGGGTATTTCACTGAATAGAATAGGGGGCAGGGCTGCCACAATTAGAATCCTCCAGGATTTTCTTCCTGAGAATAAACATGGTGTTTGAAGGGCAGTGGTCTTCCCATTTCTTGTGAGTAGTGGCTGCTTCTCTGGGCCTTTGGGGCCTGGCTGAGTGTTGTATGTTCTGCAGGCCTCGGAGTAAATATCATTTCCTGGGGGAAGCCTTCTTTTGACCTCTCACAACTGGGTGGGACAGCCCTTCTCTGTGTTCTCCAGCTCCTTGCCTTACCCTTATCTCAACACTTATCCACTGTATTTCTTTTTTTTTTTTTTTAATTTTTTAATGTTTATTCACTGTTTGAGAGACAGAGAGAGACAGAGTGCAAGTGAGGGACGGAGAGAGAGAGAGGAAGACATAGAATCCGAAGCAGACTCCAGGCTCTGAGCTGTCAGCACAGAGCCCGACGCGAGGCTCAAACCCATGAACTGTGAGATCATGACCTGAGCGGACGCTGGACGCTTAACCAACTGAGCCACCCAGGCACCCCTTATCCACTGTATTTTGAAAGCCACCCACAAGCCTGTGCATTCCTGAGGGCTGAGACCGTATCATCATCCTGGCTGGAACACAGAAGGTGTTCAGTGTGCTTCTGGTGAGTGACTAAGTTATTGGTCAAGTCTGTGTGGTGCCTCAAGGCAGAACCAAAAGAAGTTCAAGAGGCAGATTTTGGCTCAAAAGAAGAAAGAATACTACAGCTATCAGAACAGTCCAAAGGGTCATGAGTCAAAGGTCATGAGCTCCCTGTCATTGAACATGTTCATGTCACAGCTGCATTAACTCTAGTTTAAAACATTGTAGGAGATTTCAAGTATCAGATGGGTGGAGCTCTCAAGAGGCAAGACCTGCTGAAGGTGTTCCCAAGTGTGGGGGAAGAATAGAACAAGGGAAGTTGGACCTGCAGTCAGCTACGGGTGCTCCTTGGAGAGGCCCCTGTGAAGAGACAGGCCTGTATTTTGTTCCCACAAAATCTTCAAAGCAGAGCTCAAAGATCATCTGCCTTTCCTGACTTCCTCAATCTCCCTCTTCTGCTCAAAACACATTGTTCCTGCCTTTATTACCATCCTCATCTCTCTTTAGTGGAGTCTTTAATTAATTACATGACTCCCATGTCTAAAATGTGATCTCTTGGAGTCCAAGGACCCATCTTTAATTACTCAGGCATTTAGACCTGGACCAGGCACAGACACTGAGCAAACTTTCGTGTAACGACAGACTAAATGAGGGCTTTCTGTGTAAGATCAAGAGCTCTCAGCCCTGCCGCAGAGGAAATAATAGCATATGTAAAAAAATTCAAGGAACAATTTCGTGTCTAACTGTATAACTTTGAGGGAGAGTTGTTTCATGAAGGAGCTACTGCAGTCTGCTGGCCTGAACCCATCTCTGACAGGTTTGGGGCAAGGACTGAAACAAAATTTTATTCCTCTGCTCGAATGTAAGCGCCATGAAGGCCCAGCCTTCGATCACCACCGGGTGCCTGGCACCAGCCTGTTGCTCCACAAATATCTGTAGAATGGAAGCATTTTAGTTGCTGTAGTTTGTTTTCTTAAAGCAGATGGAAATGGTATTGATGATTAACTTGTCCTCAAACTGTGAAGGTGAAGTCCAATGGGAAGGACTTGCCCAGAATCAGCGAATCCCCGCAGCCAGAGCTGGCTTCATGGGCACACGATGCTATCGCCCTCTTGAAATTCTCAATTTTTGAACAGGGAGCCCATGTTTTCATTTTACGCTGGGTGTACAGTTATATAACTAATTCTGCCCACAGAAGAGGACACTGCCCATCTATAGCAGGGGCCAGCAGAAGCAAGGAAGAATCTTTGGCTCTGGAAACCCACCTGGCAAACTGACTTACCTTGTGGCCCCTGGGCTGCTCATGGGGGCTCCTGGGCTCCTGCCTGATCCAAATCTGCAACTGTTTCTCCTGCTTAGCTCCATCTGACCTGAAGTGACTTCAGGAAGTGGCAGGGCAGCCACAGTCAATGACCTCACACCTCTGGTCACTGCCAGCACGCTGTCACTGGTGTGGGGAGGGCTCTCTTCCTACCAGCTGGACACTTGTATGGCACACTTCATAAACAGTGGCCTCAGCAGCATGGTTCTCACGTGAACCCCCTCCCCCTGCAACCCTTTTAAGGAATTTAAGGCATTTTGCTGGCTTGGTTGGAAGACATTAAGTAGTACCCTTAGAGTACCCTTTGCTGATGCCAATCATTTTCTAATTCTTTAGGGCTGAACTCAAGGAATCTTCTAGCTAAGAATGAGCTAACAGAAAACTGGAGCACCTTCTCAGAGTGGGGGTGATTTTTCTCTACCTCTGGTTCAAGGACTTTGATCTTGGTGGGCTGGGGCACCGCCTGCCCCGCCCGAGGCCCCAAACTCTGTTCATTTCTCTTAAGGAGTCCACCAAGTTTTCATGCCTATAAGGTAGTAGGTGGCAGAGTCTCAAGGGAGAGCACCTTTCCATCCCAGGGATCTGAACCTGCTGCATGTCTGACAGTATGGACCAGTCACTGGTAGAGTCATATTCGATCTTGAGAAAAGCCACCTTCCCCTGCCCCTGGAACACAAGTAGGGTGGCTGGGCTTTGGAAAGGGACTCCCAAAACCATACCCATGCTGCCCGGCTCCTGTTGCTGACTATTTCTTTCTAGTCAGGGATGGAGCCCAGGATGGACCTAACAGGGCTCGTCAACTCATAGAAAGGAGGGCTTTTGTGAGTTTTCAGATTTATTCAGGGTGTTCAGTGAGCAGTCATGAATGTGTGCCTGGCATTGTTCTTCCCTGAACTTTTCTGGTTCAGACAGATGTCACTGCATATCAGGCTTTTGAAGGTGGCCCAGAGTAGTTCGTAATCTTTGCTACTACTTCTTGGGAAAAAAAAGGGAATTCAAGTCCATGAATAGAAAAAGAAGATTATGGGAATACCTGGGTGGCTCAGTCAGTTAAGTGTCTGACTTTTGATTTTGGCTCAGGTCACCATCTCACAGTTCATGAGTTTGAGCCCTGTGTCAGGCTCTCTGCTGTCAGCACAGAGCCTGCTTCAGACCCTCTGTCCCCCCCTCTCTCTGTCCCTCCTCTGGATGCTCTCTCTCCCTCTCTGAAAAATGAATAAATATTTTTTAAAAGTTAAAAAAAAGAAAAAGAAAAAATTTTTAAAAAGGAAAAAGAAGGCTCCTGGGTGGCTTAGTCGGTTAAGCATCCGACTTTTGCTTAGGTCATGATCTCGCGGTTCGTGGGTTCGGGCCCTGAGTCGGGCTCTGTGCTGCCTTGGCTCTCAGGCTGCAGCCCTGTCCCCTCTCTTTGACCCTCCCCTGCTCACGCTGTCTCTCTCTCTCTCTCTCCTAGAAATAAATAAAACGTTTAAAAAAATAAGTAAAAAGAAAAAAGATCCTTACAGCATCAAACTTGACATTATTAGAATTGCTATTTTTTCTATAAAATAGCACTTTTTAATGCTTATTTATTTTGGGGGGGCGAGGGGCAATGAGAAGGGGAGACAGAAGATCCAAAGTAGGCTGTCTACTGATAGCAGTGAGGCTGATGTGGGGCTCAAACCCAAATTGGGCACTCAGTAGACTGAGCCACTCTGGCTCCCTAGTAGTGTTTTTAATTTCTATATATTACTGGATGTGGGAGGGAGACCAGAGGTCATTCAACCCAACCCCATCCTTTTATTTTTTTATTTTATTTTTTAAATTTATTTATAGGAGAGAGAGAGAGACAGCATGAGCAGGGGAGGGTCAGAGAGAGAGGGAGTCACAGACTGAAACAGGCTCCAGGCTCTGAGCTGGCAGTCAGCACAGAGCCCGACACGGGGCTCGAACCCATGAACCGCGAGATCATGACCTGAGCGAAAGTCGGACCCTTAACCGACTAAGCCACCCAGACGCCCCAACCCCATCCTTTTAAAGACAGATAACTGAGGTCCTTGGGGGCTGAGGGCTGCCTAAGATCACATGGCTCACTTGGAGCAGAAGTAAGAGCCCATGATGCCCCTATCCTTTCCAGCATAACGTTCTTAAGACACTTTAGTTATTAATTAGACAGTCACAGTGAAGGATCCAGGGAGGAGCTGGGAGCGCATATGTTTTCAGTATGCTGGTAGGAGTTTCAGTAGGTTTTGTGGCTATTTGTTCTTTCATTTTATCAGCCATTCATCACCAACTCTTCACTGAGCACCTGCCTTGTGCCAGGCCCTGTGCTCAGTACTAGGAATACTAAGTAGAATCAGATATGGTTTGAGTCCTCAGGGGCAACTCGTGCTAGGGAGTCTGTGTGTGTGCGTGCAGTGCGTGTACATATGTGCCCCCAGCTAGAAGCTCCCTCTATAGTATCCTTTACAAGCCATCTCTTTGCCTGAGTGTCAACACACTCCAGTTAGGAAACCTGCTCTGAGAGATCTGGTTTAGAGACTTTGAAAGTCAGAGAGTGAGCAATCCCAGAGGCCCATCAGGTGGAGGTGACTTTTTCAGCTTTATTTTAGCCAAAACGGGATTGCTGGATCTGAGCTTGCTGTCTGATCAGCTGACAGAGGCATCTGTCTAAATGACTAGACATGAGCACATGTGAAGTCACACACACGCACGCACACACGCACGCACCATGCAGTGTCACATGAGAAAATGGAGACCCAGAGCAGTTTAACCACTTGCCTAACTAGCTAATTACTTAATCTGGACAGCTAGTGAATTCCTTAAATTTTCAGTTTATTCAGAAACTGAAGAATGGGATGGAGTTTCCCTTAGAAATGACTTCATCTGAAATGTCACTGCTTCTAAGGTGATGTCTTGGGAGGCATCAAGGTGGCCATGGTCTGCTGTGGCTCCTTAGACTCTCAGGAAGTCACTGCTACTGCAGATGACTTGAAGTGGCTCGAAGTCAAATCAGACCATTCTCAATGCCAGTTGCTCCCTCTGACAAAGGCCCGAGATATCTCAGCGGGGACTGGGGCAGGTGCTGGGCAAGCCCTGGCCCTCGCCTCCCTTCCAGCCCGAGGAGTCCCTGGGAGCTTGCAGGGTGGCGGGCAGGATCAAGGATGTGTTCAAAGCCCGTGCTCCCACCGCAAGATGTTTTGGTTTAAGCATGGGATTATTGTTCTCCCTTCAAAGCCCACGATGAAAGCTGCTCAGGAATGCCCTGCAGGGGGAGGAGGCTTTGATGCTGCAGGAAGGCCAGGACCCTCTCTCCCTCTATAAGTAATTCAGCCCATCCACACACTCGGAACTGATGGCTTCTCGAGTGGGAGAGACCTCAAGTTGACTGCATCCAACTTCCCATGGATGGTTCTTTCCAGAATATTCTGCCCCTGTTTGCATTCTTCCAGAGACAGGACATGTGCTCCTTTTCAAAAGCACCATTTACAAAAGCCCTGGACAGGGCTGAACTTCTCGTAGGAAAAGGCCACCTTCCCTTCCTGTAATGTCTATCTAGGGGTCCTGGCCCTGTGGTCTGAGGGCTACCCCTGCTCTCTGTTGTCCAGCTGCCCTGTGGAGGCGTGAGGCTGATGTCTGCTGTGCTAAGGGCCAGTCATCCGGAGGTCGGTTCTTGGCCCTATTCCTCCCAGACATGGCTGCAAAGCCCTTACCCTTCTCTGAACAGGGGCGCCTGAAAGGACAAGCTTCAGAAGTCTGGAAAACCGAAAGCTAAAAACTCCAGTTGCAGACTGACCACAGCAGAGCTAAAGGTGGCTGTTGTCTCCCTACAATGACCTCAGAGGCTTCTCAGCAACATGGAGCATGGAAGCCACAGGCCACTGGGATTTCCTGCCTATTGCCTTGAGCGCTTCGCCCTCTGCACATGAGCCCTCTTCCCCCAGGGGTTCAGCTGACCACCCCAAAGCTGGGCTCCGGTCCTCTCTGAGTCTTCCTGTCTCAACATAAATTCTAGCTGGAGGCAGAGATTGTTTCTTGGTGTTTTGGAAACAGCTGAGTACAAACCACTTCCAGTCTTGGGCTCCAGCTTGAGGACTCAGAACCTCAGGCTCAGCCAGCACTGTGCTCTGGACATCCATCCGCACAGGGCTGCTGGTCGCTCCTGTCCATGGGTGGGGGGGAGCAGTGGGAGTAGGCACAGATCTGTGGACAGGAGCCCCCGGGTCATGTCACGCCAGGCTCCATCATTAGCCAGAGCCCTCTGCCTTGTGTCTGGAGAAAAGGCCCAGGATGAGGCTGGGCTGGGCTGCAGCATAGCTGGGGGAGCTTTGGGGGCAGAGTGTGACCCTGATGCTCCGCAGGTGGCCTTGGAGGACCCAGCAGGGTTTGCCCGGACCATTCCTTAACGAGCTCACCTAGGCACATGGCTGGTCCCATTCACCTCTTCGGCAACGTTTATATCCAGCAGAGTAATCCTAGCCAAAGCGACTCTTCCACTGCCTGCCTAACTGAAGGGGCAAAACCCCTGGGGGTTATTTGGACAAGAGTATAAACAATCTCAGGAATGTGACCTGACCTAGTAAGTGCAGGAAAAATATAGGAAAGCGTCTTCAAGTCTTTGGGGATTAAGTGGTAGGCACTAGGGGTGTGCGGGGGACTCTGTAATGGGGTCCTGTTTCTCGTGCGCCCTTAGGGGCACTGCCCTAGAGCAGGAGGAAAAATAAGGAGCTCGCCTGCTTTGCTGCAGGAGCTGGGTGGGCCCTGAGCACTTAGAAAACCCCTGTTTACACTTGCCTTCAACACAGGGTAATGACTGAGAATTAATGTTTGTGTTTGTGGGATGTACTTGCGGAGTGTGTGTGTGTGTGTGTGTGTTCAAGAGAGAGAGGGCTCAAGTGAATTGATCATTACCCATCTAATGATCTGAGAGAATGAGGAGGCTGTCTGGCCTGTACACTGGTGGGGAGACCTAGAAAAGACCCAAATGCTGTGCCCCAGAGCCCAAGCGTCATGTGAATCATCCTGCTGATCAGCAGCTCAATTTGAATTATCCTGTCAGACCAACAATGGCATTGGGCTGGAGCTACACTAAATAACTCAGACTGGGAAACAGACTGCCAAGGATTGTGGTTTCTCCCGGATTACCTAACCTGAGAAGAAACTGGAAGGGGCAGATCATCCTGGGGTCAGACCACTTTGTGTCTGCTCAGGGAGATGACTGGGGCCTTTCCCCAAGTACGGAGGGAGGTTCACTCTGTAGACATTGAACTACAGAGTTGCTCTCAGGGAAAGTTATACGTCTGAGTGCAACTCTGTGCAGCCTTGGGTCTGTGTGGAGAGGAAAAGACCTCCTGAAATTAGAGCGAGGGTCCTCCCCCAAGTGGGGGACCCTTCTTGGTAGCGACTGCTCTGTCTAGATCCCAGCCACTGTCGGTTCGAGGCTGCAATCACTGTGTCTGTTTCCTGAGGTGTGACTATTGGTGGATGGGCGCTGCCTGAGCTCTAGGTGTCTGTAGGCCTCCAGGGGCCAGAGCAAAGCAAATTGAGTCACTGTGCAGCCTGGAGAACTGGGTCCAGAGCTCCTTGATGGCTTTATTTTCTACCTTGTAACCCCAGCTCCTAGAACTGAGGCTAGTACAGAGTAGACCCTCTGTATATCTTTACTGAATGGATTGAATATAAATCAACTTCTTTACCTCAGTAAGCAGAGCTCAGGCATCATAGCTTCTTTTTTTTCTCCTTTTAAAATTTTTTTAATGTTTTTATTTATTTTTGAGAGAGAGACAGAGCTAGTGGGGGAGGGACAGAGAGAGAGAGAGGGAGGCACAGAATCTGAAGCAGGTTCCTGGCTCTGAGCTGTCAGCACAGAGCCCAATGCGGGGCTTGAACTCATGAGCTGTGAGATCATGACCTGAGCCGAAGTTGTTAACCGACTGAGCCACCCAAGAGCCCCTCTTTTTTCTTTTCTATTTTTCTTTTTTGACATCATAGACTTTCTTTGATGATTTCTAAAGTGGAGAGTCCTGGAATAGCCATCATTAGTTAATAATGTGGAAGAACATTAATTATATCACCATAGAACACTAGTTATATTGTGACCTTCTCATTTGGGCCTCAAATCTGTTTTATTTGCTGGTAAATAAGAATCAATATATAAGAACAATTTTTATTTTTTACTTTATAATTCTTTTCAGAGCTCTGTACATGTTTGCATGTGAATATGGCATTTGATCTTGGGCCATAGGAAGGTTGGTGCAATTTTGTTACTCCCATTTTCCTGCTAAGCATGTTGAGGCTGAATGTCAACACAGTCAACACAGGTGAGAAGGAACTCACCTGAGATTCCACATCTGATGCTTTTCTATTGCCCTAAACGGGGAAGCCTGGCCATCAGAGTATGTAATTCTCCTTTTGTTCCACCAAATGAGAGGTGGCACTCAATCGGGTCCTCATGGAAATGCTATCATAAGCCAGATGCAGGCCCCGAACAACCCTGCAATTACCAGGGAGAGGGTATAATTTGGGGAACTCAGCCTGGGTGGGCTTTATTCTGGAAACCTCACTTGTGATTAGCTCTGCTATTATCAGACAGGATTATGTGTGGGAAACAGAAGCAGTCGGTTCTGACTCTGGCGCAGAGTCAGGCTGCGCTCCATGTCCCCCGGGGGGCACCGCGGCCCCTGTGTCAGAGGCCTCTCTCCTTGAGCTCAGTGTGAAAGCTGCCGACGCAAATGCAGCTATGATGGTCCCCATAGGGACCCCTGCACACCCTGGTCCTGAAGTGAGCCGCAAGTCCTGGTGGTGGCCACTCTTCTTCCTCCCCAGGTCCCGGGCAGTGCTCTAGCCCCACGTGGAGCCTGGCCTGAACCTGCCTCTGCCTTGATCACCAGCAGTCAGTTGTGCCTGAGGATATTCAAGAGCCGGCCCTGATGCTCAGAGCTGTGACTCCAAATGGGAATCTCAATTCAGATGGCCATTTCACCTCTGATTTTCACCAAAATGTGCTGTCCTTTTCTGTCCCAGTTTTCTAACCTGTAAAATGGGTGTCTGAGCCACTGCCACTTGATATTCTTGTAGAGTAGCATGGAGACTGACACACAGTGAACTCTTGCTTTGTGCTCCGTATTTATCCCATTTATTCTGCAAGACCAACCTCTGGGTAGGTATTCGTGCCCCCGTTTTACAGTGGCAGAAATTGATACATGGAGAGACTTAGTGGTCTGTGGGAAGAAAAACAGAGCAACCCTTGACATGTGGAAGCTGGCCTTCTATTTGCAGCTAGCCTGTATTCCCCTGGTGGACATAAACAATCTCACAGGATACCAGCCTCACACAAGGGCACCCTGAGCCAGCCCACTTCATTTTGTCTGAGCACAAGGAAAAAGTCACTACGACACGCACAAATCTGATATCCCCTCAAATGAGTGGCTGCAACTTCTTTACAGCTATATCTTCATCATAGCCATTCTTATGGAAAGATTTGAGACACCCTGTTGTAGACTGGTCCCCATGTCCTAATGATATCCAGTTGAAAGGGAACTCCCTCTTCCTTTGACTTTCCCCAAACCACCCAACCAAGCTCAGATCGGTTTTTTTCTAGCACCCTCCCCCTGAGATGCCGCTTGTATGTGTTCCTATTTGCTGCAATGAGTAATAAACCCAACTTGTTTAACTGTAGGTGTGCTCTTAATGGTCTTCTCAGAAGGTGTGGACCCTTGGCCAGGATCCCACAGTTGATGAAGGATGAAGACAGTATTCAAACTGAAGAATCAGGCTTTTCTGATTCCAGAGCCTAGGTATGACCGCATGGGCCCTCTTGCCTGGGAGAGCAGTGAAAAATGACTAATCTCAGCACTGGACAGTGCTCCAAACCCCCGGGGAAACTCCCAGTCAGGTGGAGGCTCAGAGCTGTGGCATCCGCTCATAGGAGCCTTGACTGCGGTATTACACTCTAAACTTCCTATATGATCAGAAATCACCCCAGCTAGATAGCTTTCTACTTGCTGACTGTTTGAAAGTGGAAACAGTGTACCAAACACCCCTAATCTGTCATGTGGTCACACCCATTGGCCAGGCCAGCAGCTGCCCGTAGCCTGTAGAGTGATTGCCCCACCCACTCTTACGGCCCAGCTTCTTGGTGCCTGGCACATGGAGATTTCCATGTGTTCTCTTGGCAAGGACATCTGAAACTCCTTTCCCAGTATTGTCCTTTGTTCTTGGTGATGTCTCTATAGCAGTGTCCTTGGTCCCAGCAGGACACTGGCCTGAGATTTAAGGACTAGCCATTCTCACAGACCCTCTGGAGCCCAGCAGTCCATGTATCCAATGGCTCATGACCCAGACTTTGGCATAGCTCCCACCTGAGAGCATCTGGCCCCAACACCAGGGAATCATCCTTGTTGACACAGCTGCTGAAATAATGACAATTACTGTGGCCATCCATTACCAGCACCGTTTGTAGTGATTGTTCTGTGCTAAGACATTTTTTTTTATACTTCTGGTTTCTTCATTAAAAAACCCTTTAAGGTGGATACTATTATTCCCATTTTACTGATAAAGAAACTGAGACTCAGAAAGTTTGATACTTATCTATGCTGACAGACTGCAAGAGGGAGGACCAAGATTTGGATCCAGATCTGTCTCCAAACAACTCTACGTCTTCCCCTTCTCTGGTCTCTGAGTATCTGGTTACATGTACCCAAGTAGTTGTTGCATAGACCATTCAAGCCTATGGTGGATGGTGTTCTCTGCCAAGACACCCGCTCAGGACAGGAGGACTTCTCTCCCAATTGCTGGGGCTGCTGGGGCTGCTGGGGCTGCTGACCTCCCTGGGGACTACCATCCACTGAAGACAGATGCCTAACCCAAGGTTATGCCTCTTCTAGGGGATGGTCCACATCCAGTGACTGGTCAATGGGGGCAGGTACAAAAGCCTGACCCTTGTCCCACCTGCGGACAAGTCTGAAGGGCCATCCCAACTTCATAGCTCCCTGTGGGGTCACCTGAGGCCTTGTGATTGTGGTGCTGCCCACCTTCTCCTTCTGCCCAATCCTTCTCCCATAGATAGTCATCCCATAGGTACTTCTTAGGAAACTTCCTGCATGCTGTTCTCTCACAGCCTACTTTCTGGGGAGTGCAACAAGGATGTTTTGCAAGATTAACTGGGGCTTGCAGATTTACCTACTGTCTTTGTCAGCAGTTGCAATGTCTGGAGGAGGGTGGAGTCCCCAGTAGAAGGAAAGGCATTCCTGTGTCCTTGGCATCAGGCAGCTGAGCTGAAGGCAGAGGACCTATTCAATGGGCTTTCTGACCTTACCTGTTTCAAAGAGTTCTCTGCCACAAGGCTCTGCTAAATAAATGTTTAGCAAGAAAGTCCAGAGCTAACCTTTCCTTTAATAAAAATTCAGGGGCGGAGCGCCTGGGTGGCTTAGTCAGTTAAGCATCCGACTTTTGCTTAGGTCATGATCTCATGGTTCGTGGGTTCGAGCCTCGCGTCGGGCTCTGTGCTGACTGCCAGCTCAGAGCCTGGAGCCTATTTCAGAGTCTGTGTGTCCCTCTCTCTCTGACCTTCCCTTGCTCACGCTGTCTCTTTCTCTCCTAGAAATAAATAAAAATATTTAAAAAAAAAAGATTCAGGGGCGCCTGGGTGACTCAGTCAGTTAAGCCTCTGATTCTGACTCATGGTTTTAGCTCAGGTCATGATCCTACGGTTCTTGAGTTTGACCCCCAATCCAGCTCTGCTCTGCCAGTGCAGAGCCTGCTTGGAATTCTCTCTCTGCCTCTCTCCTGCTCATGCTGTCTTTCTCTCTCAAAATAAGTAAATAAACTTAAAAAATAAAAAAAAATTCAGATTATAGGGGCTGATAGTCTGAGGTTTTTTTAAAAAAAAATTTAAATGTTTTATTTATTTCTGAGAGAGAGAGACAGCGTGAGCAGGGGAGGGTCAGAGAGAGAGGGAGATACGGAATCTGAAACAGGCTCTAGGCTCTGAGCTGGCCGTCAGCACAGAGCCCAACGCTGGGCTTGAACCGACAAACCATGAGATCATGACCTGAGCCAAAGTCCAACGCTTAACCAACTGAGCCACCCAGGTGCCCCATTCTGAGTTTTTTAAAATGTAAATTAAGGATATCCACTTTTATAGTTTAACTTCTAAAACAGAATAAGTCATTTACAATGCCATGACTAAGGAAAACAGCATGGTAACAAAGATATTACTACCTGACTCTCCAAATTCATCATCTAATTATTTTATAGGCCAGCCTCTGTGCTAGGGTTAGGGAGGCAGAGATTAGAAAAAAGAAAAAGAAAAAGATGCAGACATGATTTTGTTTAAGTTTATTTATTCATTTTAAGAGAGGCAGAGACAGTGTGAGTGGGGGAGGGGCAGAGAGAAAGGGAGACAGAATCCCAACCAGGTTCTACACTGTCAGTGCAGAGCCTGCTGTGGAGCTCAAACACTAAACTGCGAGATCATGACCTGAGCAGAAACCAAGAGGTGGATGCTTAACCGGCTTAACCACACAGCCGTCCCTCAGGTCTGCATCTTGAGCTTATTATCCAATAGAGGAGGCTGACATCAAACCAGTTATAATAAAAAATATAATGTAGTTTCAAGGGTCCAGACTCTGGTTAAAAATGTTAAATGAAAATAAATGGACACTATATTTCCATATTTAATTCAATGAAAACTAGGAAGAGGCACATCTGAAGCTCTGTCATCCAGAGCAATTCCAAAGAGGAGTATAATTTGGAATTTGCTCATCTTTCTCACTAGCTGAACCTCACTCAGCTGAACCTCACTCAGCTGAACCTCACTCACCTGAATCTCACAGGGTTGGGGCTGCCCAGAACCTTTATGGAAAAGCTTCTTAAGCATAATTTTGTATAACCTGTGGCCGCCTGCCAAAGTCTTAAGAGTTATTGCACTAAAATAGTAGTTGATTGTATCTCTTTCGTGCTCAGAAGTCTGTAATGTCTCCCGTTCTACCCTCATTGCCTTCTGGGTAACAGTTCAACCCTTCTTCCTCCATTAGTCCCTGGAAAACTTTCCTTTGGGGTCCAGTTAGTCCACTCACTGGATCCCAAACTGAGGGGACCTTACAGACAGCTCTGGTCTCCTTGCCTTTGCTCACTCTAATTCCCTTTCTTGGAATGTCTTCCTCACTTCTCTTGACAAGCCTACAGAGTGTACATGTCTCAGGCCAGCCAACATCTTACCTCCTCTCTGAAGTCTTCCCCTGAAGTGACCTCTAACCTCTGAGAGGTCTTGTTCCGTTCCGTAGTAGGACCATAAAGTCCTATGACCCTGTGGTGACCCTGCAATGTGGCCTTGACCTATTATTTTACTGTGTTCTGTCACTCAGTGTTCCTTGTGTCTATAAAGTCCCTAGCAAGACCAATACCTAACAAGGAAGGGTCAGCTGGTGTCCCAAAAAGTGTCCTGGAGGACCCTTTGGGAGGACCCTTTGCGTGTCCTCTGTGATGCAATTTACAGGACCAAGGTAGAAATGAGAAGCTGCACTTTATCTCTTTATGAAGATTTGGTACATTCAGTTCTCCAAATATTGAACAGAACCAAGGCAGCTGCTTTGGGGAAAGAGGTAGTATTTTTCACTGTTGAGAATAAATTAACCCAACTTCCTTTTCTTTTTAAGAAAAACCATAAATCAAAAAGAAAAAAAAAAACAAAAAACCTCTATGTGACCCTGTCTTGGTTCTCTGGGAACAGACTAATCTGGCCTCAATCCCAAAAGGGAGGAAAAAAAAAGTTTTCAAAATGCTGATGGCCTACACATTAGAGTTCAGTTCAATTTTTTAGAAAAATGAATTGCCATCTGTGTGTGTGTGTGTGTGTGTGTGTGCGCGCGCGCGTGTGTGTGAGATGGTGCCTGCCTCTGTGTAGCCTGTGTGCTGATGTGTGTGTGTCCAAATATCTGGTCATGCTGCTCATGAACTTTTCCTAAGTAGAAAACAGGCTGGGAATGGTGCAGGGGGAGTGCTGGGCGGCCCTCTGGAAGCCAGGAAGACGGTCTTACCGGAATCCCACCCTGTGAACACCCTGATCTCTGACTTTCAGCTTGAGATGTAGGAGAAACAAGCATCTGCTGTCTGAGCCGCCCAGGCCTGGTGTTCTGTTACGCAGCCTGAGCTGGCCGGGCATGACCTTGGGACCCGAGTGTTGGGAAACAGAGACGGGGGTGTGGGAATGAGTTCCAGCTCTGGGGAGGGGAAGGTGGCTCTGAAGCAGGCTGGGTTGGCGGTGGGATCAGAATGCACCCAGGCTCACGTCTGCCTGGGCTGGCCGAGACAGGAAACTTCCTCAGACAATCTTCTTTCGGGGGAAGCAGTGATTTCAGGTCCAGACGTGCACTTTAGCTCCCACTGTGTAATTAGAGGATGAACAGCGATGGGCAGCCGGGCCCGTGGCGGGCCTGGCACTCAGCTTTCGGTCTGTGGTAATGCTTGGCCCGTGTCTGGCCATGGCTGTACTCGGGTGCCTTCCCTCCCCGTCAGAGGGGATGCCTGTCCTTACAATTGTACTGCAGGGAAGCTGGACTGTGGGGAGAATAACTGAGTCCCTGGGTCAGTGTGAGACGTGTCTCAAGACCTTTGTCTGGGAGCCTTCCCCATCTCTCCGGTCACCCCGCCCATGGTTCTTTCATAGCTGAATTTCTTTTCCTTTCTTTTTTTAAATGGAGCAGATTTCTATGTTCTTTGTTTTTGTTTTATTTATTTATTTTGAGAGAGAGAGAGCGAGCACATGAGCAGGGGAAAGAGAGAGAATCCCAAGCAGGCTCTGCACTGTCACCGTGGAGTCTGATGCAGGGCTTGAACTCATAAACTGTGAGATCAATACCTGAGTCTGTCCAGCCTGAAGAGCCCGGGACCAGAGCATCATGGCTGTGGTGGGTTTGGCCCCAGGTGGCCTCAGGGAATTGACTTGGTCTCCAGCATGGGGTGGTGGGAAGAAGCTGGTGGGACAGGGCCCCTCAACAAGGAGCCTTGGTGGCACTAAGCCTGAAGGAGTCCCACAGCCTGGAGGTGAGGCCTTTGTGGGGTTTCTGACCTGAGGGAAGGTGTCGGTCCCTGAGCCCCCTAAGCTTTCCAAGTTTCCCAAGCTGGAAAACCCTGTGTTCTGTGGAAATGATTTCCACCTTCTCATTGTATACCTCCATCCCAAAGGCACTTTCTGTAGCTCTGCAAGTGTGAGTTTCAGGCTGCCTTTGAGCAGCTAAATGGAGGTGGGGAAGACTGAGAAGAGGGAGAGAAGGGTAATGGAGGGAGATTCTAGAAGCCTAGATGGTGACTTTCAAGAAGGGTCTGGTCCAAGACTGGGGCTGTGGACACCTGGACAGTCCCAGTGTTGTGCTTTAAAGGTGGCAGTTCGGACAGCCCATGTTTGGTACCTTGTAGGAAATGGAAGACTCAGGAATCCGGTCACCAGGCCAGGGGCTGCGGCCACAGCCTCTCTCCTGTCTCTCTGCTCAGCCCTGTAGCCCTACCTAGGCTTCCTCACAAGCACCCATTCCCTGCTCCCTATTTGGCTCCAGCCAGGGAAGGGGGCCACACTCAGAGAGACGGTCCCATCCAGCAGAAATCTTCCATGTGTGAGGGAGCTTAATCAGATCGGGGTCTGCTCTTCCAAGCTGCCCGGGAAGTGTTGGCAGATTTGGCTGTACTTTATTTTTTTTATTTATTTTTAAAGTTTATTTATTTATTTATTTATTTATTTGAGAGAGAGAGAGAGAGAGAGAGAGAGAGAGAGAGCACTGTGCACTTGCATGTGGGGAAGGGGCAGAGGAGAAGGGGAGAGAATCCCAGGCAGGGTCTGCACTCAGCACAGAGCCCAAGGTGCGGCTCCATCTCACGACTTGAGATCATAAACTGAGCCAATATCAAGATTTGGCTGCACTTTAAAATGCTTGGTGCAGGGGGCACCTGGCTGGCTCAGTGGGTAGCACATGCTCTTGATCTCAGGGTCGTGAGTTCAAGGCCCATATTAGAGGTAGAGTTTACTTTAAAACCAAACCAAACCAAACAAAAATAGAATGCTTGGTGCAGCTTTTGATGTCAGGGGTGGTCCCAGAAGGCCTCTCCAGACTGCCTCTCACCCTGTGTTTTGTATAACTAAGGAGACAGGGGCTGAGAGAGGCCAAGGGTCTTGCCCGGAGTCACGTATCAGGGTGGGAGCTCCCTGGCCTTGGGGTTTCTGAGCTGGACGAAGGGCTTGTTGCTCTCGTGGAGGGACGTTTGCTATGATGGGCCTTCCTACAGGCTTCTAGGCCACGCTTGGCCATGTGGCTGGCCTGGTTACATGGGGCTGTGGGGCAGGGTCCGGGGAGGGGCTGCTGGTGCGGCATTCACAGCAGCTCCTCACAGCCCATCTGTTTTCTCCAGGCCTCTGCCTGGCATCGGGGTCCAGGCACAGGGTGGCAAGGATTCTCTGGTTTTCATCCGGATCCCCCTGAGTGTGAGCTGTGGGTCCCCTGTGACTTGGGGGCTCAGGCAGCCTGCAAAATACTTCTGAAATTTGAAAGGGGCAGCACAATTGGGGGTGGAGCCCTGGGCAGTGACGGGCAGTGGGGCCCCGTCCTGTCTCAATCAGTCTCCTCCACTGCACCCTGAGTTTCCCACTCGCTCTGTGAAGGGTTGAGTGGATGCCTGAAGGCCTGACACTGGGCTGCAGGACTGTGCTCTTTCTCTTTGTCTCGCTCATCCTTGTAAGTCTTCCAGGCAACAGTTTGAGCAAACCAAGGAGAGCCCCAGCCCTTTTTATTACTTCTCTGAGGACAAAATTTGTAGGCCAAGGGGAAACCCAATTACTGTGCCTTTTTGTCTTTTTTGAATTAATTCCTAATCTATCTATTAAAAAACAACCACAAGCAGGATCCTAAATAAATGGGCTTTAAGCAAGGGAATTATTGATGTGATTCATTCTCCCTCAGGGCAGATGTGCAATTTATCTTTCAGCAAAGCACACAGTGACTTAACATATTGAGCCTAAGAACAATGGCCATCAGCCCTTCCTCCCCAGGAGAAAGAATCAGCATTCTGAGTCAGTGCTGGGGTTCTGACCCCATTAGGGTCTTCTCTGGCAGAGCTCCTATAATGGTGACATCTTAACTAAATTGCGCTCTGAGAGTAGGCAGGCCTGGTAAGGGGGCACAGGGCATAGCCAGGGGCTCAGCAGAGCTGGGTGAGGGATGAGGCCCTCCTTCTTTCCTTCTCGTAGAAACTAGAAACGGAAGGGCTGCGCGGCAGGAGCCTGTGCAGATTGGCTCAACCTCTTCCTTCTCCCTCACTTGCTCCCCTCCCCCAGTCTCCTTCTAAGATTGCTGCAAGGAGGAAGCCCCACCCCCACCTCAGGGCGGTTCACACCCCGATTTTGCACTGCCCTCTGTGTAGGTGAGGAGGCTGCCCTGAAGGGATGGGGGGGTGCAGGGGAGGGGGTCGAGGGCTAGTGTTCTAGAGGTGGCCAGTATGTGGGCACCTCTGCCCTTGGCCCCGTGGCAGCTGCTGCCTGCTCCGCACCCCCTGAATCATGAGCTGAAACAGAGCCAGGGACGTGGGACTGAACCCATTTTTCTTTTCTTTCCAGGATGGCTGTAATTGTTCTTCCCCAGCCTGACGTGGGAGAAAGCTGATTCTTGCTCTGCACTTGTCTGCAGGCTCCTGGCCCTAGTCCCTCCCCAGGCCAGGTCTGGCCAGGTCTGCCAGGCCTGGGGAGCTTTGCTTGCTGGCCCGGGGCATCCCCCTCACCCCCCTGCCCTGCACTGCTCTGCCCTGGGCTCTGCTTTCTTGAGGCCCAGCGTCCAGGGGCCTGTGGTGCTACTGGCTGAATTCTGAGTCAACTTTCCCAGAATCACAGAATCTCTTGGAAACAGAACCCCGTGGCAACGTAAAGCAGTCTGAGAACTGAGGAATTATTAAAAAAAAAGTACAACCTCAAGTTTGGAAAAGATTTTTAAGGCAATCAATTTTCCTTCTTCTCAGTATAGCGGACTCATCTGCCTTCTCTTCTCTGCTGCTGTCTCCTTGAAAGGAAGCTTGTCCTTATGGTAGATGTCTTTCCTCCTTCCTCCCTGGATCCGTGGGTGTCCTCACTTTGCAATTCCCTTGCAGTTCCATGTATTTCCGGCCTGTGAAATGCTAGCAAAAGCAAGGTATGTCGGATTCTGTGTGGAGGCAGTGGAAAGGCCCCTGCATCGGCTCTCTGTGTCTTTCTTCCCTCTCAGCATTGATGCAGACAGGTTTGTGCTGAGAAGACAGAGCCGTGATCAGAGCCACCTGGGTCATCAAGACTTTGCATAGAGGACAGTGACCTAGAGACGCTGGAGCTACAACAGGCTTTGAGTGAAGGAGGGATAAACTTGGTGAGATTTGAGCGGGGGGCGGGGGGGCATTTGTTATCTCAGTATAATGTAGCCTGTCTTGGCTGTCATGTTGTGATTTATGATAAGAAATATATGTATTTGATCTTTGTCTTGGTTTTTGGCACAGAGCCCCCAAATTCCTTAGAATTTCTCAAGTGCTTTTGAGTCCTCAAGATGTCTTTTGTTATGTTAAGGAGACGACTTTTGGGCCACACCTAGGGTTGGGGGATGGTTGCCAGTACTCAGGAGCCAATCTGAGTACAGGACTGAGACTTTCAGTTCTATCCCCCAACCTTCCTGGTGGAGGGAAGGACTCGAGATTGAGGTCAGTCACCAATGGCCGATGATTTAATCAACCATGACTATGTAATGAAGCCTCCATAACTGCCCCCAGCCCCTCAAATGGGGTTCAGAAGGGCTTCTGAGGTGGCTAACACATGGAGGTTCAGGGAGAGTGGCACCCTTGGAGAGTATGGAGCCTTTGTGGGTCTCCCCCACCCATGCCCTGTGCGTCTTTTCCATCTGGCTGTTCCTGAGTTATATTCTTTTGGAATAACCTGGTGATCTAGTAGGTATAATGTTTCTTTGGGTTCTGTGAGCCGCTCTACCAGATGAATCGAACCTGAAGAGGGGGTCGTTAAAACTTCGGATCTATAGCTGGTCAGTCAGAAGCACGGAGGACAACCTGGGGAGGAAGCTGGTGTCTGAAGATGGGGCAAGAGCAGTCCTGCAGGACTGAGCCATGCGAGCTGAATCGGATGCTGTCTTCGGGGAGACAGTATCAGAATTGAGTAGACTTGTAGGACACCCAACTGGTGTCCGGAGCACTTCTTGTTCGCGGTACGGAAAACCTACCCTACCTTGGAAGTGGTAGCTCGCCTGTGTTCCAGACTTCCAGGAACAGGAATTTCACCATGACCGCAGATTTCGGGTTCATTGCTGAACAGCTGTCAGGTGGAGATGTCCTTTTTTCGTCAAACTGAAATCTGTTTTCTCAAAACTCCCTGGTTGCCCACCCCAAGTAGGTGAAATCCATCTTGGCAGTTTCGTGCAGTCCTTTGGGGCTCTCTTTTCTCTCTGTGCCAGCGACTCTCACTCTTTAATGTGTGTCTGAGTCATTTAGAGGGCTTGTTAAAGTGTGGTTTGCTGGGCTCCACCCCCAGTTTCTGATTCAGTAGGTTTGGGGCCGGACCTGGGAATTTGCATTTAAAAAAATTTTATTCGTTTTGAGAGAAAGAAAGAGCAGGTGTGAGTGGGGAAGGGGTGGAGAGAGAGAGGACAAGAGAGAGCATCCCAAGTGAGAGAATCCCACTGACAGTAGAGCCCAGCAAGGGGCTTGATCTCGCACACTGTGAGATCATGACTTGAGCCAAAATTGAGAGTCAGATGCTTAACCGACTGAGCCACTCAGGTGCTTGTAGGAATTTGCATTAACATTTAAAAAAATATTTATTTATTTTTGAGACGGGGAGAGACAGAGTATGAGTGGGGGAAGGTAGAGAGCAAGGGAGACACAGAACCTGAGGCAGGCTCTGGCCTTTGAGCTGTGAGTACAGAGCCTGATGCAGGATTCAAACTCACGAACTTCGAGATCACGACCTGAGCCGAAGTCAAACGCTTAACCAACTGAGCCACCCAGGCGCCGCCGATTTTGCATTTTTAATAAATTCCCAGAAGCTGTTGCTGCTGGTGGTTTGGGGACCACATTTTTAGAATAACTCTCTGTACCTTTTTGTTAGATCTCCCCAGAGGCCTGGCAGCCCATGTTGGTCGTGGCTGCAGAGGTACCCCGCCCTGCCACACCCTGCACAATTACAACCCTGTGCTTTGGTCCTCCCATATTGGGTTGGAGTGGTCTGAGCCTGGCTCTGTCCTTTCTTTTGGCTGTGGGACTCCCTGGACAGGGCTCATGGTATAGTCATCTTTGAGGCCCTCCACCTGACACCAACCAGTCACAGTAGTAAGTAGACACGCAGTGAGCACTTACTGGTGGATGAAATATATTATCCTCATGTCTGAAATCTCTCACTAATTTTCAGGCTTTTTGTACATAGTTCCCCCTAGGGAACACAAACTGCCCAGCCTGTAGGCACTGGGACCCATGCCAGCTTACAGGTGTGTTGAAGAGGGAATGGTGGGCAGGAAGGGTGCACCAAGATGTTTCTCAGTAGGAGAACGAATACATAAACTGTGGTCCATCCAGACAATTGAATACTCTTCAACACTAAAAGGACATGAGCTATTAAGCCATGAAAAGAATGGCAGAACCCTAAGTGCGTATTACCAAGTGAAAAAAAAAACAACCTGAAAAAGCTATATACTGTATGATTCCAACTCTGTGACATCCTGGAATGGAAAATCTATGGAGACAGTAAAAAGATCAGTGGTTGTCAGGGTTTGGGATGGGGCTGCAATGAATAGGCAGAACACGGAGGATTTTTAGGGCAGTAAAAATACTGCATATGATACTGTAATAGTGGATACATGTCACTATATATCTGTCAAAATCCATAGAATGTACAACACCAAGGGTGAACCCTGGACTTCAGGTGATAATGCTGTGTCATCAGTTGTAACCAATGGGTCATTCTGGTGAAGGACATCGATGGTGGGGAGGCTGTACCTGTCTGTGTGGGGGCGGGGGTCCCTGAGAACTCTGCACCTTCTTCTTATTTTTGCTATTAACCTAAGACTGCTCTAAAAAATAGTCTATGAAAAGAAAGAAGAGAGAGTGTGCCTCACCCTCTCTCCAGAAACTCTAAGCCTAGGGCCTGGCTGGGGGTGCCCTAGCTACTCCTGTAAAGACTCAGCTTGGCAAGCCTACTTCTGCCGTGGGATCTGCGGATGACTTCCCCTGTGCTCACACAGGCCAATTCTGACCTTGGAGAAGTACTGGGCTGCCCTAACTTTTGCAAACGCAGACAGGCCAGATCATGTTCTGTGGATGGTGTGGGCTCTGACTTTCTGGGGGAGCCTGCTGGGCCAGATCTTTAGTTTCTCTGTCCCAAATTGATATACTACACCCTAAGGCACCATCTCCTGTATCATGTGCCTGGCCTGGACTCATGGACACAAGGCAGTCAAAGCTGAAGACTGTGATTCCACTCCTGCTGGCTGCCAGCTCTCAGAGAGCCCTGGACCGGCCGAATGAAGAATAGCCTGTCAACCTTTGATCTTTAGGATGGAGGGCTCAGAGGCTGACTCTGGGGTGTCCCACTATATCCCTGAGAGAGTGCTGACCCTGCTGGAAGTCAGTGAGACCCTAACCCAGCTCCGTAGTCCTGGAAATCAGGCCCATCGTGGAAGGACCCTTCCAAATTCCAACTGCTTACTTATGATTTGTAGAGACCATATCCAGAGGCCTCTCTTCGGTCAGCACTGCTGTCCGAGGCTCTCTGGTTGGGTTCTCACTGTGGTCAGTGAGAGATGCTGACCCCAGGCTCTATGTGCTCAGTTCTAGTCTTGTTCTTTCTCCTTACCCGCCTCTTCATCTTCTCCTTTTTATTTTATTCTGAAAACAGTTAAACATGGAAAAATTGAGAGGATGCTATAATAGATCCCTCATACCTATCAGCTAAATTCAACAGTTATTAACACTTTGCTATATATGCTTCATCTGCATCTTGCTGAAGTATTTTATTTATTTATTTATTTATTTTTAAGTTGGCTCCATGGCCAGTGTGGAGCCCAATGCAGGGCTCGAGCTCACAACCCTGAGGTCAAGACCTGAGCTGTCAAGAGTCAGAAGCTTAACTGACTGACCCATCAGGTACCCCTTACTTAAGTATTTTATTTAAAAATTTTTAAATGTTTATTTATTTCAGAGAGAGAGAGAGAAAGAGACAGAGTGCAGGTAGAAGAGAGGCAGAGAGATAGGGAGACACAGTCTGAAGCAGGCTCCAGGCTCTGAGCTAGCTGTCAGCACAGAGTCCGGCGCAGAGCTCGAACCCACAAACTGTGATATCATGACCTGAGCTGAAGTTGGACGCTTAACTGAATGAGCCACCTAGGAGCCCTTGCTTAAGTTTTTCTTTTATTTTTTTTTTAATGTTTTATTTATTTCTAGGAGAGAGAGAGACAGCATGAGCAGGGGAGGGTCAGAGAGAGAGGGAGTCACAGATTGAAACAGGCTCCAGGCTCTGAGCTGGCAGTCAGCACAGAGCCCGACGCGGGGCTCGAACCCACGAACCGCGAGATCATGACCTAAGCGAAAGTCGGATGCTTAACCGACTAAGCCACCCAGGCGCCCCACTTAAGTTTTTTTTAAAGCAAATTACTGACATGCATCTTACCCTGAATACTTAAGTCAGCATCTCCAAAAAATAAGAGGAGTTTTCCATGTAACCGAAATATCACTGCACCCATAGAAGCAAACAATTCTCTAATATCACCTGACAGTCTGTCTTCAAATTTTTGCAGTTGTCACAAAAATGTCTTTTATGGTTGGTTTACTTAAACCAGAATTCAAGTGGGTCCATGAGTTGCATTATGTCTCTTGGGTCTTTTTTAAACTGGGACTGTAGTGTCCTTCCTGCAGTATAGACAGGTTGAAGAAACCAGATCAAGTTGCACAGACCATACCCAGTCTCCAAGCCTGTGGCTTCCTGGGCAGGGGTGCCGGGAGATGGGCCCTGGACATCCCTGCAGGCATCTTACTGAAGAGGTACAGGATTGCTCGTGGGTTGAAGTGTTTCTGCTTTGAAGCCCAAAAGCCTGGAGGAGCTGCCCCGCCTTGGGGAGCCACTGTGACAAGTAGGGGGTCTGGGGAAGATGGCCCAGCACAAGAATAAAGGCTTTGAGACACTTGTGGTCACACCAGACCGTTCAGGGAGAGAAGAATCACATAGAGTCTCTGGGAAGGAACCTTTGAAGATGAAGGTCAATGACTCAAGGCTTGTCAGGGCCGAGCACTCTGGTACCTATGATCCCTCTGTGAGGGTGGGGCCTGGCCAGGGCCCGGCAACCTCCTGCCCACACAGTGTCCCCTTTGATGGGGTGCTGACTGTGCCCTTCAGCTCTCTCAGGGTCATCTCCCCCAGAGCAGCTTTTCTTCCATCTCCAGTGAGCGAGCAGCTGTTGTCATTCATGCACAGCTGCTGCGGCAGCCGCTGTGACCTTGTCCAGAGCCCTTCCGGCTGCCCTGTGCTCTGCTCCTGCCTATCTCAGCTCTCTGGGTGGCTCAGATCCATGGAGCACATTCACCAACAAACAACTGCTGAGAGCAGTGTGGCTCCCTCACCGTGAGAGGCGAGGCATGACCTGGCCAAGTATAGGTTCAGGGGGGATTTGTAAAGCAATGGTATTTCCCCCCATTAGATAGAAAACATTCCTCCCCGCCTCCCGCCCCAAGTTTATTTATTTATTTTGAGAGAGAATGGATGCACATGCACAAGGGAGAAGCAGAGATAGAATCCCAAGCAGGCTCTGTACTGTTAGTGCAGAGCCCGAGGCAGGGCTTGATCCTTTGAACCATGAGATCATGACCTGAGCCAAAGTCAAGAACTGGATGTTCAACTGACTGAGCTACCTGGGTACCTTGGGAAAAATTACTTTAAAAGTTGATAATATTGGGGCACTGGAGTGGCTCAGTTGGTTAAACGTGCCACTTTGGCTTGGATCATGATCTCACAGTTCATGAGTTCAAGCCCTGCACTGGGCTCTGTGCTGACAGCTCAGAGCCTGGACTCTGTTTTGGATTCTGTGTCTCCCTCTCTCTGCCCCTCCCCACCTCACATATACTCTCTCTCTAAGATAAATAAATAAACATTTAAAAAATGTTGATAATGTCCACTGTTGCCAAGGGTGTCGGGAACAGTCTCTTGTTCTCTCTTGGTAGAGTATAAATTACTTTGGAAAATAAATTGGCCATATCTATCAACATTGAAAATGTACATCCATTCTTTTCTTCAACAAATATTTATTGAGTCCCTACTATGAGCCAGACACTATTCTAGGTGTTGGGAATATAGCAGTAAATCAGACAGATAGGTGTTTCCTCCTGTGAAACTTCTATTTCAGTGGGAAAAACAGATAATACACAAATAAGTCTGCACTATAATTAATAGTGAGTGGTTGTGAGTGAAAAAAAGGGAAAGGAGATTGAATGTGGTGTGAGGTGTGGCTCTTTCAATCCTTTGGCCTAGGAATTCCATTCCTAGGAAACACAGAAATGCTTACACCTGTGCACAAAGAGATACAAGCACAAATGTTCATAACAGCAAGGAACTGGAAACCCCTAGATGCCTAACAGCAGAGAAGACACTAAATGAATTGTCCAAGCACACACATGGATAACCCGCAGCCGTTGAGAGAATGAGACAGCTCCACATGGACTGAAGACAGATTGTTAAGCATAAGCTGGATGTCTTAGAATAATATATATAGTAGGACCCATGTCAGTAAAGTAATGCATATGTTTGCGAATGCGTAGAAAAAAGGTCTATAATAAAATAGGTCTAAAATAAAATTCCTTGGGGTAAGGAAAAACAAAACACAACATCAGAAATAGTCGCTCCACATCACAGCACAGATGCCTTTCCTAGGGATTTTGAGATCCCAGTCAAGGGAGTGAAATGGCTCCTCAGGTTTGACTCAAATTGACTTTGACCTGCAGCTTTTGATCCTGAGGGAGAAAGGGAAGTGAAATGAACGTTTGCCCCCAAATCCAAAACTCCCAGCAGCCTCTGCAGGCCCCAAATCACAGAATTAAGAGGTCAGGAAAGGGGCAGGAAGAGGGAGTCCTGCTTCTACTGAACAGGGTGTTGGCCACGAATTCCGCGTCTCTGTAGGGAAGGAGGTCCCCCCCCACCATCGTGAGGTGAGGAAACTGAGGTGTAGGAAGTTAACACAGCTCGGCCAGGGCCACAGGGCTGCTGAGTGAGAGGTGGGGTTTGAAGGTACATCTGCGGAGGTCCAGAGTCTGGTGTCGACGGCGATGGTCTGGACCACTCTTCGCAATGACCCCTTCCCTGCAATGAGGGCACAGGTGTGGGCAGGTCCCTCTCCTGCTCTGATGGGAAATGAGGACCCCTCCGGTCAAGCCAGGTATGGCCCGTCCCTAAGCCCAGCACCAAGGGAGGCCACCACCTTCCGGGCCCCTACATCCTGGTTCTTGAAATCAGGCACCTCGACTTGTTACATCCTGCAGCCACTGTCATAATCACAGCGAGAAATGGTAGTGATGACGATGACAACAATAGTTAACATGGAACCATGAAAACAGCCCTTACAACGCCAGGCATTGCTCTCAGCGCTTTGCAAACATTTGTTCACCTAACTCATTAGTTAGTATCATCCGCCTTCTACAGATGACAAAGCTGAGGCACGGAGCACCCAATAACAGGCCTAAAGTCACACAGCCTAAAAGGGAGAGACGAGATCCAAATCTAATAATCTTCAGAGCACTTACTCTTGACTTCTCTTATCCTGAGTCCTCCAAACCCAGTTAACACACACATCCTAAATGTGTGTCGGGCCTTATAAGTACTTGAAATATACTAACATATTAATTTTTCTGAGACGATCTTAAGAGGTAGGTACTATTAGCACCCCCATTTTAGAGATAAGGAAACTAAGTGCAGAGAAGTGAAGTCACTTGCCCAAAGTTATATGGCATGTAAATGTAAAAGGAGGAACTTGATCCATACATTTTGGCTCCTGTGTTTGTGTTCTTTTTTTTTTTTTTTTAAATTTTTTTTTTTAATGTTTTATTTATTTCTAGGAAAGAGAGAGACAGCGTGAGCAGGGGAGGGTCAGAGAGAGAGGGAGTCACAGACTGAAACAGGCTCCAGGCTCTGAGCTGGCAGTCAGCACAGAGCCCGACGCGGGGCTCGAACCCACGAACCGCGAGATCATGACCTAAGCGAAAGTCGGACGCTTAACCGACTAAGCCACCCAGGCGCCCCTGCGTTTGTGTTCTTAAACATCTCTAGCATCTCTAATGCTCTCAACGTACGTTTTCTATTTCTAGAGAAGAGGACTGCGAATTCCCATGGGGTATTGTGGCATTCATGCGAGCAAGAACAACTGGTAATTCCTGGTCTCTGGTCTCCTTCTGTGGTTGAGGAGCTAGTTGTAGTGCAGGGACTCACTGTGCTGGGAAGGACAGACTAATCCCTTCACTGTCCAGCTAAGGCCCGCAGGGACAAGCCAGCACACAGCTGGTGTGGGGAGGGGCCGTGGCGGCGGAATGAGCCGGCACATTCTAGATTTGGAGCTGTGAGGTCCTGGGGGAGGCGACATTCAGGAGACAGATGCACAGAGCTGCCCTCTCTCCCTCACTTCTCGTTCTCTTTCTACCTCATTAGGATGGAAGGAGGAAAGCAATTCCAAGGCAACGTAGCAGAAGTGTCCCTCTAACTCTGTTCCTGTCCCGGCACAAGGAGCAGATGAAGCCTGCCGTGTTCTCCCGCCAGGAGACAGAGTGGAGCCAGGGTGCCACTTCCTGCTCCAGGGTCACCAGGAAGCTCAAGGGAGTCTCACGTGGCACCTGGTTGGGAAACAGGCTGCTGCCAGGCAGCTTTGTGCATTTGGTGGTTTCACTGGAACCTCGTCGAACAGTTGGCAGAAACACGTCCCTCCTCCAGTGACAGGAGCTCACACTTCGGGAAGAGCTGAACTGCTCTGAACTGTGATAGCATCGTCTGTCAATTTCTGCACACAGAATGCTGTTTTTTTACAGCGAGAATATTTGTCTTGGCCTTCTGGAACTTTATGGGCTTCTAGGCCAAGGATCCCCGCTCCCTGGAGTGAGGTTTGGGTGGTAGGTAGGGCATAAGAGGGCAGGGCAATGAAGGGAGAGGTAGTGGAGAGCTCAGAGGAGTGGCTACTCTGTTCCGCTTGTGGTGGGGTGGGGAGGGGAGGGCTCTGGGGACATTCCAGAGCCCGGCAGACCATGGCAGCTAAGGCAGCAGCTGCAGAGCCCCAGAATGGGTCTAAGCGTGACCTCTCCCTCCTTAGGCCTGGCAGACAACTCCTGCCCACCCCTCAGCTACAGGGCGGGCTGTGGGTGCTGGGGCAAGCCCTCAGCCCTCCCCTTGCCTGGAGTTTTCAGCAGATGCAGGGGTGTGGGGGCTGAGGCTGTCTGAGGAGGTAAAAGACAATGGGAACAGAAAGGTGGCACTGTGCTTAGTGTTCATAGGGTCTGAAAGGAAGACCTGGGCATAGTGTTGGTGCATTTGTGATTGTGACTTTCACTTAACTGTATGGCCGACCTTTTACCCAATAGCAGTGGGTAGAGATAGTCTTCAATTTTGATAAAGCTGCCTAACACTGCATTTGGCAGATGTGCTTTTAAAAAAAAATTCTTAATCTTTATTTATTTTTGAGAGAAGGAGAGACAGGGCATGAGATGGGAGATGCAGAGAGAGAGAGAGAGAGAGGGAGACACAGAATCCGAAGCAGGCTGTAGGCTCTGAGCTGTCAGCACAGAGCCCATCCTGGGGCTCGAATCCATGAACTGAGAGATCATGACTTGAGCTGAAGTCGTCACTAACGGACTGAGCCACCCAGGTACCCCTGGTACATGTACTTTCAACTAGCCCTTTACTGGAGAATATCTGATTGATTCCAGGCTCTCACTGTGACAAATTGTCCTGAAACAGAGAGCTTTGTGCATGTGTCTTTCTGTATCGCTGGAGTAGGTCCCTACGTGGGATTGCTGAAACAAATGATAAACACACATGTGATTTTTCTGAATCTTGTCCTCCGTGGAGTTGTATCATTTGTCGTTCCTGGAAGCCTGAAAATGCCATGGCCTCTCCAAAATGGTGTGATGTTAGACTTTTAGACTTTCCTAATATATTAATAGGTAAGAGATGGCATGTTAGGGTAGTTTAAATGTGCATCTCTGATAAGTAAGATTGAGTAGTTTTTTTAAAATATATATTTATGAGCCATTCTGCCCATCTGAAAATGAGATTGTTTATCCCTTTCTCCTTTAGATTTGGAAGTTCCTTATTTATTAGGATACTAACCTTCTCTTTTATATAAGTGGCAAATATTTTTTCATAGTTTTGTATTTGCCTTTTTACTTTGTTTATGGTGGGTTTTTATCACTCAAATTTTTGGTTTTGTTTTGTTTTTTTTAAAGATCACAAAGATGGACTTCAGGGAGTTTGAATCCTTTGTGCAAATAAATCCCTTATGCAAATTTTGGAGTGTATCAGCGTATATACATTTTTCTGAGGAAAGAGTCTATTCTCTTAGACCCCTATTGTTTTAAGAGCTTACCTTTACAGTCTCACAACCTAAGACTCCTTGTTCTTAAGCTTTGGCAAACATCTTTCCTCTGTCATCTCAGATCTCAGTTTTTCCACTGAACAGCTAGGGTATGGGGCAAATGGCACATTATGGCCCTCCCCACACTGGCTGGGGCCCCAGAGTCTGGGACCTGCCCAGGCTCCCCCTGCAACATCCCCCAAATCTGACTCTTCTTGGGCTTTTGATGGGAGGTGCCACCCTCACTTACTAAATACAGGACCAATCCTCACTAGTCACACCTCCCCCCCAGGAGATCTAGGCCTGGGATGAGTCACCTTTCTACTGGAAAGGTCTCCTTGGTTAGCCATAAATATCACCAGAAGCTCAAGGTAAACAAAGGGTCTAGAAGAGGGGTCATACACAATTTACTGGCCCAGAATGGAGAGGGTTTGGCACCCAGGAATAAAATAGCCAGCAGAGGTTAATGAATAATTAGAAATTAGTTCTTTGTGAATGGAAACGAATTCTACTTCACTTGGAGAAGGAGGCAAGTTGCCTATAGAATGAGCTGTTCTTGTCTCCAGAGGCTTAATCTTCCACTGGTGCTGGGGCGATGGGGAGCGGAATAACTCAAGTTTTTTAAAAGTCTCCACAATGTAGCAAAAGCCCCTCAGAAAGAACAATTCACAAATCCTTGAATTGTTCTTCTGTTTACTCTTCACTTAGGGCCTGTTGATGACTGTCCAGGGAGAAGAGGTCTGCTATTCCGGGAATCACAATGACCACCCACCGACAAGGGATCAGAGCCATTCAGACATTGGCCATCACTGAGACTCTCCAAACCCAAAAGGCCATTTGTCTATCCCTGCAGACACACAAAGCTAGGGGCTGGGGTGACACGCCACTCTTCTCTGGACCCTCGCAGTCTGGCACAGAGCTCAATAGTGGGTTTGAGGTCCGGATTGAGGCTGCCCTGGGCGGAGCTGGCCACTTAGCCTGGCTTCCTGGCATTCATTGGGAATAGGCTGGGAGTTAGAGAGGACTGTCGTCCAGCAGTCAGCATGGGGCAGGGCACAGAGCAACCACTCAACAAAGGTTTGTGGGTGAATGAGAGGGTGGGGGCATGCAGGGTGCACGTGAGTCCCAAAACTACCCGTTAAGCAGGGTGGTGGAGAGTGCAGTCCAGGGCTTCCTCCACTACACAGAAAGTGCTCAACTTCTTTTTTTTTTTCTTCAAATGTTTTATTTATTTCTGAGAGAGAGAGAGAGAGAGAGACAGTGTGAGCAGGGGAGGGGAAGGAGACACAGAATCTGAAGCAGGCTCCAGGCTCTGAGCTGTCAGCACAGAGCCCGACATGGGGCTCGAACCCATGAACTGTGAAATCATGACCTGAGCCAAAGTCAGACACTTAACTGACTGAGCCACCCAGGTGCCCCGAAAGTGCTCAACCTCTATAGCCCCTGCATTTTCCAGAGTGACTGTCACAGTCCTTGTCCCTCAAATCTATGAAAGTTGATCTCTACCCACCTACTCCATGTCTCAACAGCCCCAGCCATTTTCTTACTTTTTAAAAAAATTTTTAAAAATGGTTTATTTATTTTTGAGACAGAGAGAGAACATGAGCAGGGGAGGGGCAGAGAGAGAGAGGGAGACACAGAACCTGAAGCAGGCTCCAGGCTCTGAGCTGTCAGCACAGAATCCGATGTGGGGCTTGAACCCATGAACTGCGAGATCATGACCTGAGCTGAAGTTGGACACCTAACCAACTGAGCCATCCAGGTGCCCCCCGCCCCCTCCCCCCCGGCCATTTTCAATCAGGCCATGAGAGCCACAGCCCTGGTCAGGCCTCCTGGTTTTTAGTCCTGAGCTCTGCCTGGCAGGCCCCGCCCCCCCTCCCCCGCTTCCCTTGTCTTACACCTTGCGGTACCTTAATGTTCAAAGTCACCCAGCAATTCCTCCAACAGGAGCTATGTGTTAGGCCGTCGGGGCTAGCCCAGGCCTGGGCACTAACTGCTATTCTCACTGGGCCCCTTTAGAAACACTTTAAAAAAAAATTAGGGGCACTTGGGTGGTTCAGTCGGTCAAGCCGCTGACTTTGGCTCAGGTCATGATCTCACGGTTTGTGAGTTCGAGCCCCATATCAGGCTCTGTGCTGACAGCTCAGAGCCTGAAACCTGCTTCAGATGCTGTGTCTCCCTCTCTCTCTGCTCCTCCCCTGCTTGTGCCCTGTCTGTCTCTCAAAAAAATGAATAAATGTTAAAAATAAAGAAATACTTTCCACTGCCACAGCTGTCATCTGCACAGTGAGTGTGCCCCCTGCTCTCTCTGCCCTCTGTGGCCTCCCACGCCTGCTCAGGCTCAGAAAGGGCTCCCAGGCAAGTCTCTGCAGGGTCCACTTTCTGGCTGCCCTCAGGGTTCCTCATGCTCCTGGCTGTCTCTAGTGTTGGGCCGCCTTCTCCGCAGGGGTCACAGATGCAAAGGCCTAAGAGCAGACTTGTGCCCCAGGGGCAGGGCAGGGTGGGTGCTGGATCTCCCTGCCTAGGAGACCTATCTTTTTTTTTTTTTTTTTTTAATTTATTTCTAGGAGAGAGAGAGAGAGAGACAGCGTAAATAGGGGAGGGTCAGAGAGAGAGGGAGACACAGACTCCGAAATAGGCTCCAGGCTCTGAGCTGGCAGCACAGAGCCCGACGCGGGGCTCGAACCCATGAACCGTGAGATCATGACCTAAGCGAAACGGATGCTTAACTGACTAAGCCACCCAGGCGCCCCCTAGGAGACCTATCTTTGCACCAGAGCTTCCTCTGCTCAGCTTCGTGACCTTGGCTGGTGAAGGGAGAAGGCGAGGCACGGTCTGGTTACCTAAGCAGCACGGTCACTCGACTTCCCTGAGATGTGTCTGCCTCAGATGAAGGATGGGGTAACAACTCCTTCCTCACTGAGCTCTAGTAGAAGTAGATATAAAAATCAATTGTGGGCAAGTTGCTGATGAAAATCGGGATAATTCCCACTGTCTGCATTCTGGTCTCAGCCTTCATTTAGCATCTATGCTCTCATATGACTTTTGGCATCTGCCTTCCCTTGGTTGGATCCTTCTCGATGAGGCTTTCACACCCAGGCTAGTGGCCGCAGGGTGAGCTGGTGGGGAAGTTTGCCTTTGTAGCTCCTAAGATGATAACCCTGATCTGGGTCACCCTCCTTCTCCCCTTCCCATTATAATAGTGAAGGGAGGGTCTACTCAGGGCAAAACAGGTGGAATCTGGAATCCTGGGTCCAGTCCTCTTACTCAGCAGACCCTGGCCAAATGCAAACCCTGAAGACGGGCCACTCTGGCTCAGGGCTGGGATCTCAGGAGACAGTTACCCGGGCAGGAAATCTCTCTCTGGCAACCAACTCAGACACCAGGGGCCCAGACAAAGTGGTTCCAGAGGAGAGAGGGTTGCCCAGTCCAGCCTGGCCTTGCAGGGAAGCTCACTGGGGAACAAGGCCCTGACAAATCCAAATCAAGTTTGTTTCATCTCTCCAACCAGGCCTTCTAAATGTGAGCCAGATGCATCTGCGGCTCCATCCGCCCATCTCTCAGGGATGGCACAAGATTAATAAAGATGAAAAAGGTCAGCAACACTCAGTGATGGGGAGTCTTGGGAAAGGGGCCCTTTCCTACACTCTCACTGGAAGTAGAAATCAGCTCAACCTGGAATAGACAGGTTAGTAATAGACAGCAGAATTTAAAATGTGCACACCCTTTTACACAATAGCTCCAATCCCAGAAATATACCCACAATGACATAAATATGAAGAAATCCACTCAACATTATCCTTGTTAACAATTACCAACAAGCTAAATGGCAATAGGGAAATAGCTAAGAATGTCAGTAATAGTGGGCTGATTACATACTCACTAAAAAGGATACTGTAGATCTATAGTCAACAACACAGAAAAAGTCTGGAGAAAGTGGGAAAAAGGTACAAAATAATATGTACAGTAGAGTATAGAGAATAATATGTGCAATACATTCCAATGTATACACATATACATAAAAAAGTACACAAATAGTAGGGACACACATACCATGCTTAGAGAGATATCTAGTAAGATGTAAACCGCAATGTTAATAGAATGCAGCATACAGTATCTAACAGTATGCAGTACATAACAATAAGAGCATGTAACAGTATATAATAGTATAGAGTATGTAACAGTATACAGTACATAACAGTATACATTGTATAAATTATACAATATATAATACAGTACATACATAAGACAACATACTGTACATAATAGTGTATGGTATTAATAATATATAGTATATTACAGTAAGTAATGTATAACATTATATAGTATGTAGTGCATAACAGTATACAGTGTTTAACAGTATATAAGAACATGTAGTATATAACAGTATATGGCATATATAGTAGATCATAGTATACAGTATGTACCAGTATACAGTCTACACAGAATACCCCAATGTATGCTAAAATGTTAATAGTCATTACTCCCCATAGTGAGATTTAAAATTTTTTCTTCTGTATTTAGGTTTTTTTTAAATGTCTTATTTATTTCTAGGGGAGAGAGAGAGAGAGAGAGAGACAGCGTGAGCAGGGGAGGGTCAGAGAGAGAGGGAGTCACAGACTGAAACAGGTTCCAGGCTCTGAGCTGGCACTCAGCACAGAGCCCGACACGGGGCTCGAACCCACAAACCGCAAGATCATGACCTAAGCGAAAGTCGGACGCTTACCCGACTAAGCCACCCAGGTACCCCAGATTTAATTTTTTGAAAGGCAGTGGAGTGTACAGTTTAGTATCAGGCTGTGGGATCAGCTTGCTAGGGCTCACATCCCAGATCTATTGATTATGAGCTATACAATCTCAGGCAAGTTAACTCCTCTGAGCCTCAGTTTCCTCATCTATAAAATAGAGATAATAATTATACCTACTTCATAGCCCTGTTGTGAGGATAAATGAGTAGGTTCTGACACACATGAAAGGTCCAATAAATGTTAGTTCCTGGACTTCATTCAACAATACTTAGTTTGCACCTACAGTATGCAAGGCACTGTTGCATTAGTTTTTCACTTACAAAATTGAAAAAAGAACCCAATACCTATTTGTTTTTTTCTTCCTTCCTTCCTTCCTTCCTTCCTTCCTTCCTTCCTTCCTTCCTTCCTTCATTCCTTCTTTCTTTCTTTCTTTTTCTTTCTTTCTTTCTTTCTTTCTTTCTTTCTTTCTTTCTTTCTTTCTTTCTTTTTTCTTTCTTCCTTTCTTCCTTTCTTCCTTTCTTCCTTTCTTCCTTTCTTTCTCTCTTTCTCTCTTTCTTTCTCTCTCTCTTTCTTTCTTGGCATCAGAACCTAAAGAAATGGAGAAAGATACTGTGTCATGGGTTGAGAAACTCAACATAATAAGGATGTCATTCCCCCCATACCTATTGACCTATAGGTTGAATGCAATTTCTATCAAATCTCCAGAGAAGTTTCTAGCAGACTTTGACACATTTACACTAAATTTTATCTGGAAATGCACGAGATCTAGAATAGCTAAAGAAATCTTAAAAAAGAAGGATAAGGTGGGAGGAAGGCCTCTACTCCATATTGAGGCATATTCCATACTTATAGTAATCAAGATGGTGTGATGTTGGCCAGGGATGGACCCCAAATCAATAGAGAACCCAGACACGGACACCCAAATATGCCCAGCTGCTCTTTGACAAAGGTGGAAAAGCAATTGCATGGATGCAGGAGGGACTTTTCAACCAACAGTGCTGGAGCAGTCTGCCTATCCATAGGCAAAAGAGCGAACTTGAACCTCAGACTCACACCTTATATACAATAGTGATTCAAAATGGATTGTGGACTTGAATATAGCGTGTGAATCTCTAAGACTTTAAGAAAAAGAAATAGAGTGGATGTTTGCACGCTAGGGCAAGGCAAAGAGTTCTTAGACTTGACAACAAAAAAGCATGGTCTGTAAAAGGAAAGATCGATAAAGCAGACTTGACCAAAATTAAAATTCTTGCTCTATGGAAAACTGTATTAAGATGAAAAAAAAAAAACCCACTACAAATTAGGGGAAAATATTTGCAAACTACATACACAAAGGAAGACTAATATTGAGCCTTAAGGAACTCTTAAATTTCAATAGTTAAAAAAAATCAAGCCCTACAAACAATCTGATTAAGAAATGGATGAAAGACATGAAGAGACTTTGCAGAGAAGAGGGCACAGAGGTGGAAGCCCATGGAAAGATGTGCATCATAATTAGCCAGCAGGGAAATGCAAATGAAAATACGATCAGCTGTCACGACACTTCAGTCAGAATGACTAGAATGACCAATAGTGACAGCTGGTCACATCCCTAGGAAGGAGCCTCCCAGTGCCAAGGGCCCAGCTTGCGCTGTTCGGGAGCTAACCCTGGGAGGGTTCAGTCCAGGGCGCGCCTCAGAGTCTGGAAGAGCTGCCATTGCCTCAGCCAGCACCGCCACACACAGCGTGGAGCCAGCTGGGGTCACGCTGCCCTCAGCCCAGCTAGAAGCCAGGATCTCTGCTCCACCTCTCTGGACAACTCAGGACAAACTGTTTCTAAAATCAATTTATTTTGAATTCACAGCCTGGTAATTTAGTGCATGGCTGGGAGGGGGTGGGGTGGAGGGCAAGTGACTGCTTCGCTTTCTTTGTCTCAATTTTGATTCATGCTATTTATGAAATAAAGCATACCATTTTAAATAAACAATTTTAAATAATCTTTTAAACTACTTTCAAGCCAATAAAATAATAGCAATTACTATTCAGATGCTTATATGTGTGCCTGGCCCTGAGCTAAGTCCTTTATATGTACTACCTAATAGAATAGTGAGTAGACAGATTAATCTCTTTACAAATGAGAAAACAGGTTCAGAGAAATTAAGTAACTTTCCTGAGGTCACACAGCTCCTAAGGGGCAGACTCAAGACGTGAACCCAGTCATACCTCATTCTAAAGCCTCCCCATCTCTCAACAAAGCAGGTTACATGCCAGTGTCGCTATTATTAGCTCAGGACAGGTTCTTGTTGCAACTAGCAGCCCCATTTTTGGTGGTAAACATGGTATTCTGGTGGTTAGAACTACTTCCACGGGCCTCACCTAACTGCAGAGGAGGGTGGGAAATGTGGTTCCACCATGTGCCCAGGACACAGGACTTGGTTAACACATAGGAGTGGCTCAGCCAAATCCATCTCCAGTGATGCTTTTCTCTTCACCAGAACTCACGTCCAAAGTCAATGTCTGCTCAGGGTGCAAAGCAGCCAATCTTTACAAAATGCCACTAACAGAAAAGCCCCACTTCATGTTCCTAGTAAAGCCGAGGCAAGACACAAATTATCCGTGCAGAAATTTAGTGAATAGATTTTCAGGTCCCCTTGTCCTGCGTCCCTTCTTGTCCTAACACTGAGAATTTTTGCTGCCCAGGCTGGGCTGGTGGCTGGGCAGGAGTCAAAGGAGCCTCCAGCACCCCTTCCAGCCCGGGTCCTGGGCTCACGCAGGCTGCACAGAGGCCGCCGCCCTGACTACCCACTGCCTCTGGTCTCCTAGCTCGACTTTGCTGGGCAACACATGCGAACAGCCCGGACCAGCTGGACATTGGCACAGGCCTCACGGGGCCACGCACCGCCCTCTGTGCCCGCCCCGCCAGCCAAGAGCACACACTGGTCTAACCTGAGTGAAGGCCTCCAGCAGCCTAGGCAGAGGCTCCCCCAAGTTCTTTGCCGCTGCCTCCCTTGCCTTTGTCTTTCTGACCCGCCAAGTCAGCCTATTTCGCAGACAACTCAAGTCTAAGAGACATCAGGAATTTGCACTAATTCAATTAAGCAATTAGCCTATCAAGCGGTAGGAAATGCCTGGACTATACCTTCCATTGAATGGAGCTGGACTCTGCCCGAGCTTCTGTTGTTTGGGCTTCAAAAGGCAGTTAGGAGCTTGCCCAGGAGTCCGTGCCTGCCTCCCCTCAAGGTTGTAAACCAGAAACAATGAGCGGTCTTTGAGGATTATCTGGTTCATATATTTTATTGGGCGTGTGGGTGGCACAGCTGGGAGCCAGGAAACTGAGCTTGAGGGCTGGCTCAGTCATGGACTTTTTGTGAATTTGGACAAGTCCTTTCTGGCTTGGGGCCTCAGTTTTCTCACCTGTAAAATGGGAGTGCATAATGTCTGGTCTTCCCACCTCACAAGGTTTTTATGGGATGATCTGGGGGAAGTTCTAATAGGTAAGCAACATACACAGACAGAAGCCTTGATGTCATGATTGTCCACGTGGTGGACTGTTGGATGGATGACCCCATGACATTTCCCATCCCCTTTCCCTGGCCATATTCAGATCTCAAGTTTGACAAGGCAGCATCCTCATTTCCTTAGCCTCTGGGGGAGGGCGGCTGGGCATGGCTACATGACACGGCATTAGCCACGGAACAGAGGGGAATTTGCTAGAGGCTTCTGAGAGGACTTCAGGTCTCCTGATTGAAAAATGAAAGAGCAGAAAGGGGCTGACCTGGCTTCTTCCTCTTTGCTTCTTTCCACCTTGAGCTCCAAAGGGATGCCACAATCTGTGGTGGCATCTTGGCACCATGAAGAGATTTAGGGTCTATCCTAATCAACTTGGGCCCTTCTTCATTACATCTGCAAACACCCTATTTCAAATGAGGTCACCTTCTGAGGTTCTGGGTAGACATGAATTTTGGGAGGCTGCTGTTTAACCCACTGCAACTCCCCACCTCCATTCCCTGAATCAAATCAACCAACAAGTTCTATTAACATGACCCCCTAAATATAATCTGGACCTGTCTCCTTCCCACTACAGCAATTTGACTACCCTATGCCAAGGTCTATCGTCACTTACCTACATGACACCTTGTGCTGACAGCAACTCTCTTAGGCAGGGAAGGAAGATGAGGGGCCCCAGTCCTGACTTGGTAGAAGGTAAAAATCTTCTTTAGGGCTCAAAGTTTTAGAGGCTGTGATGCTCTCTGTTCCTGGCCCATCCCCAGGCCATGTGACCCCTCTGTATCTGTGTCTGTGTCTGTGTCGTGAGAGCCAACTACTGAAAGTGCTGGACACTCAGTGATGACAAGATCAGGAGAGAGAGGCTGAACCCGCCAGAGAGGCTAGAGCTGGGCAGATGTCCTGGACACATGCCCAGCTGGCTGTCTCGTAGGCGTGGACTTGGATTGTGGGTTGGTGGGAGAGGAGAGGTAGTGTGGGAAGGCGTCTCAGGTCTGTCCTGCCTGGAGCCTTGATGAGAGAGATGAGAAGCCATGTGCCCTCTAGGGGGTCCGGAGATGGAGGCCTGCCCTTCCACAAATGGACTAAGTTTCTGGGCTCCCTGGAGCTTCTTCTGTGCCCTGTTGGTGGCAAAGGTCCTGACCCTTGATGGAGGGACAAGGGTCTGAAGCCGCAGAGTGCTGACTGGCCACAGGTGATTCAAAGGAGACGGGCCAGCTGCTGAGTGCAAGGAGAGGCTGGACATGCTAGAGGGCATGCTGGTGGTGCCTGGGCGGGTTCAGGCCACAAAGCATTGATTGAGCACCTGCTGTCCGCTTGGCACTGTGGGTTTGTGGGTTTGTGGGTGGCACATGCTGGCATATCCCTACAGAGGAAAGAGGAAGCAGGTGTGGTGAGATGGGTGGTGGGGGATGGGAACAAATACAGGCAGAATCTCAGGGAGCCCAGTGTGTGCCTGCCGTTAACCCACAGCAGCCGAGAGTCTTCGCTGGTCATTTAAGCTACAGGGGACGCTGCAGCCCGCAGTCACCAAGACCCACCGAATGCATTAGAGAGGCAACAAGCCCTTCGTTTTTAAGGATGTTCCTGCTTGGAGGCAGAGGACTGTCAGAAATGCCTGTAGGGGTCCTTCTGTGAGTCTAAAACTAGACAACCTCTAGCTCTCTGGGCCTCTGCCTTCCTAACCTTCCCTCCCCCTTCCTTGGACAAAGGAGTCATGATGGGATCTGAGGCCCTTTCTTAGAAAGCTGAAAATAATATGAAACAGTTTCTATTTTAAAGAGAAACACTTTCCTAAGTGGACCTTTCAAAATTTTCAGTTTGTTACCTATTTAAGGAAATACCAAACAGCCCCCACAAACACAGTTTGGGGGAGGAGGACATTCTCTGCCCCTCCCCCCAAAACCCCACCCCAGGTGGTTGGAGCCTTTGCTGCAGTGGCTCTGGTTTCTCAGTGGTACATCCTGGCAATGTCATGGGCCAGCCTCTTGAGCCAGGTAACCCCGTCCTAGCCTACTGCCTGCCCTCTGGCTGGGTCAGAATCAGCAGCAGGCGCCTGCTGGAGACTCCAGGGAGGGCTGGACACCCCTGCAGGACACCCCTGCAATCTGTAACCTCCAGATTGTGTTGACCTGGGGCCTTGATTCGGCTCTTCTGGCTTAGATCCCATTCAACTGTCTTTTGCATTGTATGCTTCATAGGAAATGAGTGAATGAGAGGGAAAAGTAAGAAAGAACATTCTACAAACTTCCTTTGTGAAGTCTTTCCCATCTCTATCAGCAGACTCAACTTTGAAATTCCAGAAGGAAAAGAAGAAATAAAACATGTCACATTGCAGAGTGTTCCCACAATGACTCATTTCAGAAGCTGGGTTTCGTCTTTTTAAAAAAACAGAATCAATCCCGTCTTTAGTGAAAACAACATTTCGTTCCTCTTCAGCTTCAGCCCGGATCCACCCTTGGCTCTGTGCAGAATCGGAGAAGGTAGCCAATGAGCGGCTCTCATCACAGACAGGGCAGGGACATCAGGGCAGAGCAGAGAGGGGGCTTTTTGGAGGGCAAGAAGTTGGAGGGACCTGTGTTCTTCAGGAGGGGCCACCACTATTAATAACCCCCTCCCCACCAGCTTCCAGGCCCTCAACCCACCCAATAAGGCCAAACACCAAACACTGGAGGTCCTCATTCTCTTGGAACATCCTAGCCAGTGGAATCCAGAATGGACCCTGTACCCTGGGGAGACATTTGGGTCTTTCCTTCAGCCCCCACTATAGGGGTAGATCAGTGGACAGCACAGGCAATGTGTCTCGATGTTTTGGGAGGATGAGGAACTCAAACATCTGTGCTGTGTATACCATTGCTTTAATGATCTAATAGACGGTGGAGTATACTTAGAATATGTGCATGTCTGGAGCACGTATCTTGAATTTGGAAAATTAAACACACTTAGGTTCATTTATTTCCCCCATTACCTTTAACAGTTTTATAGAACGAGAGAAACGTAGCTCCAACAGGGACACTCTATTCTACTCATCCATACATTGAGTATCCTCTACTACTTTACTGAAGAGCTAAGGCTTGAGCTGTGTGTGAAGATGATAAGACATTTTCCAGAAAGACAAGGAGAATAACGTTCTGTGCAAAGGAGCATTGCAGCCAATAAGTTTGGTCTACATGGCATCCAGCAATTAATTCAACACTGCTGGGGCACAGGGAGCCTGTGGAATGGCAGGGGCTAGAGGGAGTGGTAAAGGGAAGGGTCTTGTAAGCTACCCTGAGAAGTTCAGATGTTATTCTGGTGTGCATGGGAGTCCCTGAAATAATTTAAGGGGGGAAAGAAGCTTCTGAGATTGACATTTTACAAAGAATCTTAAATCTTCCACCAAGGAGCATATCTGCGATGGTCCCCTTTCTCCATGGGCTTAAAATCCTTTTCAGATCATAAACTAGACTATCCCTGTCCAGATGGCAAACGATGACTTGTTAATCCCCCATCGTGGAGACAGCCCCTCTCTGGCCTGTATCCCTGGCAGGGCTTGGATGATGGTTCATCTAAGCAGATGCCACAGAGAAGGGGCCCTGCCTGAATCCCCTTGTTGACTGCTGTAGCTAAATACACAGTTTTGGCGAAGAGGGTCCCCGGGATGATCTCGGATGTGTGCAGGCCCCGGGGAGAAAGAGCTGTCTCCATTCTTGGGCCATCGAGTTGGTTGAGTTTGGACTTTGCCAGAACAGAAGGTGAAGAGGAAGAGAATGAAGGCCAAAAGTGGGTCTGGACACTGGGGTGTGCCCTTCCTGCCCCAGGCTTGCCTTTGTGGGCTCCAAAAGCCTGGAATTTTCCATGGAGGGGTGGCAGAGCCCCAGAAGAAAGCCTTTCTGCTTCCAGAGCTATAGACCCCCATCAGCACTTAGCCCACATGACCACCACCATCTGTCAGTCCAGAGGCTGGGGCCGGGGCCAGTTCCCATATGCAGGGCCCGGCACAATGCTGGCTGCAGACAGGACATCTGGTGGGAGTTTGCCAAGTGCCAGATGGAAACAGGCTCCCTCTCCTCAGCCCAAGCCCCGGGTCTCTGAGACCCCCTTAGAGGACACTACAGGGCACAGCTCGGGAAGCTCCATGTGGTTGGAAGGCTTTTTACCTGTGAGTCACCACTTATCCAAGAGCCACTGCTGACCCTTTTTCTGAGTCCCACATCCTGCCGTGATGTCCACTCATGCTCCTTTGTATTCTCCCCTTCTTTCCACCGCCACAAACTTTCTGTGTTTTACCAGGAGGGACATGTTCCTGTCCTTTCTACTCCGTGCCCTCTCTACCAACTTTCCTTTTGAGATGGTACATTTATTCCTTGAGTTTCCTGGGGAGCTGGCCAGGAGCTGGCAAGGCCTGTCCCTGCCTCCACGCCTTGGCCGCAGTCCTGGGGTAGCCAGGACCTGACAGGCTCCCCAGGGATCAGCAGCATCAGGCTCCAGCAGGACCTGGAGGCTAGTTGGTTTAATCCCACCTAAGACAGAAGCCCAAGCCCATGACTTTTCTTGCCTAGATTCTGGAACCAAGCTCAGCGTTGCTGTAAGTAGCAGCTGCACTAGTAAGAACACCCTCCTGGGAAAGCTAGCAGGTGCCTCACAAGGCAGAAAGCATCAGAAATCTGAGTGGCAGCGACTAGAAAGCCCCCTGACAGGGGCTCAAACCCACAAATTGCAAGACCATGACCTGAGCTGAAGTTGCTTCACTGACTGAGACACCCAGGTGCCCCCACCTTGTCAACTCTTGAGCACACCCTGCCCTGTGCGACCCTGGCAGTAACTGCCTGGGTCAGCAGCCAGCAGTGACACTGAGGATGCAAGCCCCCACAGACCCCGCAACTTAGACAGATGGCTCCTAGCTACCTCCAACCAGAGGCACATAGCCCTTAGTTACTGTCACAGGAACCTGTAAAACTCAGGAAATAACATAAAGTTGCCTCCTGAAAAGTCTGTGGGATGTTGTTTTGCCTGAGGTGACAAACACAATGTGCCGTGTTTGCAAGCAAACATGGTCAGGATAGTTTTCCGTTTGGTAAGAGCACAGGATGTAGAGCTTCTGCCTTTCTTCTCTGACTTTGCTAATGCAATCAGCCCAGAAGGCTTTGCAGTTCCGGCCCCCAGGGGTGAAACGACCAGGCCCCTGAGGGGGAACAGCCCCCTCACCACCTTCACACGGACACCAGACAGGGTGATGCCAGAAGGGACAAGATGGGCAAGAAAGGCAGGAAATACTACAGCTGACCCTGTCTCTAATGAGTGAGCACGATCCAAGACCCTCAGATCTTTACCCTGAATTGTCACCCTTTATTTAAAAAAATTTTTTTTAATTGTTTTTTTTAATGTTTTTTATTTATTTCTAGGAGAGAGAGAGAGAGACAGCGTGAGCAGGGGAGGGTCAGAGAGAGAGGGAGTCACAGACTGAAACAGGCTCCAGGCTCCGAGCTGGCAGTCAGCACAGAGCCCGACGCAGCGCTTGAACCCACGAACCGCGAGATCATGACCCGAGCGAAAGTCAGACGCTTAACCGACTAAGCCACCCGGGCGCCCCTATTTATTTAAAAAATTTTTAATGTTTATTTATTTCTGAGAGACAGAGTGTGAGCAGGGGAGGCGCAGAGAGAAAGGGAGACACAGAATCTGAAGCAGGCTCCAGGCTCTGAGCTGTCAGCACAGAACCTGACGCGGGGCTCAAACCCACAAATCACAAGATCATGACCTGATCCAAAGTTGGATGCTCAACCGACTGAGCCGCACATATGCCCCTGAATTTTCACCCTTTAAGAACCCTTGCTTGTAAGCCATTAGGAATTGGGAACTTTCAAGCATTAGCTCTCTCTGTTCTCCTGGGTGGCATCACACCAGTAAACGTCCTATCTTTCTTCACTGCAAAAGCTCAGTGTCAGCTATTATTGGCTTGCTGTGCATCAGGTGGAAGGACTCTCGTTTGGTTTGGTTACAGCAATCGCTCCATGTTTGCCAATGTGACCTGAATTGAATGGATCCTCCCCAGACTGAGAGTCATTCCTCTCCTCTTAAAGGCTTACTCTGCTCCTGTGTTTGTAGCTTCTCTGCTTCCCACTTATTCTTTTTTATTTAATTAAAAAATGTTTATTTTTGAAAGCGGGGAGGAGCAGAGAGAGAGGGAGACGCAGAATCCAAAGCAGGCTCCAGGCTCTGAGCTGTCAGCATGGAGCCCAACGTGGGAAATCATGGACTGTGAGATTATGACCTGAGCTGAAGTCAGACACTTAACTGATTGAGCCACCCAGGCGCCCCTCCACTCCATCCCCTTTGAACCCCATCTAGCCTCAGCTCGCCAAATCCTGCTTCTCAGTGGGCACTTTAGGTAGACCGCTCTGTACAGCAGGGCAAGCTGGGTATTTTACAGTCCTGGGGGGCACCATTCACTGAGGCCATGATGTGAGCGGGACCCTCTGGAGATCTGCAAGGTGCTGGCCCTGTTCCTAGGTGCCTGCTATCTCCAGATGCTGGTCCTGGCTCAGGAGGATCAGACTCTGCTTTTCTTTCCCGGTGCTTTTATCTTGCATCTCTGAATATAGCCAGGGCTTGCTCCTGGGGCTGCAAAATCTCCCTGCAGGTGCAGCCAGGGTCCTCAAGGGGACACTTTGTTCTCCCTGATCACAGAATTGATGGGTCCTGAATCAGGTCACCCACGAGCTGCCCACGTGCTGTGCCTTTCGCTTCAGGAATGCAGCGCACAATGTATGGTCCTAACTGGGGCACTTTTTGAGGAAAAAGGAGCCCTGAGGTATCATTTTACCAGGACAACAGGTGTAAGCCGTGACCCTCCCTGACAAGCCGGGGTTCCAACCCAGTCCTGCCTGGCGCCACAAACTGCAATATCTCCACTACTCAGTGGAGAGGGAACACAGCCCAGGGGTGGCCACTGGTGGACAGAGGGGAAAGGCAGGCCCAAAGCAGGGAGAGCTCTCTAAGGAAGGGTCCTGGGGGCCCTAAAAGGGGACAGTTGCTTTGGCTTTCTGTGTCCTTTCTCTGTTCCCGTCCTTGGCCGATTTCTGTGAGCTGGGCCAGCCTAGGCCAGGAGCACTGGCACAAAAAGCCTTTAGCTGGAGGTTAAAGCCCTGGGAGTTAATTCTGGGTCCATGTAGGTGGAGCCAACCACTTTCCTGGCTGGGCCTCAGGTCATTCCTGTTATAAATCGGTCATAATCCCTGCCCTGCTGGACTCACAGCAGCCCTGAGAAGTCTCCGGGGAAGATGTGGCCGAGGGGTTTTGCACCTTGCAAGATGTGGCCACTGTTCCTCTCGCTATCTGTGCTCGTATTCTCCCTGAGTACCTGCTGCAGGCACGGACAGACCCTGGGGGAAATTGCCAGCTTCTCAACCAACACAGTCGCCACACGTTTCCATGGTGCAGCTAACCCTGAGCACGTCTCCAGGGCGGGTGGGTAGGGACGGGGGTGAAAAGGTCCAGGACATTCTTCCTCAAAGCATTCTGGATGCAGTGGAATACTACAGGCGCTGGGGTCTATCCAACAGCAAGAACGCAAGAAATTGAGAGGCTTCTACCAGTGAGGAGGAAGATGTGGGCCAGCAGTCAGGATGTGGGGTGGGGCATGGAGACCTGCTGTATGTCACCGGGGAGGAGGCTGGGACCCTGGCAAAGTCAGTGGTGGCTGCAGCAAAGGTGTCCAAGCTTCCACTCTCCCTAGAAACATGCTGTCCCCACTCTGGTTACCTGGGATCTCACACTCTGTGTCTACATGGTGTAGATCCAGAAGAAGCAGGTGGTACAGTAGCTCTTCTAGAAGGAAACCGCCTCTTTCTGGGTGGGCATGTGGGCGTGAACGGGGGGGGCTGTTACTGGCTCCCAGAGGGACGTTCGAATGGACCAGGGCAGGAGAAGGGCTGGGGGAAGGCTGAGGTCAGCCGCACCCGCTCAGTTTCTGATAATTTTAGCCACACAGGGAGGAGGCCAGTGGTTCTTTCTCTGAAACAATTGGCTTCGGTGTAAATGAGCCCCCAGGGAGGCTCTTGGTGGGACAGGAAAGCCAGCAGAGTGGGGATGCCTCAGGAGGTTGACAACGGGCCGTTGGCTGACGCCTCCCCAGGAAGGAGCAGCCCCAGATCTGGGTGGCAGGAGGATAATCACATCCCAAGGAGGCCCAGAAGGTCACTTTCTGATCCGGAAGCGGCGAGAGAATGGATCACGGGAACGGAAATACGGAAAGCTCAGCCAGAGTTAGCAGCTGGAATCAATTGTTAGCTCATCTACTTGGGGACTTTCCACAGGACAAAACAAATGTTCTTCATATAGAAGACAGGGGTCAGGGGACCTTAGGACACAGAGAGTTTTCTGTTTCCCCACTTCCCTGTGGCCTCTCTGAGTGACCTTGGATCAGGCTGAGGGGCCAGCTCCTGGACGCCTCCTTCCTCAGTGGGGAGTGGGTGCTGGGGCTGAGGACTCAGCAGGAGAGAGGGCTCTTAGCGGACGCACCCACCAGGTACCTCTTCAGGTGGGCGCTGTCTGCCAGGACATCAGTTTGTTAAATGAAGGTGTTCCAACCTGTCAGACTCTGGCTGCCCTCAGCGACCCTATGCCATGGTTAATATCTTAATTCTATCCACCTGCCCTGGCAACCAGAGGGCTCATGAAGGCTGAAGCCATCCCCCTCTTAGAGGAAGTGGGGTGGCGGCCAGACTCAGGAAGCCCCTGCAGGGCACATCTGGGCACCATGTCACCCAGTAGCTCAGAATGCAAGGCCCCACTGACTATCCAAATACTGTGCCAGGGATGCGGGCGAGGGAGAGGCCCTCCCCGGGAGCCCCGTCAGAGGACCCAGCTAGTAAGGGACAGAACTAGAGTTTGGATCCGGATCTGCCTGGCCTCAGAGTCCATTCTCTTTCCCCAGAGAAGTATTAGGGGAGACTCGTGGGGGCTGATGCTTGTTAGTGAGGATTTCCCACTCCCTCAAGCTCATACCCGGGACAGCCATGGTAGTGGTTCAAATGAAACATAGGGGTTTTATACACATTCCATCTCATGATAGAGTGGGGCCATGTGGCTGATAACACACGGTCTTCAGAGCCAGAAAAACCCAACTCTGTCACCCACTTACTATGTGGCCTTGGGCCAGTCACTCAACCTTTCTGAGGTTTGTTTTCCTCATTTGGTAAAAATCAGTAAAATATCTACCTCATCTAGTTACCTTGAGAATCCCATGAGCTATATTTGTAAAATGCTTGGAATAGATTTTGGCACACAGTTAGCTAACTTTCCAAAAAGTTTTAATTGATTTTATTTATTTTAATGATATCTTCTCCTCCGGACCCTGCCATGACTGGGGCAAAGTACAGTTTGGCTGGGATGTACATGTATATATTCATATACCCCTCCACACACTGAAACTATGTCAGAATCCCAAGGGTGACTCATTCCTTTTCCTTCTGTTAAAGGAGAAGAAGCCCCTGACCCATTTCATGTGGTTGCTTTGAAGGATAACTAATAAATGGGCTCCTAAAAACCTCTGCTAAGTGTCAAACCCTTGAACACATCATTCAAGGACAGGAGGGTTTCTTCAAGGCTGCACATCCAGCTGGGGCGGGTAGAGTTAGCACATACACATTGGAATGTCGGGAACTGATTGGCTAGTGGCTCATCTGGATTCCCCCTGGGAGCTCTGAGACATTGAGGCAGAAAACCAGGAGTCCCACTTGTGTCCCTAAGCACCCTGGGGAACGTCGTGAAGGGGCTTTGAGATCGATGTTGAAGCCCCTGGGATTTTGGTGTGACATCTTTTTTTTTTTTTAATATTTATTTATTTTGGGGAGAGCACAAGCAAAGGAGGGAGAGAGGGGGACAGAGGATCCGAAGAGGGCTCTGCACTGACAGGCTTGATAGCAGCAAGCCCAATGTGGGGCTTGAACTCACAAACTATGAGATCATGACCTGAGCTGAAGTCGGACGCTCAACTGACTGAGCCACTCAGACGCCCCTTGGTGTGACATCTTTTATTAAAAAAAATTTAAATAGTTTATTTATTTTTGAGACAAAGAGAGAGAGAGAGAGAGAGAGAGAGAGAGAGAGACAGAGCATGAGTGGGGGAGGGGCAGAGAGAGAGGGAGACACAGAATCTGAAACAGGCTCCAGGCTCTGTGCTGACAGCTCAGAGCCTGACGCGGGGCTTGAACCCATGAACTGTGAAATCATGACCTGAGCCGAAGTCAGACTCTTAACCGACTGAGACACCCAGGCGCCCCGACATCTTTTAAAGAGGGAGACCTCCCCACACCCTGGGGAGGGAGCAGATGGACAGGGAACTCACCTTCAGTAGGAAGATCATCCTGGAATCGTGACTTGTGAGGACAAGGGGTCCAGGCTCATGGGGGTGACTCTGCACAGTCTCCTCTCAATCAGAAGAGGCTGCTGGAATTGGTTCATGTAGCCCGGGGACACCAAGCCCAGCCCAGTTTGCATTCCGATTTTTTAATTTCATATTTCTTTATACCCCCACTTCTGTGCCTCCCTGATAAAATAGTTAATGTGTTGGAGCGCTTGCTACATGGTTTCAAGTACTTTATGTGATTTAGCTCACTTAAACTTAACAATCACTCTACACATGCCTCATCAGCCCCTTGTCCAGCTAAGACTGCTGAAATGTGGTGAACGTGTGCAGGTCACACAGGACCGGGGCCTGGCCCAGCCCTCAGGCCATTCCATGATAATGTGGAGTCCTCACCTACTGGGCACTTAGAGCATCTCAGAGGCTCTTCTTCTTCTTCTTTTTTTTTTTTAATATTTTTATTTATTTCTAGGAGAGAGAGAGAGACAGCATGAACAGGGGAGGGTCAGAGAGAGAGGGAGTCACAGACTCTGAAATAGGCTCCAGGCTCTGAGCTGGCAGTCAGCACAGAGCCCGACGCGGGGCTCGAACCCACAAACCGCGAGATCATGACCCAAGCGAAAGTCGGACGCTTAACCGACTAGGCCACCCAGGCGCCCCTGTCTCAGAGGCTCTTCTAAGGTGTTCATCGATGCAGTGAAGTAGGTGTTTTCTTTACCATCCCCACTGCACCCATGTGGAAACAGAGGCACAAAACTGTCTAGCGTTTGCCCACAGGCACCCTGTCCAAAAGCGTCCACCAGAACCTGTGCATTCAAGCACCACACTCTGCTCCCTGGTGGGGGCAGCCTTTTCCCTGCCTCCCCCTACCCCACCCCACCTCTTGTTACCTAGGAATCCAATGACCTCAGATGGCTTGACCACCCTCTGCTGTTGGGCACTTGGGTGGCCCACAGGGCCCATGCCTCCTTCCTCTAGTGGCTTCCTGGCCTGGGCTCTAGAGACTTCTCCGGTGGAGGCCAGCGGAAAGCTGGGAGGCATCAGGATGCTGAAGAAAGACACATGTCTGACCTATTATTAAAGAACAGTCTATTCCCATGGAGCCTCTCAAGGTCCCTAGAGAGGAAGAGAGCTTCAGGACGGCTGAGGCCCCTCCTAGCTCTCCTGGGATGGCCGAGGCAAAGGCCTGATCATTATTTATGTTCCAGCCACCATCTGAGAAAACAAGACCAGTAGACTTTTGAAGGCTGCTTGCACTCCAGCCCCTGCAGTCCCCTAAATGGGCACCCAACTGGGCCCAGGATCCAGACTGTGGTTCTGGCTTTGCCTAGGGGATACCAGGGGCACGGGCAGGTCAAGCTGAGCCCAGACTTTTCCAAGGTCACATTGTTGCCTTGATCCCCTTGGCTGGAAGCTTAAGACTCCTTCTTCCCCTGGGTAATGTTTTGGAGGTCAAGATCAGATGGGACGTACCTTGGGTTCTGTCCTTTGCTAGTACATCTCTGGGTCTTAATTCCTCCTCTATAAAATGTGAAGGTTGTTAAATATATCTAGATGTACAGTATTCTCTACTATTTCCTGAAGTGTGTTCCATGGAACAAGGCATTGCTTGAACCAGGGGTTCCATAGTCAAATCAGTTTGAGAAACACTGAGTATCTTGGTCCACTCTTAGAAATCCACAATGCATGTCAGCACATGCTCTGAGAAGTCCTCCTTTAATGCACCTATTTAGCCTGACTTAACCCAGCATCTCCCATATTTACTCACCAATGCAACACTCTATTGATAAACATAGCATCTATTAAGCCTTCTGCAAGAGTACGGAGAGTAGTTCCTTTGGTGAAACCTACTCCTTCCGGCATCAGGCCTATCCCGTGGTCATCTGCAAGCAAAGAGGTGAAGGACACAGCCCTGCTCTCCAGCAGGATGAGCTGAGGCTTGGGGCACCCACAATCTGGCCTAAGAGCCAGAAGGGAATTCTGGGAGGAAGACTCAAACACTTCCCTCCAGGCATCAGGGAAGGCTTCCTAGAGAGGAGGCCTAAGAGTCAGGCCTGGTGATGGCCTGGTGGGGTTGGCTGGGGGCAGGGATGGATGAAGACATGGGTGTCTTGGTGTCACGGTCTGAACATGGTGTGGAAGAAGGGAGGACAGGGCTCAGTGTGTCCTCTGTGATCTTGAGCACCCTGACTCTGCACCTAAAATCTTAAGTTAGCAAGTCAAAGCCTTCCAGCTAAATGGCTCAGCCTCCATACAAGACAAATGGACACCCATCTCTGTGACTCGATCCACTCCACATAGCTCTTTGGTTTCCTTCTAGCCACATGCAGTTTTATTCTTTAGAAGAGTCCTCCCTGTCCTCTGTCCCCTTGACATTCTGGTGATACTTCAGTGCTTCAGAAGCAATGGAACCTCATGACTCTAGCTCTGACTGGGGAAGAAGGTGAGGGGTTGATGTTTCAGATGTACAGGACTTTTGTTCATTCATTCTTTTATCAACAAACATTTACCAAGTGCCTACTATGTTCCAGATGTTGTGCTAGGTGCTAGGGACCCAGATTGGCATTGACCATATTCTTTCCCTTAAGGAAGCCCAGAGTCGTAGGCCTCAGAAAGGCATTGCTCTTGTAATATAACTGTGAAGTTTCCGTGTGTCATAAATAGAACATTTGTGAGAAGCTGCTATATCACAGTGTAAAAGCTGGCAATCTAGGGTGTTAGGTACAGGGACTGAGAAGGGTACAAGCATTGTGGGCTCAGGGACAGCTCTTGGCACTGGAGTGAAAAGGTAATCCAGGCAGAGGGAGCTGCTGGTGCAAAGGCACTGTGGCCCAAAGAGCTGAAGGCAGAGACCCAGAATTGACGTAAGAAACTAGACAGGACCCAGATGATGAAGTGCCTCTTGAGCCATGTTAAGGAGTCTGAACTTTGTCTTGAGGGCTATTAATAGAGAGGGGACTTGATAAACTGTGTTTTTAGGAAGATCTCTCTGGTTGTGAGTGAAGGAGGAAGGGACACTCCTACCTAACATGGGCCCAGCACGGCAGACCATTTTGCTCCCAAGGGGAGCATTGACCCTGGCTTTGGAGGAGACTTCTAAGGCAGATCAGGGCAGCTGTGCTGTGGAAATCCAGGGAGCCCCTTCCCTGGGACAGGCTCTGTCCTCTGCCCAGCTCACCTGCCAGACAGTGAGGACAGTGAGGGCACAATTCCCATGACATGGCGCCAGCAACAGACGCAGGAGCTCTCGGGGCATTTCCAGGGGGACATGTTTTATTGAGACAGCAGACAGTTTCTGCTGCAGGACAATCCCTTCACAGCATCCAGGCAATTAATTATCTCTTATCTCGCCAAGTAAGGGACCCATGTGGAAATGACTCCCATCCTTCTGTTCACATTGCGCATTGCTGTTTATTCTGAACAGGAAAAGAGCAGAAAATAGAACTGTTTTCAGATGAATACCAATGAGAGGGCTTTTTCCTTTTATTTCTGAGTGGCGGGAAGAGGGGGAAAGTGGGGGGAAGGGGCCTCTTCTCTGGGGCGGTTGAGGTGGGAGCAGGCATGCCTCAGGGCATGAACTTGGGGACTGGCCTCCTGCACCCGCCGAGGGGGATGGGAGAGCACAAACAAGCCAGAGCCCAGAATTTGCCTTCGCCCCAACGTCGCAGCGCTTCTCAGGGTTATTCCCAGTGTGAGATTGCTGAGAGCAGGCCCTTGCTGATAGAACCGGAAGCAGTTCAGGCCTGCAGAGTCCCAGGGAGAGAAGGGAGCGGGGCACAGACCCGTCTGGTGGGGCGCCTGCTATCTGAGTGAGCACTGGATTGGGAACAGGGGCCCCAGGCTCTGGCCTCTATGCTGCCTACCGTGTGAGGCTAATTCTGTTCTCTTCTGGGCTTCAGTCTCTCCCTCTGTAGAGTGGGTCTTCCGCCCTCAACAAATGCCCTGGGAAAAGTGTGATACAGCTCCCTGACTCCCACACCCCTAAAGAAAACACATAGCAATATCTTCCAAGAGCAAATGGTCTGGGAGTCCAGGTTGGACACTGTGCGGGTGGCACGCGTGTTGGAGGGCCTGGGGGATGTCCCTGGGCCATGGTGTTGCTGTGACCCACATCTCCCCAGGGACACGAGAGGGGAACTGCAGGGACGGGGCCCGCAATGGGCCTTGACATCACCAGAGGCTTCAGAGGAGGTCCCTGGAGCCTGGGAAGCTGGGACAGGGGTTGACAGGCCTTGGAGGGTAGGAGGTGGAGGCCTGGTGGGGACCGCCTGGCATCGGGGGCAGGAGGGAGTCTCTGCAAGGGACTCGCTGTGTGTCCCTAGGCCCAGCCATCTCTCTGGGCTTCAATTCCTTCATCTGTGCAATGGGGACAGTAAGGCTGGTGCACATGCCTGCAGGGGAGAAACAGGTGTGAGGCTAGAGCAGTCATGTGACGGCATTCACTGCCACATCCCTGGTGCCTAGTTGGCTTCCAGGAAATGTTTGTCGAATGAGTAATGCATGTGAGCTGCTTAGTACAGTGACTGGCAGAGAATCAAGGCAAGCGTAGCTGCTGCCCTTGACACGCTGCACCCGCTCGGTGCCTCCATCATCCTCAGTGGCCGTTACTGGCTTTGACGTCTTGCACACTCAGGGATCCACGTTCAGCCCGGCCCTGTGGCCCTTTCAATTCAAACTTCATCAGAAAGGGATGGCTGTGCCCAGGTCCGCACACCCTGTTCTCTGCCGGCTGCCAGAAGGCTCCATTGTTTGCCCCAGCAGGCGCGGGGGCGGGATGTGAAAGCTGTCTCCCCAAAGGAAGCATGGGTCCCGGGGCCTAGGTTGGGGCCAGCCGCCTCTGCCCTGCCCTACCTTGTACTGTCCTCCAGCTCAGAGCAGGGCTGTGCCAGGGCTGCCCGCCTCCCCTCAGTGCCATCCCAGCCTCGGCCACCACTGCCTGAGCTGGCGATGTGAGGCTGTGGGCTGCCCCCTCTGGCTTGGAAAGGAGTTCCCCTCATGTACCTGCTCCTTCGGCACCCACACCAGCCCACCCCAAAGCCCAGCTGTGGATTTAGGAGCACCCCAGGCCCACCCCCAGTCTCGGGCTGGCCGCTCTGGGATTTGTGCGGAATGCCCAGGTCTCTGCCACCCACTCCACACTGACTGCTTAGCCTGGGCTCCTGGCAGCACTGTGGGCTGGACTGGTGAGCACTTCCTGACTTGAGCAAGGCCCACGCTCTCCCCCGGAACCCCATTTACTGACTCTCCCCCAGATGTCTGCACCGCGCTCGCTGTCCAGGATGCTAGAGGGCCCCTTTCCTCTCCAGAGCCCTCCTCCAGCCTCCTACTGCCCTGCATTCACTCTCCTGCTCCCCTGGGGGCACAGCGACGGCCCTTGTGCCCCCAAGACACAGCCACATGTTCATTTGTTCATTTGTAGCACTTAAGTCACCAGAAGCTCGCTAGCCCTCTGTGAATAAGGCAGGGTGGCCTGCAGGCTGTCGAGGGTCTAGGGCTCTTAGCCTTGTGGGGAGGGGCAGGACTAGATGGAATCCACCTGGGAGCTCAGTCCCGATGCCCAGGGTGTGGCCTGTCCTGGCTGAGCCCCTGCCAGAGCCACCTCGAGGCTGGTTCTCCTACTGAGCCCACCTGCCAGGGCAAAGGCCTGAGGCTGGTGAGGCTGCGAACCCAGCTGAGGAGGCAGTGACCGGAGAACATTTACTGAGCACCTACTGTGCGGGGGCGAGGGGGTGTGTAGCACCAGCCGTGGCTGCCCAGTGAGAGCCACTGGTGAGGAGAGCTAGGGAACTAGGGTTGCGCTGGGGCCACAAAGGGAGCCCTGGGGAATGAAGTGGGGGTTGTGATTCCCATGTGGGCTTTGGGAAGCCCTCGCGGAGGAGCTGGCCTTGAACTCTGCATTGACTTTCAACTATCAAAGATGAGGAACGGCTGGGGCGCCTGGGTGGCTTAGTCAGTTAAGCATCCGACTTTCTCTTAGGTCATGATCTCGCGGTTCATGGGTTCGAGCCCCGCGTCGGGCTCTGTGCTGACTGCCAGCTCAGAGCCTAGAGCCTATTTTGGAGTCTGTGTCTCCCCCTCTCTCTGACCCTCCCCTGCTCACGCTGTCTCTCTCTCTCTCTCTCTAGAAATAAATAAAACATTAAAAAAAAAAAAGATGAGGAAGGGCTTTCTAGGTGAAGGGAACAGCACTGGTGAAGGCCAGAGGCCGGAAGGGATGGCTGTCTTGGGGGGTTTGACTAATCTGGGCTTGTGGGTGAGGAGGCTGGGAAATAGGATGACCATCTGTCCTGGTTTCTAGGACAGACGTCTCCCAGGACATAAGACCTTCAGTGCTAGAACCAGTTGTAGGCAGACTGGAATGAGCTGGTCCTTCCACTGGGAAAGTGAAATTGGATTCTGATAGAAACAGGCTTTGAATATATCAGTCAGAAGTTTTGGGGTTCTATTCTCTGAGTCACGAGGAACTATAAAGCCACCCCCCCTTTTTTGATAAGAGGAAAGGGAGGAAGTTTATTCTATAACCAAGCCTACTGATCCCCATACTGATGGGAATATTTATCTCCATTTTGCAAACGAGGACACTGAGTGTCAGAGAAGTTAGGTTGCTGGTCCCAGGTCACACAGCAAATAAGCAGTTGCTGATTCTAAAACTTGTGCTGTGAACCACTGAATCCTCTGTCTCAGGGCAAGGCTCCGGTAGGTCAGAAACTGGGCATTGTGGCCTGAAAGTCAAGGCCGCCTGGGATCTCTCTGAAGACGGGAGCTCGGGGCTCACTGACCCTTGGTGTCCCTGTCTGTGGCAAGCAGCTCCTGGGCCACTCAGCCTCCTGAGCTCTTTGCTCTGTTGTCCTTCCTGGGTCTGGCTTCAGGGAACAGAACTGAGAGAATGGTAGGGCCTGTGTTGGCCCCACTGTGACTGAGAGGGACCCTGAGGGGCTGACCACCCAGCAGCCCCTCTCAGCAGCAAGGAACAGCATTGCAAGGAGGCTCCAGGGCCCAGAAGGAGAGCTGGGGTGGGGAAGGCTCGCCCCTGGCTGAGCAGGCAGCAGGTAGCATGTTCTCTGCACTGGGGATCAGCAAGAATAGGCCCCACTCTAGCTCTCCTCTGACCAAGTCCAAGCTGCTTGAGACGCGGCAGCTGCTCCCCCTGACAGCCAGGTGCGGAAGCACTGGTGGGTGACCTGAGGAGCCGTCACTGAGGACCAAGCACTGAGGGGCCAGGGAGAAGCCGGCAGCAGGAGGAAGGCCAGCCGGTGGAGCCAGGGCTTGACGGCCCAGCAGCAGGTGTCGGGGGGCAGGAAGCATGTCTGGTTGGAGGAAAGAGTGTCTGGACAGGTGGCTTGAGCCCGATGACAGGAGTCTCAGTGGCCAGCCGGGTCCTGAGCCCCCGAATCTAGGGCAGGAAGCCAGGTGCGTAGATGATCCCCGTGTGTTATAAGATGGCAGAGGGTGGTCGGAGTGGCACCGGGCCCTGGCACACATCTGGCTTTTAGGCTGTCCTGCATTCAACACGCCCCTGGCCGTGGAGTTACACCAGGGAGACAGCCTGCTGAGGAGGGCATCCCAAAGTCAAGGCCACAGCAGCGATGCTTTGCCCGCATAGCCACTGGGCCTTCTGGGCGGTGGGAACTTTGCATGGGGTGCTTTGCCGGGAGAGCCCCGCACGGGTCCCCAGGAGAGAACTGCTGGTGCAGGTGGCTTGGGCGGACCTCAGTCAGAGGGCTCTTGGCGGATCTGTGGGACATCACAGGTGTCTCAGCCTTTGTTAGAAACCCAAAGCAGGACCGTTTCCAGAAGAGAAGAATGCCGGTGGGGATATTTGACTCTTCTCCATCCTTTGCAAGCACACAATTTGCTAAGGATCAAGGACGTTGCCCACCACGGGCACCATGAGAAAGCAACCTCCAAGGACCTTTTTGTGCAATTCTGGGGTCTAGAAGGGGTGATTCTGGTCAGAAACAATAAGGCCTCTTTCCTGGGCATGAGGCTGGGTTGGGGGGCCCCTCAGCGCCCCTCAGGGGGTCCCTGGAAGAGGGGAACAGGGGGTCATTGCTTCATGGTTGCAATCTTTGGGTGATGAACATGTTTTAGAAACTGATGATGATGTTGGTTACATAACACTGTGAATGTAATTAATGCCACTGGATTGTACACTTATGGCCCAAATGGCAAATTTTATGTTGGACGTGTATATATTGGACCGCAATTTTTAAAAAGTTAAGAAAAATTTCAAGATGGACAGAGACTAATGAAACAGGATGACCCGATGCAAGGTGGTGACCTGGTTACAATCCTGCGATAGAAAGGGAAAAAAAAAAGACAGCGAGTGTTTATTAAGGAAAAATTGGTGAGATTCAAAGGGTTCATAGTTGTGTCAATAATATTGTCCCAATGTTAATTTCTTAGCTGTGCCAAATGTTCCACTGTTGCGTAAGATGTTAACATTGGAGGAAGCTGGGTGATGGGTGAACGGGAACTCTCTGTACTCTCTTTGCAACTTGTCTGTAAACCTAAAATTATTCCAAAATACAAAGTTAAAAGGAACTGAAACAAAAGCCGGACCTGGACCTCCAAGGCTTGCTGGGGCCGGGGCGTGGGGCCGGGCCTCTGGCTGTGCGGCGGTGGGGGGAAGGTCAGCGTGGCCACAGCTGGCTCTCAGCGGAAGTGGGCCAGGGAGTCAGTACTCGGGCACCCTCTCAGTGCCCGAGCCCCTGCAGCGGCTGTCTGTGAGCTTTGCTCATTTTCTGGTGTTCCCTGCTCTCCAAAGCGAGGCTTTGTGTCTTCCCTGGGGGGGAGCGCGGCCTTCCCCAGCCAGCGTGGCAGGCCTTGGGAACCTGGGTGGACACTGAGGTCTTGCTCTGGCTGCACCCCTCCCACAGCCTACATGCTAAAGGCAAAGGCCTGCCCAGCTCCATCTAGACGCCATGCCCAGGGCCTCTTCCCAAAGTCAGCCCTGCTCTCCGTTTTGGTATCAGAGATGGCTCCCTGGTGCTTAGAGAATGAATTCCAACTCTAACCCAGCTTTCTCCCTCCACAATCAGTGCTGACCTAATAAACCAGTCCGGAAAGTACCAACCTCAGGGCCTTTGCTCACTCCTTGTTGTTGTCTTCACAATACTCAAATTCAGTTTTTCAAGGTCCGCATCAAACTCTGTCTTCCCAATCTCTCATAGTGTTTGACTGGCCTGTCTGGAGTCCCTGATTCGTTTTCACACTCAAGTCCCACGAGGCTGTCTGACTTTCCTTCTGTCTCCCCCGAGAGCCGCCCCAGGGCCTGGCACCAGGAGATCTGGTGAAGGAGTGATGTAGGTTGAGGCATTTGTGGGCTCTGTCAGAAAACGCTCTCAGGCCTGGGCTCAGTCAAGCCCTGAAGGCATGAGGAGTGCTCTGCTCTCGGGGGCCTGTGACTCTTGATCTTGGGGTCGTAAGTTCGAGCCCCATTGTGGGATGTAGAGATAACATAAAAATAAAAATCTTAAAGAAAAAATAAAGAAAAAAAATAGAATGCTCTGTACTCCTGCCCAGGTATCCAGCCACACCTGTGCTTCCGCTGGCCCTGGGAGCCCTGAATTGCCTCCTGGGACACAGTTCCAGGCCCCAGGGAGGCAGAAAGAGCCACTGCACTGGGCTGGTGGCTCAGACTTTTCAGGTGGCCCTGCTAACAGGTCTTGTCATTCTTGAATTGAGGTGATGGAGGCCGCCTTCAGGTGTGGAACTTGCCAGGGGCTGCAGGGAGCCTCAGGATACGGGGCCCAGCCTGCGGTGGCTGTCAGGCTGGCCTGGTCAGCCTGTCTCTCCCTCTGAGCCAGGCCTGGGGGGGCAGGGGTCCTGCTTGGAACTGGGTGGGGGCTGCGGTCCCCAGGGTACTCGCAGGACCTAAAGCGGAGCCCAGACCTCTTCAGAACACCCCCACCCCTCACCCAGCCCCCACCCTGCATAGTGGGGCTTCCTTGATCACTCTTTTGCTCTTGGAGGGACCGCAGATATCCTGGAGGAGGCCCTGTCTGCAGATGCCCCCTCTGTCCCCTCTGATCCTGCTACCCTCCCAGGTCCTGCCTCGGTCTCCCCACAGCAGGAGCTCCCCAGTGCAAGGAGTGGTCTTCATGTCTTCTGGTCCCCCCCATGACTGGCCCTCAGCTCAGCACACAAGGGAGTGCAGGGCCAGGCTGAGCTGCTTCCGGCTTCCTGGGTGTAGACAAATGAACCACATGTGGGAGGTCCCCACTGGAGTCCAGCCCAGCCCAGGGCACTGCTGCTCATCACTGGGCCTCATCTTGGGAAGGCAGGTCCCACAGTAAAAGGCCTCAGTCCAAGCCCAGACCCGCCCTGCTGGTCTGGGTACAGCCTCTGCTCTGAGCTCCATTCCCCCAGGCTGCAGAAGGGGGTGAGCCCAGAACGTTCTGTGATTAAGGCTGTGGGTGTTGGCTGTGACTGTACACAAAAAGACCAGGGTGTTTCCCGTAAAACACTGAGTGATCTAGAAAGCAGTGACCATGCCCACTTCATGTATTAGAAATCCCAAGAAGCTCTGGATGAGAGCTCAGCCTTAGAAACTGGGCTCTGGCAGTAGGCAAGGGGGTCTGCAGGAGACACCCCCCGGGGCCCTGCCCTGAGCCGAGAGCAGTCTTCGGGCAGGCCTGAGGGGGCAGTCGGGGAGGGCGATTCCCAGTGCCCACAGCTGTCCTGGCACGTTGCAGTGACCTGGGGCCATCTCCCTGGCACTCAGCTGCCTTTGAGGCTCCTATGTCATATGTTCTCCCTTCTTGAGGAATTCCATCGATCATTCCCTCTGTTTGGGTCTCTCTGAAGGCTGAGGGCATCATGGTTTAAAGTCCCTAAACTTTAATTCCTGGCCTTTGGCTCTGGGGAAGCGTGAACCAGACCACCCTTGCTCCTTCCTTCAGCAAGTGCTTGTGGGGGAGGGGAGGAACCTCAGACACTCTTCCTGGCTCCCTCGCGAGCTCAAGGTGGCAAAGTCAAGTGTACCAGTAACTGCAGCAACAAGTGGGACTGGGCCAGAGAAGGCACCAAAGGTTTATACATGGTGAGGAAAGAGAGGTTTGGCATAGCTTTGTAGACTGGGCAGGCTTCCTGGAGGAAGGGGCTTTCGACTGATACTTGAAAGACGGATTTTTTTTTGTTGTTTATCTTGAGTACTGAGAACAGGAGCAGGCGAGGTGAGGTGGGATGAGGCCAGGACTGGGTGACACAGACCTGGTCCGGATCCCATTCTGAGTACATGTCCTTTTCTCCCAGAGCATTTCCATCATTGGAAGAGGAGGAGCATTTTGAGGACACCATGAAGTGACATGCGGGAAAACGCCCAGCCCCGGGGGTGGGAGCACCTACGGGCAGTTCTCCAGCTACGCTTGCTTGTCCGAACGTGGTGATGACCTGGCCGCTGCTCTAGGTGCCTTGAGGCAGCTCTGACTCATCTGGTGGCACCGGTTTGCAGGGAATCATTAGATACCAACATCCTCTCTACAGAGTAAGCTCAAGAATACTACTGGAGGGGGGCGCCTGGGTGGCTTAGTCAGTTAAGCGTCCGACTTTCGCTTAGGTCATGATCTCTTGGGTCGTGGGTTCAAGCCCCGCGTCGGGCTCTGTGCTGCCAGCTCAGAGCCTGGAGCCTGTTTCAGTCTGTGACTCCCTCTCTCTGACCCTCCCCTGCTCACGCTGTCTCTCTCTCTCTCTCCTAGAAATAATAAATAAACAAATAAATAAATAAAAAGAATACTACTGGAGGGAGAGGCAAATATCGCCGCTGCAGCAGAGCCATGGTGGGTGACCAGCACTGTCTGTGTGTCAGTGAACACAGCCTGGAGAGCTCCATGCTCAAGCCGCTCTCCACAGGGAAGGGAGGCCGAGGCCTGCGCCCAGTCACGTCGGGCACCAGAGGGGCTCGCAGTGGGGCTCCATCCTCACGTGGCTCCAGTCCCCCTCCCGACCAAAGATCCCTCCCTGTGCCAGGGCTGGAGGCACCTCCTGAGCCAGTACGTCCATCAGGAGGAGCCACTTACATTCAGTGAAGGCACATCTGTTCACACTTTTCTCCTCATATCTAGCTGCTCATTTAAGGCCTTCTGCACATCAAAGCGGCCCCAGGCCTGGCCTCCTGGGATGAGGTCAGCGTCCGAGAGCACAGAAGCCTTTTGCTGTCCCTGATAGCTGAGCCCAAGCTATTGCTTCAGTCCACATGCAGCCATGGAAAAGCAAGCAGGGGCGTGCTTGAGGTCATTACCACGTGGTCTGGAGACAGCCGTTGGCCAGGCCAGCTCTGGGCCTGACATCCAGCTGCTGGCGAGCATTGAGAGACTGGGGAGGACTGAGGAAGGGGGGACTCATGGGGTCTTACTTCCCATAGGACGACAGCGGTGGGCTCTGCCTGTCGCCAGTTGTGTAGACCCTACTGCGGGCACAGAGCATCGAAAGTTTGGCCACCACCGTTCCTCCCAGGGCAGTGATGGGGCTACAGGGATCACCTACTCTAACTCCCCTGTAGGAGGGAGGAAACTGAAGCCCAGGGAGGGTGGGGGGGCAGAAGAGGGGAGACAAGGAGCCTGGGGCCTGAACTGAGAGAAGCGTGGAAAACCTCTAACCTGGGTTTGTGGTGGCAGGGGGTGGGGGAGGCGGTGAGGTGGCTGCAAAAGGGCAGTGGAGGGGTCCTTGTGGTGACAAAATCTTCTGCACCTTGACCGTGTTGTCAGTGTTTCAGTGTCCTAGCTGAGGCATGCATGATAGTTTTGCAAGACATGACATTGGGAAAAACAGGGTAGAGGACACAGGATCTCTCTTTATTTTTTCTTTGATTTTTTAAAATGTTTATTTTATTTTTGAAAGAGAGAGAAAGGCAGAGTGTGAGCGGGGAAGGGGCAGAGAAAGAGGGAGACACAGAATCGGAAGCAGGCTCCAGGCTCTGAGCTGTCAGCATAGAGCCCGATGTGGGGCTCAAACTCATGAACTGCGAGATCATGACCTGAGTGGAAGTCAATCGACTGAACCCCCCAGGAAAGGCCCCACCTCTGTATTATTTCATATAACTGCAAGTGCATCTACAATGATCTCAAAATAAAAAGTATAATTAGAAAAAAGAAAAGGAGGAGAGAACTTCAGAGCTGGACGCACACAGAGGTCTGAGGCGCAGAGGAGCCAGCAAGCCACGGACGGCTGAGCTGGGTGAGAAAGGCCTGTGCCCAGCACACGCCTAGGGGACAGTGTGCCATGGGGCTCGGCTGGGCTTGCTCTGTGAGCACAGTGACGTCCGGGCCCAGCGGAGGGAGCGTCAAAGGGCAATGAGCAGAGCTGATAGGGTGGCAGAGGGTGGGTGCTGTCGGAGGGTGAGGAAGGCACCCAAGACCCTTGAGAACTGGGGAGAAGGGGAATGGGGCCATTGGGGGAGGGCTGGTGTCCGCTCTGTGGCCCAATGTGGAAAAGCACTGTCACTGCAGTCAGAAAGGGAGCTGTCAGCCAACTGAGGACAGAACGGAGGGCTCTGGGATATCTCTGAACCAACAGCTATTTACATTTCCACAGGGAAGAATTCAGGTCAGATGCCAAAATGGCAGGGCTTGGCGGCAGAAAGTGCTGTCAGAGGGTATTTAATGGGCCACTGGGCTGCACTGCCTGCAGCTGGGTCAGAAGCCACTGGGCTGCGCTGCCTGCAGCTGGGTCAGAAGCATGCAGACTTGCCTGTGTGTCCGCACTTCAACCCCGCCGAACACCCACAAAGGTAGCAGGCCCTGGAGGAGACACATATACACCGACGTCCCATCCTCGGCAGGGGGCTGGGGACGTGGAAAGCAGAAAGAGAACTTTAGCAGCAGATGAGACTGAGTCTGCCAAAGGGACTGACGGGGCTGGGAGCTCTGTTCCATGGCACAAGGTCTGGGGTTTGCAAATGCCTGTGCATAAATGCCCCACACAGGGCCCCATCGCTGAGGTTCCTACTGCTCGCTAAGTCACTGCTTCTGAGTCTCCTACTGTGCCTGGGAAACCCTCCCACATCTTCAGTCCCGTTCCCTTTCAGCCCCCCGTTCTATCTAACGCTCCACGTTCCATCCCAGGCAGGGAAGACCTCTCTGAAGGTGCTGGAGGAGCCTCTGTCCACCGGGTGGGGAGGCCGACGGGGCCGATTGCCCTTGTACCCGGGACCTGCCCAACATTCTGAAACCAGGCCTGCACAATTGCCATCGGCCTGCTGGGACCTGCCTTGTGCCCGATGCTCAGGCAGGTCTGGGGGCCAAAGCAGATGGGAGGTGGAGGTGGAAGGACCCACATGCTGCCCTACATAGCTCCTGGGCATGCTGGTGCCTGAGAACTCATCTCACCAAGCCAGAGATAGCGGGTGGGCACCTGGCCCATCTGGGCTGTAGGCTGGTGGGAATGGGGAGGTTCCTCTTGAAGGAGAAGGAGATTCGACCCAAGCATTCCATAGTTGGGGGTATAGATGGATCAGGGAGATCTCCTGCAGGGGAAGGAAAGGAAGGGCAAATGGACCGGGTGGGCACATGGTGTGTCGTACAGGATAAGCCAGGAGGGTTCCATTTAACTTCCTTGATTATCTCCTGTCCGGCCTCGCCACCAAGGAGGCAGCGTCACCTCCAATTCAGATGATGGAAGCAAGGCCAGGGAAGATAAAGGACCACCCAGGGGCTCTGAGCCAGTTGCCAGAGGAAACCAGCTTCTCGGCTGTGCTGTACCCGGGCCAGCTCCTACAGGCTGGAAAGGAGAGAGCTCCCTGGAGGAGGCCTGGAAAGGCAGCTGCGATGAAGGCTGTCGTCTGACTGCAGAAAGCCTCCCAAGTCAGAGCGGGAGGCTCCTGCGGTGATGTTGGCTAAATGCTCCATAGTCCACTCATCACCACTCATGTCCTCCACAGCGACTCTCCCTTTGCTGCTGACTCTGGCATTGCTTCTGGAGGGAGATTGTGGTGCACAGCACGAGCACGGGCTGGGACTCCACTTGGGGCTCCCGCACCTCTTAGCGGGGCAGCCTTGAGCAGATCCCCTAAGCTCTCTGATCCTCAGTTTTTTCATTCTAGCAGGATCTAATAATACACTCCAGCTGCTGCAAGGATTGGAGGTACTGTACCCAGAGTGCTGGGTATATGACCACACACAGCAATGAGGAGCTATTAATATTGTGTCAGCTGCTGGCGGCTCCACTTCTTCCTCAGGATCCCTATTTCAATCACCTGTTCACCTCCGCAGGGATTGTTCAACCCTTGCTGATGCTGTGGGAGGTAGGGGAATCTCCCAAGGATGCAGACAGGGCCCTGGGGTCTGGGAGAGGCCCTGAACATAAGGAAACTGGGCAGCAGCCCTAAGCCTGTATCTCCCACGGTTTCCCCAGCATCCGAGAGGAGCTGCCGACATGGACAGCTGGTCCCGCAGTGCTCCCCCTCAGAGGAGCTATTAGCTGTGTTATGCATCCATTTGTAATGAAATGGAAGTGTTTTGATTTCTCTAGGAAGCCGGATTTTCTCCCGATCCTTGCTGCTTTCATCCTTGGACATGAAACGGCTTGTTCTAATCTCATATGAAGGGGCAGCAGTTATAAGGCGCCCATGAAATTTGATCACCAACTCAGCTCCCAGGCGGCAACTTTGATCGCGGGGAAGGAGCAAGGCGTCCAGGCTCGGCGCTAATAGCCCCATGCATTATTGAAGAGCCACGTTTCAGTGGCAGACGCATTCAGGGAGATACCCAGATTGCAGGCTGGAGTGTCAGCTGCCTGCCTCACTCCACGGTGATGGAGCTCTGTAATCGGGCAGAGCCACTAAAAATAGGCTGTCTGTGCAGCTCACCCCACCCTTGCCACAGACTGGTTGGGGGCAGCTGACATGGAATGTGCAAATAAGGTGAAACCACCACTTTCCAATTCTCTTAATGGCTGTTCGTCTGATCCAAATGTCTGAGGAATGAACAGCTGCCCAGGGAATATCCTTGGGCGGGTGCACATCTGATCCCTCAGCTGACTATGGGTTGGGCTGTGGCCTGTGTTCTCTACTCTCTGAGTAGGACGCAGATCCCTAGGCTTTGAGATCTGGGGCAAGGCAAACGTTCGGACTTAATTATCCCTGAGAATTTGCTGGAAATGTTAAGAGGAGTTGGGCAGGCTCCCTCTACCCATCCTCACTTCCTGTTTGAGGTAGATAACCTAGTCAACTCCTCTTTTTTTTTAGATTTTTTTTTTTTATTTTTTAAATATTTTTATTTATTTCTAGGAGAGAGAGAGACAGCATGAACAGGGGAGGGTCCGAGAGAGAGGGAGACACAGACTCTGAAATAGGCTCCAGGCTCTGAGCTGGCAGTCAGCACAGAGCCTGACGCGGGGCTTGAACCCACGAACCGCGAGATCATGACCTAAGCAAAAGTCGGACGCTTAACCAATTAAGCCACCCAGGCGCCCCAACTCCTCTTTCATTCATTCAAAACCTACTGCTTCATTATCTACAACGTGCCAGGCACTGAAGCTGTAACAGTGAATGAGGGAGATGGGGGTCTCAGCTGTGGTAGATGGCCTTCAAGGCCTCCAGTGACTCCTGGATTCACATACTCACATAGCCCCGTCCCACATCGACTAGGGCCAACCTGTGTAATCGATAGAATATTATGGAAATGATGGGGTGAGATGCCTACAGTAATGCCATACCAGACATTGTGGCTTCTGCCTTGTTCCCTTGGATCATTTGTTCTCTGAGAGAAGCCAGCTGTGGTGAGGACACTCAGACCACTCTATGGAGAGACCCAGTAGCCATCTTGGAAGTGGATCTTCTAGCCTCAGTCAAGCCTTCGGAGGACAGCTACCCTAACTGACACCATTGTGAGAGACCTTGACTCAGAATCACCCAGCCAAGGTGCCCTCAAATTTCTGACCAATAGGAACTGTGAGATAATACAGTTTTACAATGTTTGCTATCATGAGTTGCTACATTTTGGAGAAATTTGTGGCAATACGGTAGATAGCTGATACACTGGTCTTCGGAGAATATCACAGTCTGGTTGGGAACTAGCTATTGATTACTTACGCCAATAGCTATAAAATGGCAACGATTAAAAATGCTATAAATGCCTCCCTGAGGGGGGACTGGCCTAGTCAGAGAGGTCAGAGAAGGCTTCTGAAAGGGAGTGATGACTGACCTGAGGCTCAAAGGGAAGTACAGGTAAAGTAGGTAAAGCAGGGGAGGAAGAGGCTTCTCTACTCCAGGTAGAGAAGCAGCTTGAGCCAAGGCCCTGGGCTGGGAGGAGCCAGAGACACAGGAGTTTCAGGGAAGCCAAGGTGGTGAAGGGCAGAGGGAGGGAGGCACACAAGCGGGCGAGAAGGCAGAAAGGAACTTCCACCACAGAAAGGTTTGTCCCTCAGCCTAAATGCCATGCATGCCCCTGAAGGGTTTTTACAAAACTGAGTAACATGCTCAGATCTGTTTTTCGAAGGTTCTTTTAGTTCCGGTGGAGCCTGGTTAGCAGATTTTAGTAGATGCGGCTGTGACAGGAGCCCGGGAAGGGGGTGGGATGTCTAAAACCATTAATGATTGGCGTTAATGAACATAAGAGAGAGGTGGACACATTGACAGATACTCATGCAGTTGAATTGAGGGTTCTTGTGGCAAAATGGCCATGGGTGGGGGGGCGGGGAGGGAGGAGCCTGGGATGAGTTCTAGCTCACACAACCATGGGTGATCTGGGGATCGAACTGGTCTGAGAGATTCAGAAAAGAGCACTTAGTGGGGCAGGGGGACGTGTGGCCCTGACATTCTGTCCAGGAAGTGCCCGGTGGTCTCAAGGGCACAGATCCGCTCACTCTGCCTCTGGGCATGGCCCTGTCCTATCAGAGCTCACAGTTTAGGGGAGCAGATCGTACCCCCGCAGGAAACAATGAGGGGCTAGGAGATTGGTTTGGTTCCTTCCAAAGGGCAGATGTGTCAGGACAAGATCTAGAGCAATGGTCCCTGTGGGGTCCTGACATTTTTTTCAGGGTGTCTGGGGCTAAAATTATTTTCATAACTGTACTAAGACCTTATTTGCCTTTTTTTGCTCTCTCATTCTTTCATATATAAAGGGAAGTGTTCCAGAATCCATCCGTGTGGTACATCCTCTTGCTGGGGACTGAATGCAGAAGCAGATATAATCATCCAGCAGTCCATTAAACCAGACACTAAAGATAATTCCACTCTTATCACTCATTATTGTTTTAGAAAATATAGTCACTTTTCATAAAAATATGCATATTAACACATAATAGATTTATTATTGTTGTTATTAAATAAATTAATACATAATTTAAAAATTCTCAGCTTGGGGAGCCTGGGTGGCTCAGTCAGTTGAGTGTCTGACTTCGGCTCAGATCATGATCACATGGTTCGTGGGTTTGAGCACCGTATCGGGCTCGCTGTTGTCAACGCAGAGACTGCTTTGGATCCTCTCTCCACCTCACTCTCTTCCCCTCCCCTGCTCTCTCTCTCTCAAAATTAAATAAACATTATAATTTTTTTTTTTTAATTTCTCAGCTTTAGGACTGCCTGGGTGGCTCAGATAGTTGAGTGTCTCTTGATTTGGGCTCAGGTCATGATCTCATGGTTCATGGACTCAAGCCCTATGTTGGACTCTGCTAATGGAGCCTGTTTTGGATTCTCTCTCTATGCCCCTCCTCCACTTCTGTTCTCTCTCTCTCTTTCTCAAATAAACTTTAAAATATTTCTCAGCTATACTTTCTAATATGGTAAATATTGATAGCTATACCCATCTAAGCAGAAGCTCTTACGGGTCCTCAATTATTTTTAAAAGTATAAAATAGGAGTCCAGAGACCCCAAAATTTGAGAACTGTTGATGTGGAACAAGGAGATCCTTTAACAACCGGGATCCTTTTCAGGCCCCTCTTTCATTGGTAGCTGAGTCATTAACAAGATGTCACAGTACAGTTATGTTGGAAACAGGTACTTTGGACATGAATGGCTGTAGTGATCAGGGAAAACCCACCTACCATCCCCATCCATGGCATGTCTGACTGTTTGCCTGGGTTGTAACACAAACCAAAGGATCACTTCTCGCTTGTAGGCTGAAAATGCCCTGTGGAAGGTAGATGTTAGGAGGACCTTTAACCCTATAGACTAAGGGTGTACTTAAGAGTACCTCTTTTCTAAACCCTAGCTTGTCTTCTGTCACGTGGAGAGTGTCTGGTCACCTTCTCTCTGTCCCCTATGCTTACCTGTTAATTAGAATATAGACATCTATCTTTCTAAAAACTTTTTGGTCCTATTTCTCTCTGATTAGAAATTCTTCAGGGGGAACCTGGTGGTTCAGTTGGTCCAGCGTCTGTGTCTGGATTTCGGCTCAGATCATGATCTCACGGTTTGTGAGTTCGAGCCCCACATCAGGCTCTGCACTGACAGCGTGGAGCCTCCTTGGGATTCTCCATCTCCTTCTCTCTCTGTCTCTTTCCCCTCCCTGGCTCCCTTGCACACATTCTCTCTCTCAAAATAAATGAATAAACATGAAATAAATAAATAAATAAATAAATCCTTCAACTGCTCAAAATCAACTTAGGAATTAAATCCTAAAACATTATTAAATCATGCAAGGTCCTTTGTGGTCTGGTCCCTCTTAGCATCAGTACTTCCCACCAGCCTGTATCAGATACTGGAAATTTCCTGCAACCCCAGGGTCACTCTTGCTTTGACACTTTGTCTCTATGGTGTCCACTCTGCACCCGACTTGTGCCCAAAATGCCTGCCTCCTTCCTTGCTTCCTCTGTTCCTGCAAGATTTGGCTTAGAAGCATCTCATCTGGGGAGCCCCACAGACCCCTCTTACCGAGGCCGCTAGAATGTTATATTCCCTGTCCCATCAGCTTCAGGGTTGAGGCCTTGCCTGTGTGAATCAGAATGTGTTGGTGGTTTATAGGCAGCGTCAGTTCTCACTGGTCATATTCTCATTGTGAGGGCTCATCGTCCGTACCATTCTGATTGTTAAATATTTTAAGACCAACCTTTCCAGAGGCCTTGAAAGAGAGCACTCAGTAAATATTTGTTGCACAAGTAAATGAAATGAACGAAGTGATCTGTCTTCGAAGTCACGATGTGAGTTGGTTTAAGGACCCCACACTTGAGACCCCCCCAGGCTCAGAGCAGATGATTAAGGTCCTTCTACCTTACCACCAGCCTGGCATTCGAAACATCCTGCACTGCCCTAAAGTCTGAGCACCTCATTCAATTGATAGTTTTCTCTGAACCACACAATAGCAAATAATCAGAGCTTGAACTCTTTTATTTTTTTCTAATTATTTTAATGTTTACTTATTTTTGAGAGAGAGAGAGAGTGAGACAGAGCATGATTGGGAAAGGTGCAGAGAGAGAGGGAGACACAGAATCCAAAGCAGGCTCCAGGCTCTGAGATGTTAACACAGAGCCGGAGGCAGGACTTGAACCCACAAACCGCGAGATCATGGCCTGAGCTGAAGTTGAACACTTAACCAACTGAGCCACCCAGGCGCCCCAGCTTGAACTCTCTTAATAGACTTTCTCTTTCCAACGTGCTGGACCTTCACACACTTGCATCGTTAGAAGCAGGGAAAACCCCGCCCTATGAGGAAATGTACTCTATGGTTTCTCGGGTAGGTCAGCAGACATCCTTGATCTGAAAGGATCATTACTGAGGCCTTGCCCTTTGTGACTGTAATTTAACAGCTCACACTACAGTTGAGGTTCCTAAGTGAGTGTTCAATTACTTGAAACACTCATGCCCTAGAGTCAATATCTTTTCATAAATTGTCCAGAAGAATTTTATTCTAAATCCAATCCAATAACTGCCTCTGTGTTAGAATACCCAATAAAACACGAGTGGCTCTGGATTTGGACACTCTTTCTTATTGTTCATAAAACCCACATTCTAGGGTCACCCCCAACTCAGGGGAGAGTATAAAATTATCATTTGCACATGGATGGGCCATCTTGGGTACAAACAGTCATGCCTCACACAGAGAAAGCCCAGACTCCTTTCCCTGGCAATGAAGATCTTTTATGCTCTCCCCTCCAGCCTTGTCTAATCAAGTCCACTCATGCCAACAGTCTAAGGCCAAGCCCATCTGCTCCAGGGACCCTGTCATCCTGGTATGACACCATGCTGGGACCGAGTGTGCCTATATGGATGCATTCTCAGTGTGCTGAGAGGCCTAGTGAAGACTTGGTCACTGGTTAAATAACTAAAAGAACAGAGAAGTTAAACTGATAAGGTTAAGATCAGAATTACCCAAAATGGCACCAAACGCCGTTTGTTTGGTTGGTTATGACCAGTGGATGGCAGATACATTGTAGCCTCATTTTTTTTCATTCATTGGACAAATGTTTACTTAGTGCCTGCTAATGTGCTAGGCTCTGTGTGGATGCAGGCCCCCACACATCACACACACACACACACACACACACACACACACCCCACACACACGCACACTTTTCCATGGAAAATCAGGGAATGCAACTTCACAGGAATTATCACAGTGCCAAAAATTCTCCAAGAAGGAATAAGAAAGGAGCCTTATTCCACCCAGTTCTCTACAAACAGCTGAGCCAGCCCGGAATCCGTGGTTTCCCTGAGGTCTGTCTTCTGGACCTGGGAGTGAAAGGGGCGCCTGTGTCAGGAAAAAGCTGGGCTCTGCACACTCCAAGTGTGGTCAGACTGCCAGGCTGGCCAGGTGGGCAGTGCCACAGGAGAGCAGGCAAGTTCTGCTGGCAGCCACCTGCTCACGCAGCTCTCTGCGGCTGTCTAGAAAAACAAACAAAAAAACAAAGAAAAGGAAGCCAACAGAAAGCAGAGTCTTGGATGATTGAGTGGTTGCGTGTGTCTTTCTCTTGCTCCTGTGGATTTTTCAATAGGAAGGAAGGGGCTTATCTCTCATTTTTAATTGATTTTCATGTGGTTCAGCCAGGCTAGATCAGATCTCAACTCCTCCGTGGCCTTCGATGAATGTGTGAGGAGCTGCCTGAATGTTAATAAGATGGGTTGAGAGAAGCCAGAGAAGGTAATGAGGCTACTGTGTGTCTGCAAGACTTCCTTCTCTATGGTTGGGGCTGGGCCGCCAGCATGGACCCATCTTTGGGTTTCAGGGCTACTGTGGATATGGGATTAGGGGTAGTTTGATCTCTAGATGATGCAGGGGAATATACATGTGCAGTTGTAATTCCTACCCCGAAGGGCTTCTAACTCAATCTATCGCAAGGTTTGGGGCTCTAACCAGCCTACCTCTCAAAACATTAGCCATTCTCTTTCTGCCAATTTCCTCCTGAAAAGCCCCGGTGATGCCTTTGCAGTTTTTAACCATAGTATACTTTGTACCTTCCGACTTCGAGGATTCTCTCCTCACTTCCTGTATTGTCCCTCCTCACCACCCAGCCTTGCTGGGCCCTCCCTCTCTGCATAAACTTGGGCCAGTTGCTAAGCTCTTCTGGTCCTCAGAGTTCTCCTCTCAAATGGGGATTTACCACAGGGCATTATTTGAAGTAGCAGAGAAGTTAAGGCAGGCAAAGCACCCAGCAGTGTGCTCAGAGCAATAATACTCATATGTTATTTCTTTTCCACCCAACCTCCCTCTTCACCAGGCCAATTGCCTCAAGAGACACAAGCAAAATAATCAGAAACAGGAGGAGGGCTGACGTGGTGCCCTGTGGGGATGGACTCGGGTTCCTGTTGTGACCACATGACAGGACAGCTCATTGATAAATGCCCTGTCCCATTTTCTTGGCTGGAAGGAAATAATAGGCACCTTATAGGAGAGGTTCTCAAGCTGAGCTGCTAGAGGAGGAATCCCCAGGGAGATGTTTAAAAACCAGGGCTGGGGCTTATGACCCAGTGTCTGACTCAAGTGGCCAGGGTGGGCCAGGTGTTGAAGGAGGTTGTAGAGGTCAGTGAGTCTGAGACGGGATGAGGAAAAAGAACTCAACCCACAAATCAAGGGGCCCCTTCTCAATTATTTATTCTACCTGATGTTCTCTGCAGGCTTCTTCCCATATCACTGCAGTCATCCTATGCGAAGCACAATACTCCCTTGGGGTCCCCCAGAAGCCCAGGTGGCAGGTGGGTGGATGGAGGAGGGGGCATCTGTCTCACCATGTTCCCTATTCTCCATCTCCTGCCTCTGTTTCAGAGGAGAGAGCTGACGCAGCCCATATTAAATATATGCTTATCATTTTCTCACACAGACACCAACACCCAAAGGCTGTTTTCCCAATATATACAAGATCTGGAACCCCCTTTCCCAGAGATACCACCGCCCTCGAATCCTCCATTTACATACAAATGTGGCCAAAGCCAGACTCACTGAAACACACATATTTACAGATATCTCATCAATAACTGAAGGGCCTAGAGGTTTCTCTACTTGCAGGCTATCGGGTTAGCCTGTCATGGTTTTGTGGATGCTGGTAGAAAACACAAGCTTTCCGAGTCAGGGACGAGGGACGTCCCTGCTAAACAGCAATCACAGTCACTGGAGAAGCAGCGCTTCGGTCCCAGTTCTCCGAGCCCTTGTTGCCCCAGGAAGATGTGAAGAGGATTAATGACCCCTCATATGCCGTGGGTTGCAGGCGAGGGATGAGCTCTGAGCTCAGGACAGCGGCGTCTTCCAGTGAGCAGGGAATGTGTCTGCCCTTTGCTCAGGAGGGAGATGCTAATTCTATCTGCCAAGACTGTTTGCTCTACCATATTCTTGAAAAGATAATCCGAAACAAAGGGCATAGGCACTCCCTTTGCAAGGCATGTAGAAACATGAGATCCATGGAGAATTACCTCCTGACACTTATGTCCTCAGTTAGGCATCCCTACCATCTGACACACTCCCAGCATGCATTCGCACAAGCATGAAATCACTCCGGCGTGCCTAGAAATCCACACAACGTCACATGCATGTCACTGATCTACAACGTCCACAGAGCCTGGGAAGTGCTTGGGCAGGTTTGGGACAACGCCTTTCTTCCTTGTTTCCTGAGAATGCTAGCTTGGGTCTCCAACTGGAATCCATTCACTGCACTTTCCTTAAAGCGATCCTTCTGGCAGGAATCTGATTGCACTTAAAACCTACCTCCTGCAGGACATTGTTCCAGCTTTCTAATGTGGCCTGGTCCCTGCGGCCTCCCCGCTTCCTTCTCCCCAGCCCAGCACCCTGTGCGTCAGCCTCAGTGTTCCTGACTGCCCTGCGCCCTCTGGTATCCCCGCGCCCACCCCTGACATGCGCCCCCTCTCAGCCTGAGATTGGGTATCAATCACGGGCCTGCAAGAGAACACTTCTTTACCCCACATTCTCGCCTCATCTGTGTTTATGCCCAATATCCCATTAAACTCACTGTGGTTTAATCTCCATTTATTTTCTTGACTTTCTCCCCATTCTAGGCTGGGAGCTGCCTGAAACCAAGGCTCTTCTTTGACTCCCTTGTTCCCTCTACCCTCCCCGCCCCCTGACACGCACAGCTCCAGGTAGAAGCATCAGAACGGCGATCCCTCCTCCCCACCAACACACACACAGCAGCACTAGGGAACTTTCTCAGTTTCCTACTGTGATTTCAAAAGATGCTGATCTCTGTCAGCTGCATTAATGAATCACACCCAAAAGGCGCCAACCTTCCTAAAAATATCTGAGAACCCTCAGTGCAGAGAGAGGCTGCAAAGGCGAATATGTCCTGACGGAGCCGGCCTGCCCTGATGATCCAGGCCGTCTCCCACGGCCCCCTCTCTCCACAACCGCATCCACACCTGCTCTGAGCCCCACAAACCTGCACTGGTAGGTGCAGAGCCACCTCCAGGAGAACTTTCAGTTCACTCCCACATGATAGATGGGGAAGCTGAGGCCCAGCGGGGGAAGGGTCGGAGGCTGAGGCCTCCTGGTTCCCAGGGAAGGGCCCTGCAGTGTGCTGCCTCTGTGGTCAGCAGCCAGCGGGGATAGGGAGGAAGCAGGCTCCTCTGTCCCCGGCCGGTTGGGCTGGTCCCTGGTTGTGAGGGGGACTCAGCCACCTCACAGATGCAGAAAAGAGCTCTTTCAGACAGAAGCAGTTCACCAGGGGCAGGAGAGGTCATACAAGGTCACGGTGAAGCTATCTCCCCATAGCAGGTTCATGCTTCCCAAGCAGGGAAGATGGAATGGCTCCCAAGACAGAGAGTGGTGGGGATGGACTTAGGTCTGCTCTAGAAAGAATGGAGTTCATTCTTCTGAGATTCCTGCACTGGAGTCTTCCTGGCACTCTCCTCGACCGTCTCTTGTCACAGAATCCTGAGGGGTGTCACTGGCAGCTACAACCTTGTTTCTCTACATACGGTCCCAGCAGCAGCAGCACGTGGGGGCTTCCTGTAAACGCACAACCTCAGGCCTGCCCTGGACCAGCTGGATCAGATGCCCAAGTGACCTATGTGCCCATTAGAGTCTTAGAGGCACTGGCCTATGGAGCCGCTTAGCAGCAGGCCTCACCTGGCAGTGATACCTGCGGTTAATTGCACATGACCACTAGTATCAATCAGCACAGAGGGGGTTGGAGGCCTGGGGCAGGAAAGGAGGGATTCCCTAGGATGGAGAATCCATGTGAAAAGGAGAAACTGCTACTCAGCTCCTCTGGAGAAATTAGGTTCATAGGATGATTAAATCAGTGAAAAAGAAAGGATGAGAGATTTTATCCTGCCCTCTTTTTTTAAAAATATTTTTATTTATTTCTAGGAGGGAGAGAGAGAGACAGCGTGAGCAGGGGAGGGTCAGAGAGAGAGGGAGATACAGACTCTGAAATAGGCTCCAGGCTCTGAGCCAGAAGTCAGCACAGAGCCCGACGCGGGGCTCGAACCCACGAACCACGAGATCATGACCTAAGCGAAAGTCGGACGCTTAACTGACTAAGCCACCCAGGTGCCTCTATCCTGCCCTCTTTCTAAGGCTGGGAGTGCTCTGCAGCCTCTCTCATGGTTGCTTTCCAGCCCCAGCCTGGGCCACCACACTGACGGGGAGCTCACCACTTCTCAGGCAGTCCATTGTAGAGGGACAGCTGTGACCCTGGAGAGTCTTCTCTGACAGGGAACAGACCCACTTCCGTGCCCTGCTCTCTAGTCCTCAGTCCCCTTGGGTCGCTAGGTCGCCGGTCACCAGGACTGTCCCTCACTTTTCTCTTTCTCTAGTTCCAGAAATAGTCTATTGGTGGTGTGTGTGGAGAGTCATTTTTATTCTTTGAGAGAGAGAGAGAAAGCAGGAGCGAGCACAGAGAGAGAGAGAGAGAGAGAGAGAGAGAATCTTGAGCAGGCTCTAAGCCCAGTGCAGAGCCTGACATGAGGCTCGAACCTACCAACAGTGAGATCATGACCTGAGCTGAAATCAAGAGTTGGACACCACCCAGGTGCCCCTCACCTGCTGCCTCTTAATTGGTCCCAACCCCCTGGTCTCTCCTACAATCTACCATCCACACGGATGGCCGAGTGAGCTTTCTGAAATGTAAATACTATCTCAGAAACCTGTTTGTCTGACAGTCTTCAAACCCCAGGCCTGTGGCAACAAATTCAGTCTCTTTAGTGGGGCCCACAGGCTCTTAGGAAAAGGTTTGGTGGGTGGAGGGGATGCTATTGGCTGAGGCCAGACCTGCTTGGATCCAAGCCCTAGGGTTCTCTGCAGCCCTTCCTCATCCCTCTCCCTACCACCTTTCTCCCCTCCAGGAAGACGACACCATGGCCTTTGAAATGTCCTGGGCCCCCCTGGAGCCCTGCTTCCCTCTCCCAGACACCACTGCCATTGTGAAGGATCAGGTCCCCAACTCCCTTTTGAGCCTTGCAAAGTTCTCAGCTATGGGGATGGACATTGAGGGAGCCCCCTACCCTGTTACTGCTGCAGGATGGGCTCTGTCCCAGGGCCCCCCGGCTTCCTGGAGGAGGCAGCAATGCTTATGGAATGTGGCTGGCCCTCCTCTAGTTTTTAACAGCCAAATCAATTTCCCTTGTGTTTGGTCTGCCAGGGCCTCCATAACCAAATACTACAGACCGTGTAGCTTCACCACGGTTTATTTTGCAGGACCTGAACAAGGTCTGGGAGGGCCAGCTTCTGGTAAGGGCCCTCTTCCCAGCTTGCAAATACCCACTCCCTTGCTGCATCCTCAAATGGTAGAGAGAGAACCAGAATGCTCTGGTGTCTCATTTTTATAAGGACACTAATCCTATTAGCTCAGGGCTCCACCCCTATGATGAGTTCATTTAACCTTAATTACTTACAAATGGTGACTATGGTCTCCATCCTAATTGGGCACCTGAGTGTGTTGTATACTCTGTATACATAGCCTGGCAGGTGCCTATTCCCAGTTGACCAATTGTTACAGCTACTCCGGCACTATTTGTGGACACCTCTCTAGACTCCTGTGCAGCCTGGCCTAGGGTTCATGCCTGGTTGTCCCCTGAGATTCCAGTGAATTCTCAGTCCACAGAGCTCTAGTATCGGGGCGGGTGGAGAGAGAGGCAGGGCCAGGGCCCAGGTGCATGGTGGTTTGCTAGGCAGGGGAGAAAACACTGGCCTCGGAGCCCAGGGACATTGTTCTGGTCCCACCCTGTCCCTGATTCATGCAGGTTCTGATCTCTCTCTGAACCCTTTCCCTCTGAGCTGGGCCCTCTAAGCTGGCTCACTCTATACATGTGTTGACCAATGGAAACCACTGGCTGCATGTGGCCATTTCAATTTAAATTAACTAAAGTTAAAATTTAAAAATCCAGCTTTCCAGGGGCACCTGGGTGGCTCAGTCTGTTAACCGTCTGACTTCAGCTCAGGTCATGATCTCATTGTTTGTGGGCTGGAGCCCCACATTGGGCTCTGTGCTGACAGCCCAGAACCTGGAGCCTGCTTCAAATTCTTTGTCTCCCTCTCTCTCTGCCCCTTCCCCACTCATGCTCTGTTTCTCTCTCTCTCCAAAAAAAATAATAAACATTAAAATTTTTTTTAAAAAATCCAGCTTTCCAATCACACTAGCCACATTTCAGGTGTTTGACTCTCACATGTGGCTAGTGACTACGGTATTTGGCAGTGTAAGCATAGAACATTTCCGCCATCACAGAAAGTCCTAGTGAGTGGGCAGGGCTGTTCCACTGCTCAGTGAATTTGAATCAGCCTCAGAATCACCTGGATTCCGGGTGCCTGGATGGCTCACTCAGTTGAGCGTCTGACTTCAGCTCAGGTCATGATCTCCTGGTTTGTGAGTTCAGCCCCATGCCAGGCTCTGTGCTGATAGCTCTGAGCCTGGAGCTTGCTTCAGAACACAGATTCTGTGTCTCCCTCTTTCTCTACCCCTCCTCTGCTCATGGTCTGTCTCTCTCCTCTCTCTCTCTCTCTCAAAGATAAGTTAAAAAAAATAATCACCTGGATTCTTGTTAAAATGAGGCCTTGGCCTCAGAGGCTGGTGGAAGGCAGTTTCTGTATTTCCAATGAACTGCTGAGCCCTGCAGCTCTGGTACCAAATCCCTATAGTGTTGCTCTGAGTGGCCAGGCTATCAGCAGCACCAGCACCACGTGAGAGTGTGTGGCAGATGCAGGGGCTCAGGCCGCACCCCGGAAGCTCTGGGGGTCAGACCCAGGAATCTGTGTCCACTGGCCCTCCCTAGTCAGTCATCTGCACGTTGCAGTTCGAGACCTCTGATCTAGAAACAGTCAATCAGGGTTTCCACAAAATAGTTACTCAAGCTCAACCTATCCTAAAACCTGTCCAGCTCTGTCCAAACTTGCTACCCCTAAGCATGGACATGAAGCCTGTGTCGTGTCCATCAGAGCTCCATCCTGCTCTCTGGGGACTCAGGACAGGGATGGCAGCAGGCCCAGCCTCTATCCCCTCCAAGTCCTGCGGAGAGCTCACTCCGCATCTGGAGCTTTCACCAATTCCTGGCAGTCAGCCAACATCCCCTGTGGGAGAATACAGGCCTGCAGTGTCCGGCCACGGACAGGGGCTCACTTTTGAACCTTTAAAGCAAAGGGAGGGCAGGCCTCTCCTGCCGGCTCAGCAGAGAGGCCTCCGTGCTAGCTACACGTGGGGCTTAAAGTGCGGGCCAGGCCACACCCGGCTCAGGATTCTGAAGGCTACTGGCCTGCGCGTATTGCACACTCCCCTGTGGCCCGCATCTGTCGTGGCTGCCTCCCCTGGGACACAGCTTGCCCTTGGCACTGCCAGGGCTGCGCCTCCCCCAGGCTGCCCAGACCTGCCCAAGGCCACTGCTCCCTGCCATTCCTGCTCACTTGCTAGACGGTCTAGGGGTCCCTCCAACTCCCCCCCGCCCCCCCATCCCTGCTGGCCCCACCTCCACAATTACAGATCTTGGCAGAGACTACCTCCCTGCCCAAAACACATCCTGATCAGGAGGCTGCCCCTGGAACTTGACCCCCACGGGCATCTGCACCCTGAGACACACCCGGAATGGGCCGCAGTGGGCACCTGCTCCCTGCCTCGGGCAGGCCAGCCATGGCCCATTGGAGACTCCCAGCATGCCTTGCTGTTCCCCTGCTCTGAAAGCCCCTGAGGACAGGGATTGCCTTTCTTCTGTCCCGTCTCCCTCTCAGAACTTCCCGAGAGGGAGTTCACAATTATTGGGGTGGTGTATGTGCCAGAGACCACGTCTCAATAGCATTACCCGGTGAATATTGCTAGCCCATTTTACAGATGAGGAAACTAATCATATCACTAGGAGAAAGCTACCTCTTTAGGAAGCAGCAGGGCTGGGATTCAAACCCAGCGATCCGGTTTAAGTTTTCTCAACAGGCCAAACTGCATTCTGCTAAGGCGCTACTTCTGGAACGAGGGGCAGAAGCTTGGAGGCCTCAACCTGATCCCCACTAGGCTGCCTGAAGCCAGGCTGAGCAGGCACTGGGAGGCAGGAGCATCAAGGGCTCTGTGCTTGCAGGACGGCAGGGGCACCAGGGGGACCTCCGCCCCACCCCCACCCTCACCCAGCTGCTCAGTTGGGCCAGACAGTGGGGCTGGAGGAAGACAGGCCTCGCTGGCAGCCAAACAAAGGGGTCTGCAGGCAGACACTTCCTCACTGCACAAAGCCCTACTTACCCCCCAGACGCTGACTGCCACAAGGACCCCAAAGAATGCCTGGAATGTCCTGGGGCCAGACAGCCTCCTGCAGAGAGGCGAGCTGGCTTTGTGTTCAGTTTGCCCTGACGACTGACCCCATGTTAGAAAGGTCACCTGTGACCCTGCCTTCTCATTCTGTCTCTGGGGGAGCCCAGGCTTTCCTCCTGGGAACCCCAGTGTCCCTTCCATGACAGTGGCACCTGGCCCTAAGTTTGCAGCACCTTTGGGAAGGAGAAGAGGGAGTGCTGACTGGTGTGAGCTCAGACAGATTGTCCAGGATGCCAGACTCTACTCTGAAGTAGGGTCCCCCTCCTCCCCAGGGTGGGGGCTCCCTGGGTGGCGGCAGATCCAGCCCCCACCTCCCCTATTCCCCCAGGACCGCTTCTTCTGTGCCACAGAGCCCTACCCACTGGGGCCTCAACAGTCCTACCTCACGGGCATGCATGCTAGCGAGGGACATGGACAATTAACCCAAACCAAAGGGCGTTCTAGAGCGCGAGGTGAGCTTCGGAGAGAGAGGAGGCAGTGCTGGGTGTGTGCGAGAGGGTTGCAATCTTAGTGTGGTCAGGAGGTCTGAAAAGAAGTTTGAGCAAAGACTTGGAAGGAGGTAAGCCTTGTAGGGGAAGAGCATTCCGGAAAAAAGGAAGCAAGTCCAAAGTCCTGCTTGTCCGGGGCCCAGCAAAAAGAGCAACGTCAGCAGGGGGAGGCTCCTGGGAGCCACGTCGGAAGGTGATGAGGGGAAGATGAGGGCCGGGCATTGCAAGGCCTCAGTGCTCATGCGTGCCCTGTGGGGTTCTGAGCAGAGGAGCACTGGGGGTTCACACAGCCTTCTGCTGCCCATGTGGGTAGCCTGGAGAGCACAGGGAGCACACTCCGAGGCTCCCAGGCCCAGTCATGGCCTGGCCACCCTACACAGATCTCTGCTTTTCCCACAGCAGCCTGGGCCTGGAGCCTGGGGCCTCACGGTTGCCAGGACTACATCCATTTTATACTCAGCAGACAAAGCCCTGAGCCAGAGGACAGAACAGGACGTAGAGCCGGAGGGCACTGGCTTTCCCATAGAGCCCCCTGCTGATGGCAGACAAGCCCAGGCAGCCTCTCCTAGTCCTGAGCCCCTGAGCGCAGGGTTGGGACCTTGTCGACACACCACACCCTCGCTACATCTGGCTCAGTGCCTGCCGGCCTGCTGTCCGAGGGGACTTCTTGCTGCTCCAGAGCTTGGCCTCCACTCTGGCCTGTGACCCAAGGCCCCCAGCACCCACCCCCAAGGGCACAGGCAGAGTGGGTCCTGTAGTTGGGAGACAGACCACCCTCCCCACCCGCCCCAGGGTCAGTGGAGTCAGGAGGGCGGTCAGGGACCCACAGGGCCAGTCGTGGTACTGTTGGTGAGGGTCTTGGTGGACTGAGAGGGCCCCCCAGCCCCGCTGGGCCTTGCTCAACGTAGCAGAATGAATGGACCTCCGAAGAAAGGAGAAAGGGGGCCCAAAAGTCAGAGACACTTTTTCAGCTTGCCTGTGACTCATTCTTCCTCAGCAGAAAACTGTTTTTTCCTTCAAAATCCCAGACTTCCACCTTCAGACAATAATGTGTTCTCAGGAAGTTACACGTTTTGTTTTTCTGTGCAAGCTGCCGGGGTGGGGGTGGGGGTGGTGGTGTTTGTTTTCGAAACATTTTATTGTCATAGGGTCTGAGGGCCATGCTGCCCCTCAGACCCGGCTGACCCCTGAAGAGAATGGCCTTATTTGGTAAATACAAACACAGGACATGCAGCTAAATTTGAATTTCAAATGAACAAATACTTTTTTAGTCTATGTTCCATGCAATATTTGGGACATACACACAAAAAAATTTATTCATTTATCTGAAATTCATATTAAACTTCTATTTTACTTAGCCAACCGCCCCTAAGGCCACTGAGTGTGCCACTCCTGGCTGTCAGCTGACCGGTTCCACTGTCTCCCAGTCTCTGGCTCAGCTCTGCGGGTGCCTCTAGAGGGGTCACCAGGACCCTCAGGTGCCCACACATTGCAAAACGTTGCCTTGTTTCCCATTCGCCTCCCACTTCTCCTTCTGTCTACTTTCAGGAAAGGCTCACAGGATGCTGCCCCCTGCCCCTAACAGCCTTCCTCCCTGAGGTCAGGACCTTCAACCTGATCCTTGAGGAGGAGCCATGCCCTGGTCCCAATGCCTGCACTGGCCTCGGCCTGAAGAAGGCAAACCTGAGGAGGCTGCCCCCACCTGAAACCGTCCCCCACTGCTGCTCCCTGGCCGCAAACTTCAGGGCAATTGATGCCCCAGAACTGGGCCTCTAAGCCCCACACCTCTCTGTAGGGCAGTGTTTGAAAGGGGAGAACTAATTCTGTATTTTTTTTTAAATGTTTCATTTACTTCTGAGACAGAGAGAGAGAAAAGCGTGAGCAGGGGAGGGTCAGAGAGAGAGGGAGACACAGAATCCAAAGCAGGCTCCAGGCTCTGAGCTGGCTGTCAGCACAGAACCCGACGCAGGGCTCGAACCCACAAACTGTGAGATCATGACCTGAGCCGAAGTCGGACGCCTAACCGACTGAGATACCCAGGTGCCCCGAACTAATTCTGTGTTAAAGCATTACCTCAAAACCTTTGAGGTATGTATTTTTCCAACTTCATGGAACCCTAGAACAGATGAAATACCTCTCTTCTGTTCTACCACCTCCAAAAGATCACCTGCATGCAGGTCACTGACCTTGAGCTGTTTGGCTCACTTATCTGAAAACACCCTCTGGACATCTGCCCTCAGCAAGGCCCAGCTTGGTCTCAGGTGGATAAAGACATGAAGAGGCTCCAGTGTGGCCTGAAGGGGCCCAGGATGATAGGAGAGAGATGGGTAAATGTCTCATCACCTTACCATGATTCTAGGCTTGCTGTGGTTGGTGTTTGGCAGCTACCCAAGTTGAGAAAGCAGGGTGGGCCTCCCAGAGGAGGCAAAGCCTGAACTGAATCCCCAGAGGTTAGGAAGATTCTGCTGGAGAAGGAGAAAAGAAAGGGTGTTTCAGAAAGAGGAACAAGGTGAGCAAAGGCCTGGAAACTTGGGGGTGAGAAGCTCTCTGAGTGAGAGGGTTTGGGGGAGGTAAGGCCCAGACAGGCATCAGGGCAGGTCCTGGACATGGGCTAGGCATTCGGATTTTACCTTAAGGTGCCATGCGAGGGCTGGGAAGATCGCAGAAAACCAGGAGAGACCCAAGTTCCCCTGAGCCATGACAGGAACAGTGAGGACCTTGGGGAGGGTTCAGGTTCTAGAAGGTTCTAGGAGTAGAACCTCCTAGAACCCCATCTTCTTCACTACTCACTTCCTTGTAGCCCAGACCTTGCATGGCAGGAGGCGCCCAGCATTTGCTAAGTCAGCTTGGGTCTGAACAGAAGGAAATCTCCGCTCCTTAATAAAGACAAAGACAAAAACTAAGGCCTGACTTTGGAGATAGCTGTTCCTCGGCCCTTCACATGGGAAGCCCCTTCCTCAGGCTGCAACCCTTTCTCTAGGCCATCCCCTTCCCCTGCTCCCTCTGTGTTTTTCCACTGCTGGGCCCAGGGCTCCTCCTTACCCGGCACTGCCCGAGCCTCAGGGTCACCCATGGACTTCCAGACTCCCAGAGCCCAGGCCTGCCCGGCAGACTCCAGCCCTTTTCCCCTCTCTTCCTGCTGAACACTCCCCACATTGTTCGCCTTTGTGTCCTTTTTCCTGTGCCCGAGCTATTCTAACTTTATTGCCTTGCTTCTCTCCAAGGGTCACTTGCCAAGCAGGGACTGGCGCCACAGACTGGAGAAAACAGAGTCCAGCAAACCCCAGGATCTCCTCCTGCTGAGGAAGACAGAGACCCTCCCAGCCTGCTTCCTCCCCTCCGACCCTCCCTGGCCTCGCAGGACCCTCGTCCTGGCCCATAGGAACTTCTGTGATCCTGCCCTGGACCCATCTCCGCTGGGCCTCCTGAGAGAGGCTTTCTCTGGAGGCAGCCCGAGTGTCCCCGGGGCGGTGAAGCCAGTGAAGACCCTGGGTCCCCAGGCAAAGCCGACAGCTGACCCTAATGACAGCAGACGTCGATTCATCAACTTGAAATGGAACCTGCTGCCTCCCCGGTGCCACTCCTGGGAGGCTGGGACGGAGCTCACATCACTAAGTCCTGTGGTCCCGTCAGCACATCGCCTGGTGGGCCGGGGCAGCTGAGGGGAAGGGGTGCTGACGTGCAACGTCTGCTCTCTCCTCACTTTCCTTCCGAGGAATTCGGGCTCTGAGGGGTTCAGGGCTGGCCCTGAGACCTGGATTTCTGGGCTCACACCCAGTGCTCTTTCCACCCCGTGTCAAGGGCTGAATTGGTCCTGAAGCTGGTTTGCTGAGGGGAAATGCAAGGCCCGGGGGAGAAGCTGGGAAACACAGTTCAGGCCTGACTCTGCCGCCAACTCCTTCTGTGGTTCCCGTCAGACTCCGGTCATTCTCAGCTGCCTCCTTCCAGTTCAGAGCACCAAGGTTTCTGGGTTGGGGCCACTTTCCTCTGACTGACATCCTCCCCTTGACTGGACTCCAGTCATGCTCTTCTGAGCTCTCTTCTCAACCAGGCCCTGGCTCTGGGGCTTCCGTGTTTGCCTCTGCATTGTCCAATTAAGCAAGGATCGTGCTAAAGCAGGTTACCCAGAACCCCCCATCCTCTGTATCTGATCACCCTCAACGTCTGATGGGGTTCCCATCCCCCACCTTCTCCCGGTGATGTGTGACCAGCCTGACCCGCCTTCAGCAGGAACCCTGTGAGGTCGGTGTAGCCAGAATCCCCTGCCTGACTGACCCCTGGCGTTTCCTCTTAGAACTTTTCCATCTCCACCCAGCCCCCGCCTTTTGGCTTTAATTCCCTCTTTTGCTTGTATTCAGAGCTGAGCCCAGTCTCTCTCCCCTCCTGCAGCCTCCATTTGCTGTGGTCCCTGTATGTATTGTGACAGTCCCTCTGAGTAAAGGCCACCTTACCATTCTGTAACAAGTGTCATAATAACTGGTTTCTGAAGGCTTCTGTTCCAATCAGAATCCCCTCCCGCTGCCCCGTGCAACCCATGACCCAGGTCATGGGGCTAAAAAGGTTCCTGACCCAGGTCATGGTGTAGCCCTAAGGCTTTGAGGGGATTTCCTCACATCCTCCTCCACACTATGCCTGTGATTTAGAACACTCTCTAGGTCCCTTACAAGAGAGACAGCATGATGTCGTGAGAAGCCCAAGGAGCTTTTTCTCTAACCACCTGGCCACTGGGTGATCAGGGCCTTCCCTCTCAATGTCGGGGGAGGGGAAGTTTGGGAGCCAGACGCTTGGGAGAGGGGAAATCTTGTCTTGGGCCCCTGGCCTTCTGCTAGCTCTGGGCTTGGGAGCCATGCCCTGGGGTCCTGAGGGAGAAAGGCCAGCAGATCCATGATGCTGTCTAGCCTTCCCTCACCTCATCCCTCACACAGAAAACCTTCTCCTCTTCAACACCGAGCCTCCCTGCCACCACCCACAGTGCCTTGGGTCTCTCTAGGAGGTGTGTTTTAAAACTTGTTCTTCCTTTAAAAACTTTTTTTTAAGTTTATTAATTTATTTTGAGACAGAGAGAGCACACAAGTCGGGGAGAGGCAGAGAGAAGGAAAGACAGAATTCCAAGCACGCTCAGCGCCATCAGCACCCAGCCCTATGAGGGGCTTGAACTCACAAACCATGAGATCATGACCTGAGCCAAGATCAAGAGTCGGATGCTTAACTGACTGTGCCACCCAGCCTATAACTTGTTCTTTCAAGGGAGACCCCAGAGTCCTTGACTCATTCATTTTAATCCTGAAACCCACATCATTTCAGGCAGGTTGTGAGTTGCCTTTTGTAGACGGAAAATCTAAGATTCAGAGGTTCCTAAAAAAAGGAATAGTTCAGGGTAGATGAGCAGTTCTCAAGAAGTACTTCTGGAGGCTTACCCAAATCTACAACTCCCAGTTGTTAAAATGCTTTTGCCTTCCTGTTCAGAAATTGGCTTAAATTGTGTTCCTTTTTCTGGTCTGCAAGTTACAAAACCAAGAAATTCTCTCACAAAAGTAACAATAACCCAAGGCAGGGAGCCTCCAGTCAGAGCTGGTAAGTTCAGGCTTCTCAGGGGACCCTGCATTCTCACCCCTACTGAAGCAAGGAGAGCTGAGGGCTTTGCTGCCTTGGCCTGAGGCAGTTTTCGAGGAGACAGAACATTAGCAGGAAGACTAGTGTCAGATTAAAGCACGTGGCCACTCGATGTGGTTTTGAACGCAGCAGATCCTTCCCATGCCCGTTGCCCTCAAAAATCCAGAAAGATGTCCTGTTCACAGCAGGGAAAACAATTGCACTGATTAATTGTGCTTCTGTTGATGTCTCCATTCTCCAGACTTCTGAGTACGTTCCAGTGAGGCCATCTGCCAGATGGAAGTGTTGTCACACACAGCTTCTTGGTGCAAACTACAAGGCTTGTTGAGTCTCCAGCAAGCCTGTTAGAATTCCTTTTACTAAATGGCCATAATCAAAGAACAAGCTCTTAGTTATCTAGCAATGAGCTTTAGAAATAGATGAGCACGCAAAATCACAATTTATGAGTTCAGCAATTTTTCTTTTGCTGCTAAAAATATTAGCCCGGGAAAATCTTACAGTGTTGGAAGAGATGGAGTCAATTTGCTAATTGTGTCTAAGAGGTTCATCTGTCACTACCTTCTTCCTGCCACTGCAAAGGGCTCTAGGCTCAGGGAGCAGGACTGAGCGGGTCTGGGAGAGGGAATGGGGGAGATCTCATTCTCAGGCCCCAAAGGGCCAGGACATTAGCAGAAGACATGAGTACTATCTGGCTGGAAAAGCTGTACACAGGGAGCTTGGTCAGCCTAGGTCGATGAGGGGATGATGGCCTGACCAGCCCCACTCAGCTGGCACTTTGGGGCAGGTGGTGCCGGATAAGCCTGGCCTCCTGGCCACCTCTCCAGAGTCTGCTTCCTTATCTGGCTGACTCTGTGTTGGGAAGCTCAAGGCTGCCCGGCAATTCCCTTCAGGCCAATCTTGTCCCTGGGTGAGTGCAGCTGGCCCCACTGAGCTGGACCGGAAAGAAGCTGGGGTGCTGGGTTCGAGACTCAGCTCCAGTGTTCACTATGCTGGAGGTCATGGGCTCTTAGAACATCAACCCCTCGTCTCTGTAATGGGATGCTAATATTAGCCTTGCTTGGTTTTTTGCCAAGATTAGATGAGAACATGGAGGGGGTGGTGGTTGTTATTACTGGCATAAAAAGAGCCATTTCCTAGCTCATTAATGTGGAAAATGTAAATGTCTGGATGCCTAAGGACAAAGGCCCAACTGGTCCTTTCTGCACTCCCTCCTGGTTCCCAGATTGTTGAGGGTTTGTTCTGGTTGTTTTGGAACTTCCAGAACAATGGGTTCTGGGGGTTGATTCTGCAGCTATTCACGCCCCCGAAGGATGCATTTGCTGAGCTGAGGCCACATTCCAAGGGTAAGGGGAACTGGGAGGATGTTTACCTGGCTCAGTCTTGCAGCCTAGTGAGCCGAGCTGAGGGCAAGAAGCAAAGGAACTACTGTGTCAACCACGCAGCTGAGAGACCTAGCCCAAAGCCTTCTGTGCTTATTTTAAGTCATCAGCTGACTCTTAGAGTCAGAAAAGGCCAACAAGTGCCAACTCTGTCTTCCTGCAGCTCTGACACCCCAAGGTGCTGTCTGGCCTTAACACTGCCTCTAGCTCCCAGGCTCCCCTGCTCCCTAGTTACACTGCTTCTACCTTGTAGGCCCCCAAAGCTAGTGAGCCCCTCTTTAAGCACCCCTGGAGGCCTCACTGTAGTGTCAGGTGAGGGGCAGAGCATTAGCGAGGAAGCCAAGCATCCTCCTTTCTCCTATGTTCTCTAGACTCAGACCTCAAAGCACCTGGAATATTTATCCACCGGCCTGGCATCTACAGGTCCGAGCTCTTCCACAGCTGTAGAGGGGCACCTGGGTGGCTCAGTTAAGTGTCCTACTCTTGATTTTGGTTCGGTCATGATCTCATGGTTTCATGAGTTCAAGCCCTGCATCAGGCTCTGTGCTGATGGTGTGGAGCCTGCTTGTGATTTTCTGTCTCCCTCTCTCTCTGCCCCTCCCCTGCTTGAATTCTCTCACTATCAATATAAATAAATAAATAAATAAACATTAAAAAAAAAAGACCTATACAAAAAGGGATATGTCTGAGAAACTCCTCACAGGCTATTTGGGAGGCAGGGCTCAACTCCACCCCATCCCATCCTCTTTCTGGCCAGGCTTCTCTCCCTCAGTCTTTGCTCATGTTCTTCCTTCCACCCAGACTCTGCCTGTCCCTCCCTCTCTTCTGTCTTCTGAGAACCAGCCCAAGTCTCACCTTCTCTAAGAAGCCTTCCCCCCAACACAGACCCTCCTTCCCCTGGAGCCACAGCATTGGCATCCCATTTTCCATGCTTCCTATGGGACCTCCCTGAGACTCACACCTGATTTAAAAATTTTTTTTAACATTTTTTATTTATTTCTGAGAGAGAGAAACAGCATGAGAAGGGGAGGGGCAGAGAGAGAGGGAGACACAGAATCCGAAACAGGTTTCAGGCTCTGAGTTGGCAGTCAGCACAGAGCCTGATGTGGGGCTCGAACCCATGAAATGTGAGATCATGACCTGAGCGGAAGTCAGCCACCCAACCAACTGAGCCACCCAGACACCCTGACTCACACCTGATTCTAGAGGCTCTGCCATTTGCTGGCCACGCGTCCATCTTTCTAAAGTGGGGGCAGCATTACCCACCACACAGTGCCGTAAGTGCCTGGCACGCCATAGGCACCACAATTATTTCTGCCCCCGATGCTCTGCAGGAGAGGAAGGACTGAGCGGTTCCCTCAGTGAGTCTGGGGCACGTACCACAAATGGGGACTTTTAATTTTACCACAGAAATGGAAGCTGACCCCATCATACGGAGTCTATGCCGTACTCAGGCCTTCCCTGTCTTCTGGGAAGCAGAACTTATTACCAGAGGCACAATGCAGGCTGAAGTTTCTGTTTCTGTTCTGCGTGGAGCTGTTGCTTTTACGAACCAAAAGACACCCAGTCATATCCTTTTGTTCAGTGGAAAACAAATGATAAGTTCAGAATTCCTCCTAATGGGTCTTTTGCCATTGAGATGGCCAGGATGGGTGGTTTCTGGGAATTCCCGGCAGTCATTTGTTTGGGGGCTACGGTCCCTGGCCAGCCCCTTTGCCTGAAGGTCTAGCTCCCAATCTGACCGCTCCAGAGGAAGGCCAGACCTGGACTCCTGCCTCATGCTAGTGTCCCCAAAGGCTGGGCCCTGTGGCAACACCGATTCCAGGAGACTTTGTGCATAGAGTCCTATTCAGTCAGGCCATGGCCAGTCTGACTTTGGGGGCCTGTTTGGATGAGTGTCCTGTACACAGTAGGCACTCACAATAACATGGATTAGACTGAGGATGTAAGGACTCTAATTTTGTGGAATAATCAAGCCCACAGGAGTACAGAGGAAGACAAAATTATGGCAGCTGTATTGGTGAGAGGGAGTGACATGGGGGGTGACTGGGCTGCGCCGTGGAGACGGCAGTTAGGTGGCCAGCAGAGGAGAGAAGAGAGCACGGTGGTTGGAAAAAAGTCAGTAGTGAAGACCCAGATGTGGGGTTGAGCACGAGTTGTGTAGGGGACACAAAGAGGCCAATAGGCTCGGAGCAGAGGATGTATGTTAGAGAAGCGCCTTGTACAAAACAGGGCTGTGTCCCAGGGTCCTTAATGGTAGGAGGGTCACAGGGCCCTAAGTGGGGGGCACTGGGTCACAGTGGGCCTGGGGCTGTGTCTGGAAGGCCGAGCAATGTTTTAAAGAGAGCTGAGGCTGGAGATTCCTGACCTGACTTCCTGGCGTGGCTGGAGGGGTCCAGAGTAGAAAGGGATTGAAACCTGTATTGGGGACCTGCACTACCATGGATGGGGTGAAGAGAGCAGATGTGCATGGCTTTGAAGACAGACTCCAGGTACGCCGAGCTGGCAGAGAGGCTACTGGGGCTAGGCGGGAGCATATCCGGTGCAGGAAAGGGCACGACTCTGGTGTTAGACACTTGAAGTAATCTCACCCATTTCTCTCTGCTCGCACCCCCATGTCCACGCACCTTGGGCTGTAAGTGGGCGTCATGCTGTGCCCACTACTGACTCAGGGTAGGAGGTCCTGCGGCCATTGCAAACATTCTGGAGCACAGATGCATCCAAACTCGTGATATGTTCTGGAAAAACAATAGGAGCAGCACCTGCCACGGAGTCAGGTTTACAGGGTGAGCGGGGGTGGGGGTATGTGTGTGCTGAGACTCGGGGCAGCCCAAGTGTGGGCTAAGGACATGGTATTGGGGACACTATCAATTGATATTCTTTTAATCTTAGTTCAATATTTACATGTGGGGAAGGGGCTGAGAGTTGAACGGGAAGAACGGAGAAAGGAGAAGCCTTTCTGTGGACCTCAGTGGCTCAGCTCTGGCCCCATACGCAGCCCATTTGGAAAGACCAAAGGCCTGTGGGCCCAGACTCCTTAGAAGGCTCCCAACCATATGTGGGGCTGAGTATGTGTCTTGGGGACCTTACCTCCTCCCAAGTGTGTTGTCCAAGGCCTCCTCTGAAACCATGTCCTCCCCCAGAGAAATTCTAGTTCCTGCAATCTTCCCAGCTCCTTGTATTGCTGGTGAAGCATCAGGGGTTTTAGTACAGCTCCAGTGTGGGCAGAGGGGGCTTGGAGGAGAAAGACCCTCCAGGGGAGGAAGGGCCCATCTGGGAAGTGTGAAGGTGCTTCCCTGCGGCTGGAAGGGAGACTGAGAATAGAGATCGGCAGGAGCTGAAGCTGAACAGGGGCCAGAGTGACTAAGGCCTGGGTGCTGAAGTTGAAACTACCAGACTTTTGAACCTGAGGGCAAGTGACGTCCTCAGAGCGTGTGCTCCTCCTCGCAGGCCAGAGGCAGTCCATCCCTGGCACTGAGGCTGGCGGGGGCGGGGAGGGGGCAGGACAGGCCTTCCATAGACTGTAACCCAGGCCCGAACACACACTCCAGCCATCTCAGAACCACTGGTGTGGCCTCTGACGTCAAACCTCAGCACTGTGACCCTTCAGATGCATGTTTCTGTGGCCGGGGGTGACCACGGACTTGCAAAGGCCATAATAACATGTCCCATTTCTCGTGATGGTCCGCCGGGCTGGGAGCCTCTGACATGAAATACTCAGTGCTGTGTCATCCCCTTAGGTAACTTGCTGATCCCTGGCAAAGGACACAGGAAGGAGGCTCGGGTGCAGTGCTCCTGAATCCTGGACTGAGGCGTAGGGCAGAGGTGGGAAGGCAGCTCAGCGGGAACTGCCTGGCATCTGACCTGCGGCTCTGCAGCTGAGGGAAGCCCTCAGAGGGAGGGCTGGGTGTGGTCAGCACTGGAGGGACCTTGGTATCAGTGGTTTCTGGGGCAGAGACCTGGGCTCCCCGCAGCTCTCCCCTGAGCCCTGTAGGACGGATTTCATCCCTATAGTGTTTCTCCCCAGGGGGTCCTTGGAGCAATTATTCATCCTGGTAATTAATCAGATATGAAACACCAGCAGAAGGTGACAAGGACCTCATTCTTGGGCCTCAGACACACTGGGGTGGTTCCTTCCTGGGAGGCTCTGGCAGGTGGCCCCACCCATCACCTGCACCCAGGGGAAAGGTGGGCGTTCCAAGGAACAGGTTTGGGTTATGAGCCTCTGAGAGGTGAACCAGAATAGAAGCCCAGCCAAGAGCCTCTTCAAAGCTGTGGGGGAATGAAGGGAAGAGAGGAAGTTACTGAGGGCCAGCCATGAGTGAGGCAGGGGGCAGATGTAAGCTCGTGCATGCCTGCAACAGCCTTGGGAACAGTACCACCATCCCATTTCATAGAGGAGGAAACTGAGGCTCAGAAAGGTAAAGTAACTTGGTCAAGGTCACACAATTAGTAGGTGTGTGGCTCTGGAACCATGCTCTGTACCCACAGGCGACAGTGGGGGGTGGGGTGGGGGGAAGTATTCTTTAAACAACAACCACTAACAGAAATGTCCAAGTTCCAAGAATTAAAGTGGCCTCAGTACCACATGGCTCATTGTTTCTGAAATCTTGGTAGGATCCAGCCTAGTGGAAAGTCCGACCCTTGTTCCCTTCCCAGCCTCACAGGCCAAGCTCAGATCAGCAGCCACCCCAGCCCTTGATTTCCTGCCAATCCTAGGTTGACCCTCCCTGGGATGTCCCCTAATGCACTTGTCTGGGGCTTCTCTTGAGTTCAGGAAACTCCACAGGACACAGCTGAAGCTGTGCGGCCACCATACGCGTGCCGAGTCCAGAGAGAACAAAGTGGGGGTTTCCCAGGACTCCATGAGTGCAGGGTCTTTCTCTTCCTCTTCGCTGGCTCTCTCTGCCCAGTGTTCCCCCTCCCCCACCTCCAGGAACCCTCTCAAGGCCGGGGGCAGGGGACTCTCAGCCATTAGTGGGCGGTGAGCTTCCCGGGGCTGGCCATTGACAGGGTTTCCCCAGAGCAGCCGATGAGATCATCTGCCATTTCAGGCTCGGCTGAGATTCTCGGGCACAACAAAGCAGGCCCAGGAGATATCCTGCATGACTCATCGGTGGGCCACGCACCAGGGGCTTCCGGCCCTCAGGAGAAACCAGACACAGAGGACCATTGTTTGCCCCGGAAGCCCCCACTGGCACCGCAGGCTCAAAGGGGTCGTTTGTGTTTTCTCCTTGGTTCTCTACAACTATAGTCCTTTGGAAGGTGCGGGTCCACCAGGCGGCCTGGGTCCCTGCAACAGGAGGAGTCAGTATCCTGTCACCCACACATCAATCCCATAAGAATCCCCCCAATACGGGACTGAGGCCAGGTCTGAGAGGCAGCTCTGATGACGCTTATGTAGGGCAGATGCTTTGCCCACACTCAGAGAACAGACCCAAGGGGCTGGCACATAAGGCACAGGGCCTGGTGGCCTGAGCTGGGCAGAGCTGGGAATAAAGACGACAAGGCTGAGTGACTGCCCCAGGTACAGACTAAACTGGTGCCCTTAGTAAATCTCAAGGGGAAAAAAGCAAAAAACAAAAACAAAAACAAAAACAAAAACCCACACAAAAAACAAAAAACAAACAAAAACAAACAAAAAAACAAACAAACAATGGACAAAAACCAACAAAAAAAAAATTCACAGGAAGCAAAACCCAGATGACTATTAAGTTCATGAAGAGGTTGTAAGCCTCACTAATTATCAGGGAAATGCAAATTACAACAAGGAGGTACTATGTTACACCATGAGATTGGCCAAAATTACCAAACTGATACTATCAAGGGCCAGCAGGGTGGGAAGAGGGAGCCCTCAGGGGCTACTTGTGGGAATGAACACCACGTAGGCAGGTGATGAGTTTTTATTGAAAATCATTATGTCAATTCAGTGTGTATCGACCTCTGAACAGGAATCCTGCTCCTGTGGAAACCAGTCCCAAAGTACTGGATGAGGCTCAGGATAGCACTGCAGAGGACCCCTCCCCAGGTAAGGGCCCCCCCCCTACCCACACATTCCCCAGCATGCAGGCTTTCTTCAGAAAAACCTGGAACCCTGGAAACCAGGTCTCAGGGAGGGCCTGCACCTGCTGTCCTGCCTGCAGCTGGCCACTGTCCAGCTGCTGACTTTGGCCGTTGAGGGCTTGGATTCAGGACTCTGACCCTGAAGAAAGCAAGACACCTCACTCTCTTTCCAAGCTCCAGGTTGACATCTCGACCCTTCCAACTCAATATTGGCTTTTTACTTCTTGGGAACAAATGACCACAAATGTGGCAGCTTAAAACACCCCTTTATCATCTCATCTCACAGTTGCTGGGGGTCAGGGATCTGGGGACGGCTTAGCTGGGTCCTTTGCTCAGGGTCTCACAAGGCTGTAATCCAGGTGTCAGAGGGACAGTATCATCATCTGGCGGCTCAACTGGGGAAGAATCTTCTGAGTTCAGGCACTTTCTGGCAGCTTTAGGATGGAGACCCAGCTCTTTCTGACTGTCAGCTGGAGGCCATCCCCATCCCCCAGTCGAGACCTCCTGTGGTTCTTTGCCAGGTGGGCTTCCTTGACATGGCTGCTTATTCCTTTTTTTTTTTTTTAATTCTTTTTAATGCTTTATTTCTAGGAGAGAGAGAGACAGCGTGAGCAGGGGGGTCAGAGAGAGAGGGAGTCACAGACTGAAACAGGCTCCAGGCTCTGAGCTGGCAGTCAGCACAGAGCCTGACGCGGGGCTCAAACCCACGAACCGCGAGATCGTGACCTAAGCGAAAGTCGGACGCTTAACCAACTAAGCCACCCAGGTGCCCCGACATGGCTGCTTATTCCATCAAGCTGGCAAGGATGGGCTCTCTACTCAGAGGGGGCCCAACCCCATGTTTAAAGGGTCTCATCCAACTAAGGCAGCCCTACACAGAATAATCTCTGTTTTGATTAACTCAAAATCAACTGATGTGGGATCTTAATGACCCCTGCAAAAATCCTTTCATTTAAAAAAAATTTTTTTTAATGTTTTATTTATTTCTGAGAGAGAGAGAGCGTGAGCAGGGGAGGGGCAGAGAGAGAGGGAGACACAGAGTATGAAGCAGGCTCCAGGCTCTGAGCTGGCTGTCAGCACAGAGCCCGATGTAGGGCTCGAACCCACGAACTATGAGATCATGACCTGAGCCGAAGTCAGTTGCTTAATCGACTGAGCCACCCAGGCACCCCTGCAAAAATCGTTTCAAATTTGCCATATACCATAAGCTAAGAGCAAGTCACAGGTCCTGTCCATACCCAAGGGGAGGGAATGTAGACTGAACATAGGGCGGGAAAACATGGGGCCACCCCAGGGTCTGTCCACCACCTGTTCTGTCCTCGTAGAGGAAGGCTCCTCAACAGCTGAAGGGAGTTGAAGCCTCAGACTGCACAGAGCAGTGCAGGGTGGGACAGGGCAGGGGTGTGGTGAGGGGGGAGGGCTGACAGATGTGGTACTGGGGTGTTTGGCTGCCTGGGGTGTGGAGGATGCTAGGTGAGAGGGAGGGGTGGGAAAAGACGTCCTCCAGAGGACTGGCCTCTCAAGCACCATAAATAAGTGAGGACAGGGTGGGCACAGCAGGCATGGTGTGCTTTGCAGGGGCCCTGGGATGGCCTTTGAATTTCCCCATTTCCAACTGGGAGGGCCCCAGAGACAGGCATCTCTCTCCTACACATGTCAGTCCCTTAAAGTGTAAGCTTGAGCTCTGCCCCCACTGTCCTTGCTCTCAGGGGACCCACGGCTTTATTGGGCACGTAAGAGGTCAGCTAAGGGGCAGATGGAAGGGCACCGTATGTCCCCACAAAGGGACAGTGGGGGATTGTCAGCCTGCTGGGCTCAGCTCATCCTGCTCCTGGGAGAAACATTGTCAAATGGGAACAAGCTGGGCTCCTCCCACTGCTGGGTCCAAATCTGGCAGGGAGCCTCTCAGAGGGTCGGAACCTCCAGTGCCTGTCCTGGGAGCCCAGGCTTCAGGACTCCATGTCTTCCTGAAAGACAAGGCTCAAGGCACTGGTGGCCCTAGGCAGGCATGAGCCCTTGAACCTGAGACCCTACCCAGATGTCCTGCCCCTCTCCCTGCCCACTTCCTGAGAAATTCTCCCCATTCTGCCACTGCACCTTGACCACCTTCGATCCCTCTGTACCTGCCAAGCTGTGGGCTGGATAGGGCACCTGCCTCCACCGATCGAGACAATGAGGAGCCCCAGCTCTGTGCCACTGACCAGGCCCTGGACCTCAGGCCTGCCTCAATTTCCCCTCACATTCTGTTCTACCTGCCACTCTCCCCTTAAACTGAGTGCTCCCAGGACCAGCTCTCCCACCCAGAAAAAACATCCTTAGTCACTCTTCAGCCTCTGCTCATACCTTAATCAAGCAAGGATTCTAGAGAGAGGCGTATGCAGTCAAAGGCAGGGCCTGGCACTATGGATAACCTCTCTGAGCTGTGCTGGCCTTGGCACACGCTGGTCTGTTGTACTTGGCCTTTATATGCAAACCACAGAAACCAGCTTTGGCTAACTTACTTAGAAAACGATTTTAGCTGAAGAATATTGGGCCACTCATTCTGGGTTATCAGGAAGGCTGGAGAACAAGGGAGGTGAGGCCAGTCGGACAGCGTCCCCTTGGGGACAACGTGCTAGCACCTGCCATCCCTGGAAGGACCCTGCTGGATTCTCCAGTCCTCTGAATCTCTTCCTAAAGCCTCGCAACCCTCCCTCCAGGTTCAAAGCCCCAGGGACAAGGGTTCAGCTGATCAAGCACGAGTCCCAGCCACCACTCTGGGCAAGAAGGGAGGAGGGGACAGCAGCTCCATGTCATCTTCTGTGGTGGAAGAAGAGGGGCTCCCCTTCCTTGGGAGTTGCCCAGCGGAGGAAGGGAGTGGCCACCACACTCTCAGGTTAGCTCCCCTGTCATGGCCATCGTGACACCTGAGCCCAGCACTGCCGGTACGCACCAGGCCATGCAGGAGAGGTTGAGGCCTCTCTGACCTGTCTCAGGGCGGCTGGAAGACACGTCACTCTTTGGACCTGGCCAGCACACTGTTCCATATAGGTTGACGGCGAGCAACTGTGCCTTGTTTAGTCCCAGAGCTGGGCCCCCCACCAAGCTGCTCAGGTGTCTGTTTCAGGCCAAAGGTCCTGTGTTTCCTATTCGTGATCCGTTACTTGGGGTTCCTGACTCTCCATATTTGGTACTTGGCTCACTAGCAAAACTAGTGTTTTGCTCCTCTAGCAAATGTCCACCCTCAGAGCCATTAAATGGGGGATTTATTTTGTGATTTTAAAAGATTCCCTATAAAACGGTTTGGTGGCCCCCAACAAGGACCCAGAGATGTGTCCCCAGAGAATCCCAGGCCTAGGCTGGGCCAGGCAGGGCGTGAGTGGGTGTGAGTAACCTGCGGTTGCAGCCCCCCAATTAAAAATAGGCAGCGTCCTGCAGGACAGCCTGGGGGCCGGGAGGACAGGACCCCCTGGCCTGGCCCAGGTGGCAGGAAGACACGGTTCTCGCAGTCCTGGATCTGGAGGCTTCGCTCCTCCCCCACTGCTCAGCGGATGGGCCTGGGGAGGCCTGGGGAGCCCATCCTGCCACGGTTCTGCTTCCAGACTCCTGCCCCTGTGGATACAACGTGCTTGCTCCAGCGATCTGAATACTGGCCCTGAACATGGAATGGGGTCTCTGAGAGTCTCCTCAAGCTCACAACCGCTTCCCAACACCAGAAGGCTCTGGGGGTCTGAAGCGGAGGAGCAGAGCCAAGAGGCTGTGACAGTGAGAGCTCATTCCTTCAGATTCCATCCAGACCTGAGTTGCAGCTCAGACGCTCTGAGGTAGCAGAGGCCCTCTAGGGCGTCCAGGCTCATCCAGCTAGCTGCCCACCTTAGGATGAGGAATTTGTCCTCCGAAAGAGAGGATCAGATTGCACATTCCTGAGGCCTGAGTCACTCTGGTTCCGGTTTGGCTTCAGGAATGTGTTTATGCTCACGCTGGGAGCCAATGCTGAGGGGGCTGCACACACCGTAGTTCACTCTATGTCGGCCTGGCTCGGGGCGAGAGATGAGGGGCCCTCGCAAGGACGAGGGGTCACAAGGCTGTGACCTCTGGAGTTATTGCGATGTGGTTCTGTCAGGGGCCCAGAGGACCAGAGAAGGAAAGGGCCAGACTCCATCAGGAATCAGAGCCTCTCCCTTGTCCAGAATTGGCTTTAATTTGATCCCATGGGATGAAGAGTGGAGAAGGGCCAGTTCAAGCAGGGGTCCCTTCTAGGGACCCTGGGAAAGGGACTTGGTTCCTCACCACCTCCTTCCAGGAAGGACAACCTCCTAGAGGGCTCAGAGGGTTTGGTGAGGCTCCGGCTGCTTGCTCCTGGCTCCCTTTCAGAGTCATGGCTGTGAATCCTAGCCCCTAGCCCCTGCTCCATCCAGGGCTCTCTGTTGAGGTGGTTCTTTTCCGTCCCCAGCATGGGCCACCCAGCGATGGAGAGAGCCCACACACACCTCATTAAATTGGCTGCTATCTCCGAGGGCATATTCAGTCAGCCATGGCGCCAAGCCCTTTGCTCTGTGTGACCCTGTGCCCTGGTTTGCCTGGGACAGTCCTGAGTTGCTGGGCAGTTATTAATAGCATCTCTTTTCCCTCTCAAAAGTGTCCCGGTTTGGAAGACAAGTATATATTCACCTAATTTTATAGATATTATTTTATTGAATCCCCACAGTGCCCTTCAAGAGAGGCACTGCTAATAGCCCCATTTTATGATACTGAAACTAAGGCTTACGGAAGAGAAGCAACTTGGCCAAGGCCAACCAGTTGGAAGTGGCAGATCCAGAAACTGTTAGGGACTTCAAAGCCCCTTGGCTTAGCCACAATACCAAACTTCCTCTCCGAAAATCCTTTGATGCTTTGAAGGACTGAACATCTAGTGTCTCCAAATAGTAGAGAAATAACAATTAAAGTCCTGGAGTTATCTTGGCTCCCCTCCCAGCCCCACACTTTGGCATGTTGTTCCCTTTTTGAGAGACAGCATGCACAACCCTGGTTTGTTCATGGGCAGCAGAAGCAACTTAGTCATCAGATGAACGAGCCTCATCCCACCTACTGTGTGCCAGGAGGTGCGGCTCCTCCTCACACCAACCTTGCAAGCTGGATGTTACTGTCCTTCCACAGAAAGGAAACTCCCCAGGACTGTACAGCTGTGAGGGGGTGGAGCTGGGGTTAGGACAAGATGATCCCAGCTCTGAGCCAAGCAAACTCTCCACGGTATGCCATTTTGGTTGCATGCACTACAGAAGGTCAGCAATGGGTTGCTGTTTGAGCTGCCAAGGGAATGAGGTTCCAAGGGGTTCGTGACAGAGACAGATGGCTAACCCACATTATGGGCTCAAAGACCTTTGAGGCCTCCAGGCATGTGGCTACCAAGGAGCCAGGACCATCTTGCCCAAGAGCACAGCAATAAGCCCTGTGAGCTGATCTAAGGCCCCTACACAGACGGTCTTCATTTGCAGATACATCACATTTAAAGATTTCCAGACAGCATCTTCATTCTCTGGGGGGAAAGATCAGACGACATTCAGAGCAGAGCACATTCACCTTGGAGGAGAACAAGACATTTCTAGAGCCCAAATCTCCCCGCTCCAGTTTCCCCAGCCAGAGATCATCACACTGTGAGAGCCTCTTCCCACCTCAACACGCCAGTCCCGGGGGAGGGGGAAATAAAAGCAAGCACATTCCAGATGGTCCAGGGAAAAGGGGATTTGGGAAAAGGATGTTTGTTCAAAATTTACCAAAAATAGAGAATCAAGAAGAGGAAGAGGCAACCTCCTGACCCATTTAAAAAGCTATTTCCCAGGAAGGACTTTCTAAGCAATGGACAATATCACAAAAGGAATAAGGCAGTGTTTTTGACAATGTAAAAATATAAAGCATTGATAAGTTAAATACCATCAAAAACAAAAATAAAAGGAGGCAACACACTAGTAAAACACATATGCCACAAATGTCACAACGGCAACATAAAGAGAGCTCGTAAGATGATTTTTTTAAGTAAACACATCAAAGCCGTGTTAGAAAAACAGGTGAAAAAAGCAGAGAATTGACCCCCCCCTAAATTTTAAATGGCGTAATAATTGTGAGTATTTTTGTTTCATTGATAAGCATGTAAGTTATAATTTTGCAATTAACATTATTTGCCTTTTAGAGAATAGAATTTGCTTTATTGGTATTGCTACCAGCTGGTGCAGACCCAGACACTGGCCCACTCAGACCTCAGCTGAGGGTGACATAGAAGTCAGGGACAGCCCTTCTAGAAATACTTTGGCAGAATGGGTCAAGGATATTTAACAAAAAATAAACGCCTTGGAATTTTCTCTGAGGAAATAATTAGAAGTTCAAACAAAAAATCATGGACAAAGATGATCAATAAAGGGACCGTTGAGCAGACAAAAAAAAAAAAAAAAAAAAGGAAGCCCAGCTACTCCAAATAGGGGAGAAAGTATTGTATATTGTAATACCGTTATATAGGTTGCACAGCCCCTTAAAATGGTGTTTTCGAAGAATGTTCATGCAAAGCAAACAGAACCATAAAATACTATTGAGCAAATAGTACAGTTGTAAAGCAATTGTATGATCCTGATTAAAATAAAAAATATTTTTATTTATTTTTGAGAGAGAGAGAGACAGAGAGAGAGAGAGCGGGGGAATCAGGGCACAATCAGGGGAGGGGCAGAGAGAGAGGGAGACACAGAATCTGAGGGAGGCTCTAGGCTCTGAGCTGTCAGCACGGAGTCCAACACAGGGCTTGAACCCATGAACTGTGAGATCATGACCTGAAGTAAGACACCTAACCAACTGAGCCACCCAGATGTCCCTGTAGGATCCCAATTTTAAAAAGTTTATATACATATGTGAATGACCCGGTTATGTAGAAACATGATGATTGTCAACCAGGTACATCCATGGCGGGGACAGGAAGTCCTTCCCTCAGGGTGTGTGAGCCGGCACCATCCCCCGCCCTCCAGGGATGTTAGGCATGTCAGGAGACATTAACTTTCCAGAGGATGGAGGTGAGGCTGGGAATGGGGAAGGAACCTGAGGGAAGGTCCAGAGCAAAAGGGTCTGGAGAGCAGAACATTTAGGTGCCACCAATAATGGCAAGTCAGAGAGTGTCAGGGCCAATGGGCCAAGAATATAACCACAATCTGAGTCCAGATGACAGCACCAAGAGCCAGTCCCGGATCGGCTCTGCGGACTTGAGCATCCTCAAGGATTGGTGAATCTGCTGTGTGGGAAGCCACTACCACTCGGAGTCAGAACTAGGTCAGCCTCTGTCTTTGCCCTAAGTCACCACGTGATCCTAGCGAGACTCTGAGCTTCTCTGGCCTCCGTTAGCTCCTCTCTAAGACTGGGTGTTAGTCCACCCCTTGCCTGCCTGTTTTGAGGACGGAAGCAGGGCTGTGTAGACATGTACCTGGATCTGTATAGATCCCTGCAGTTATCAGAGGGAGGGTGCTGATCCCAGGACTCAAATAGCCCCGGGCCCCTCCAAAGCCAGCTGCTTCCTGGAGGCCTCCCCTTTCCACAAGCCCCAGGCCAGCCTCTCCTGCACCCCTCCAGCACTTTCTGCCTGACCACACAGATCCTTAGTCTTCCTCTGGGTCCCCAGCTGTTTCATGTGTGAGAAGCTTGTCTTTGCATTTACACTGGCAGGCGGTTGGCTACTAATGACTCCCCTTCATTGTGCCCCAATCTGTGTTTGGAGAACAGTGTCCTTGGTGGTGGCTCCGAAATGTTTCAGAATGTTTTTGGACGAACGGAGCTCCTCTCCAAGGGTGATGGGGTGGTGTATTCGGCAATTGGATGCCTGTTCTGCTCTGGCTCCCCCTGGAGGAGGGGGTGCATACTGCCGCAGGTCACTGGCGGGCGTTTAGAGACCCTGGAAATCCACTGAGGGACAAGGGTCTTGCTGGGGGAGGGGAGGGTGTTAGATCCGGCCACTGAGGCTGGAGTGCCAGGATGGGCTGTGTTACTGCAAAGCTCTCTTCCAATCCAAAAGCATCAAGTTTCCAGATTGTTAAGTACCTGCAACCTTGAGTTCAGAAGATAGAGAATTCTAAGCGCTGTAAAACCTAAGATTCTGAGTGGGCGTTTCCAGGAACACATCGGCAGCCCTCCTCCACAGAGGAGCACAGCCCACTCAAACCGGTGGGGGCCCTGCCTCCACCTGACTTTAGGCAAGCCGACACTGCTTCCCAGAAGTCTCGTACACTCGTACAGCGATCCTGTCACCAGAAAGCCAGGGTTGAGTTCTCCAAGGGGGAGGTGCTAAGTAGTCATCTAAAAGCAGGGCCTGTGGAAATGCAACAAAACTCAGTATGTTTTGTCTGGAGTGTGCCCTCCCAGGCACCTTCTCAGACATCTGCAGTCCCCGGCCGGGTCCCTGGGAAACTCGTGAAGGACTTGAGTCCTTGCCCTGGGACAGGCCCCAGCTTCTGTGAAGGAGACATTTCCCAGGGCCCCAGAGTTGTAACTGTCCTCCTCACCATGGTGACAAGGGTGGGGACCGCCACCAGGTGTGTCCCTGCATCTCTGTAGCTGAGTTGCTGTGTTGCAGTCCCTACAGGGAGGCTGGGTTCACTGGGGCGGAGGGGCCTTGAGAAAGACAGAGCCGACCAGCCCCTGCACAGCCTCCCCGCAGCGTGTGGCTGCCCGAAGGTGCGAAAGCACAGCCTGACCACAAGCCGGGCCCTGGGAGCAGCAAGGGGTGGCTTCCTGGCGGAACTGGTGAGCTCATCGGTTCCTCTGACTAACGTTCAGGCCAGAACATTCTCGATGCCATGGAACCCTTGGGTTTGTCCCCTGTCCCCACCCTTGCCTGGTACAGCAGCCCAGAGCTGCCTGGAGCAGGGCTCTACCTTCAGGGCCAGTGGGAAGCAGAACTGGGGAGTTGCCGTGACCTTGAGGTTAAGCATGGGCGTTAACCTCTCTGAGCTTGGCACTTGAGGGCTCACCTTTGACACGACTGCCTTCTCCCAGTTACTGTTCCACTGCCTTGGACCTCGGTTCCACCAACTCCACAGTCCAGCCCAGCACTGAACTGGGTCAGGAACAGGTCTCCCCCCAGCATTAGTACAGAGGCCAGGCAGGGGCCCTGCAGGCTAAAATGCCCCTGTAGATGGGGCAGAACATCCCTGGGCTCAGGAAGTCTGGCTCTGGTCACTGAAGGGCCAGAGGGAATGGTTGCTTTCCAAACCAAGAGCCCATGTGGATCTGAATACATTCACCACAATTACACACAGTCACCTCCCCAACTTGGATTTCATATGTATGTATTTTTTAAATGTTTATTTATTTTTGAGAGGGGGGAGGGACAGAGAGAGAGAGAGAGAGAGAGAGAGAATCCTAAGCAGGCTCCACCCTTGCCATGGAGCCCAAAGCAGGATGTGATCCCACAACTGTGAGATCAAGACCTGAGCCAAAATCAAGAGTCAGATGCTTAACCAACTGAGTCACCCAGGAGGACCGTATCTATATGTTTTTGTCACTAAACAAAAACCAGTAGGTCCCAGTGACTCTCAGTTCACTGTGTCCCAGGTACTGTGTCCCAGGTACCTAGTACAGACTTATCATCCACTCCCTTCACACACACACACACACACACACACACACACACACACACACATTAACCCCTTAGCTGCTGCAGGACAGGGTCCCATGAGTGAAAGGGCTCCCATGGTTGGCCCGGAGGAGGACCTCTGGGAGGAGCGTTGCCCTCATGCTCTAGCCTCGGGTAGTCAGAGAACTGGCTAGTAAGTACTATGGCCTGTCAGCTATGCAAGAGGGGCAGCATGAGCTTGCCTGAGCAGGAAGCCCCTCCCTCCAGCTGTGTGGTCACTGCACAAGAGAACCAATGTGCTCACCAAGAGTCCTTCTACCAGAGCACTTACTTCCTGGTAAAAGGCCCATACAGGGGGGCTCTGACACCATGCTTTGGAGCCCAGGCCAACTCTAGGATCCATACAGCTCACAGCTGGGGAGGAGGAATATGGGGAGAGGGGACTGAAGGTCTCCTGCCCCAGATGTGTCAAGAGAGGTGGCTGAAGCTCCTGTGGGTGCTGGAACCCCAACGGGACCAGTGGGTCCCAGCAGCTCTCAATTCACGGCTGTATCCCTGGTGCCTGGTACAGGGTCGGCACTTACTCAACATCTGAATGAGGCTGATGCATCAGAGGCCATCCAGGTCTCAGCAGTTCCTAGGCTGCCCTTGCTGGACTCCTCATTCCTCTCCAGGTAGACAGATGGGCATGCTGAGGCAGACGCCAGGAAGCCGGGCGGCTCTGGCACTTTTGCTTGGGTGGCGGAGGGCTTAGGTTCTGGACTCTGTGCATGTCCTTGGCTCCAGGCTTGAGCCTAATCCTCATTCTCTGTATCCTTCTCCATTCCAGCTTGCCTGAGGGCCCCCCTTCTTCCCAGGACTCCAAGGGGACACCAGTGGCAAGCGAGTGGCATCCTCCATTTCTTCTTCACTGAGGCTGGGTGCCACCTTCACTGGCAGATGGATGGGGCGCACTGGGGTAACTGGACCACCCTGTATTTCTAGATTCAGAGCCAATCAGGTATGGCTACAGCTCTGGCACTGATGTACCGACCTCGGTGAACCTTGGAGGACTCTGTGAAAGGCAGTACTTTGTTTCCACGTTGCATTTGAAGTGCAGAGGGATGAAGTTTCTGGGCCAGGATGCAGAGCTTGTGTTTTTCCACATGGCCACCCAAGGTCCCACCCTGCCCCTCAGCCCCCTCTCTCCTGCATTACATGATACTCCCAGTGCAGAGGCTCTGACTACTGGCAAGCATGGCCTCTTCGAGTAAGGGTGAGCCCTCAGGAGTAAAGCCAGGCTCAAGGCCAGGACACAGGGGAAGGGTTGTCTCCCTGAAGCGGGGAGGGGTGCCTGAAACCAGCCAGCCAGGCGTGGATAGTTTAAAGCTGCTTTCACGATGCAGTGGGTAGAATCAAAGGCTGTCCCAGCCACTGAAGAGGGACATCTCCGTACATGTCCACGTCCCCGTGATGCCACCTGCCCACAGGAGCTGTCAAGGGAAGAGAAAACTTCTGTCATCTTCTGGACACCCTTCTCTTGCTTTACAGAAACAGGACCAAGTCTCTCTTGAAGCTGCCCTTCACCAGGTCACAAAAAGCCTCAAACATGAACATGACCAGGAGTCCCCAGAAAGCCTCAGCTGCTCAGACACTGGGAGCCCCGAGAATCAGAAGATGCTTAAGGATTTAATGCCAGGTTTTGTTGTCAGACTTCTGTACCAGCCACGCTTGTGGTCCACTGCCTTCTGGCCCTTTGGAGCCCGTTGGATCTCGTCTGAGATTTCTGAGCAGGTGCACAGCTGTAGGCCACTGTCGGGGAGGCTATGAAATCCAACAGCATCTGGCAGGCTCAAGGGGAGGCATTTCAACGCCACCTCCCACAGATGGTCCAAGGACAGCATCGCCCTGGCCTGAGGCCGCACACTGTCGGAGGCTCCAGGGGAGGATCCCTCCTCTAGTCTTCCACCTCCTGTGGCCCCAGGCATTCCTTGCCTTGTGGCTGCATCCCTCCAGTCTCTGCCTCCACCTGTACATGGCCTTTTCCTCTTCTCCACCACCATCCTCTCAGGGTCACTTATAAGGATGCTTGTCATTGCATGATCTCATGTCATGATCCTCAATTACATCTGTAAAAACAGCCTTTTCCAAACAGGGTCCTGTGCACAGGTTCTGGAGGGTTAGGATGGAGACAGAGCACAATTCAACCCATGGCAGGTGATTACATTACACACTGCAAGTCTACACTGGCCGGTGAGACCCTGTGGGGTCTGTCCTCCATCCAAACTCTGCATCTCCTACCTCACGGCCCCCCTACCTCAGCCTACCACGGTCCGCTCATGCACCCCACTCCCGCTCCAGGGCCTCTGCTGTTTTCTTGCTCCCAAGGCTCTGCAGGCGCTGGCCCCGCTGCCCAGGAGGGCTACCCCCCAGTCATTTCCTGGGGATGAACGCGGCTCTCCCCATCAGAGACAACATTCTTCAGGTTGTCATTCTTCCAACGTGGAGGCTAACCGGGCCACCACCTTGTCTAAAGCACCTTGATACTCTCCCAAGCACTTCCTGTCTGTCTCCTGCTGTGTCTTTCCCCAGCACTTATCACCATCGAATTACATGCATTTTCCTCCTTTATCTGGTGTGAAGTCTGCCCTCTGCTAGGAGGCAGGGGTGTTTCTGTTAGCTCTGCTCACTGCTGTGTCCCAGCATTTGGATGCCTGGGGCTAGTCAGCCTTGGTTGAATGAATGAGAATGAAGGAAGGAAGGAAGGAAGGAAGGAAGGAAGGAAGGAAGGAAGGAAGGAAGGAAGGAAGGAAGGAGGCTTTCTCCTCACAGCTGCGGGATGTGCACACGTTCCTTCCTGTGGCTGGTCTCCTGTTTCCTCATCTCTAAATCCAGGCACTGGGAGACACCACGGATAGCTAGAACAGGTTTCTTCTTCTGTATTGACTCAACTAGCTCTCTTGTGGCTGCCTGGAGCACGGAGCTGAGAAGGATTCTGAGGTTCAGTCCAGGGTTACAAGGAAAGCAGCACGTGGTCAGTGAACGATGTCTGTGGCAGGGATGGGGAGGAGAGTGAGAGCCAAGGTGGGTGAACGCTCAGTGAGATGACATGTGAGCGTGCTTCAGGCCACAGGTCTACACGTGTCTGTGGATGCCCACGGTAGCCCCAGAATCCTCGCTGAATGTGGTTGGTGACTATGAGGCAGCCGGTGTGAACTGCTGGCTGGGGAGTCCTTGGTGACTCAGTGCAGAGGCTGCTCCTTTTCTAGGCTGGGGTGGGGGCCACAGGAGAGGGAGCCAAGAGCCCCGCACTGCACTTTGACTCTGCCGTAACTGTGGTGCTTGCTGGTGGAGGCTGGCTTCTGGCCTGGGGCTCGGATCTACAAGGCTGTGGCCCTGTGCCCTCCATAGCTGTCCTTAGGACAGAGGTAGAGCCCAGCATATCCCTTCTGGGAATGCTGGGAAGACTTTTCACAGCCAGAGCCGCCGGATCAGCATGAGTGCCTTGGGAGGAGGTGCCCCTACATGACCAGGGCCTCAGTTTCCCATCTGTGAGGGAGGAATCCACAAGCTGTCGACTTTTCAGGTGGGGCCGGTGTCAGATGTGCCCCGCAGAAAGGCAATGGCCGAGTGGGTGAGTGGCAACCACATACCCTGGGGCAGAGCTGTGCCCACCTGGAGGATGGGGCTCCTTTTTCTAATTTGCACAAAGGTGCCCTGTAGACCAGTGGTAGCTCTGGGTTTTCATATCATGCCGAGCCATTAGCTTCATCACTGCAATTCTTCATGCTCTCAATGAGGCAGGTAGACCCAGGAAGAGAGAATCATTCCCTGTGGCGTCAGGAAGGCTTCATGGAGGAGGGAGGGTCTGTAGCAAAGATTGCAGCCACAGCCCACGTCTGGCAACTGACATCCCCCAGGGGGACTGCGGCCCACTCTGTGCTGCGGCCCTTCCCAGCACGGTTGTTTTCTTTCCTAGTTCTCTATTTTTGTTCCTGCGACTCTTCTGTGACATCAATGCAAATGAGGCGACACACACAACAACTTCAAAGCCAAGGAAGCCTGGGGCCAGAACTGTCCCCACGGGGCCCTGCTGTGCTGGGAAGCTGGGCAAAGTGGTCCCTCAGTGCCCACCCTCCAGCACTCAGCTGGCTGGGGGGTCTTTTCAGGGCCCAGAGTTCTCTGAGTGGCCCAGAAGAGGTGGTAGCCAGGAGGCAGTGTTCTGTGCTAACTTACAAGAGCTTCTAGCATGGCTTATGGCTGGAATTGTGTGTGTGTGTGTGTGTATGTGTGTGTGTGTGTGTGTGTGCGCGTGTTTTAAATCTCTGGGAACTTAATTTAAAGGTTTTCCTGTGTGGTGACGCCCCAGAATATAAAATGGAGAAAGTGGCCCTACCCACTTTTTGGGGGGCCCCGAAACACTTTTTGGGCCACCAGTAGTTTGAAAACTACTGACCCACAAGATGTGACCCAAATGGTTACTGCTCTTCATAATGATTCCCTCTGTCCACCCGGCACCTCTGCACAGCAGGTGGCCACAGCAGGTACTTCCTGTTTCTGTCCAGGCCCTCATGTGTTTTGACACTTTCTGCTTTGTCATCCTGGAACACGAATCTCTTTCCCTTTCTTCCCTCCTTCCCTCCCATTTTTCTCCTGGAAAAGTCCTAGTCAACCTTCAAGACCCCAGCTAGGATACCACATCCCCAAAGAGACTTAACCTTGATCTCTGTCTACCAGCCACCCACATACATAGACAACATGGTCCTTTCTTCCTCTCTCCATACTTCATCTCCCCACCCAAGCATCTAAGTATTCCTTCTACCGTGTTTGAAGTGCCCACTTCCCTGTTTGTCCCTACAAGTGTATGAGCTCCTTCACAGCCTGGTGTCTTTTCACCTCTGCCTTCCCTAGCCTGGGGCCCTATGCCCCCTCTGCCTCATAGAAGTGACTGATCAGTGCTGACCCAGGGCAGCCACAGGGGCTCGGCTCACTGGACCCTAGGTGGGATTTGGAGGTCCAACCCAGGGCCACTCCTCATGGCCACACAAAGTGGCTGAGCCTGCATCATTGCTAACCTCCACGTGAAATAGGCTAGGCTCTCTCTGTATTTATGGCGTGGACTTGAAGCACGGGACTTACAAGCTTTGATCAGTGTAAGGACCTCTGCCTTAGCTCTGGTCATTTCCCCCCAGCGCAGCAGGAAAGACGCACCTGCTCCAAGACTCTGGACTAAGAGGTCACTTCCTGGGCCAGGGTAACTGTGGCAGCATGATCCTGTTCCCCGTTCCCCCCAGCAGCCTCAGACTAGCCAGGTGTCCCTATAAGCTCGGATTTTGTCCAAATTTACAGTTTCAGGCTAAGGAAGGTCTTGTGGCAGTTTTCGAGCCTCAGTCAGATTTCCAGGTGACCTGGGCAGCCTGCCTCTGACTCACTGGGGGGCTTCTGCAAGCCTCTGAGGCGTCTGCCTCAGTTTTCTTGGCTGTAAGAGAAGGAAGCTGATTTAGGTGAAAGGTGATCAAAGCTGGGCTGTAGGAACCTTAGGAATTCCACAGACATAAGAGTACTTTTGCAGAGCAAACTACTTTGCCTGGAGAAAGCTCAATGCTTTTTTTTAAATGTCTGAATAAGATCTTTTTTTTGCCTGAGGAAAAAAAAAAGATTTTTACTGATTTAAAAAAAACCCTAAAAACTACTAGATATGATTTCAATGCATTTAGAAATCCAGATACTGTGTACTGAAATTCTAGGAGGTTCTCCAAAGATTGAGAGAAATTCCAGGGAAGAAGAGCTACTTTCTGTTTCCTGGCCGTAAACCACTGTGTCATTACACCATTACGAGATAGGGGTGCCTGAAAAGCCTCTTTCTTCCCTGTCTCCTGCTTTCAGTGTCAGAATTTTGCTCACATAAGACTGACTTCTTCAGATATATTGTGCGTTTTTTCTTCTTCAAATGTTTACTTACTGATTTTGAGAGAGAGAGAGAGAGCATGTGGGGCAGAGGGGCAGATGGAGAGAGAGAAAGAATCCCAAACAGGTTCCACGCCCAGCGCAGAGCCCTGCTCTGGCGGGGTTCGATCCCACGAACTGGGAGATCATGACCTGAGCCGAAATCAAGAGCTGGAAGCTCAGCTGCCCCTATATGGTCGTGCTCCTTAAACTCTTCCTTTAAACCTCTCTCCTCCTTCTCCAGGGGTTCCTGGGCTGGTCAGCAAGCTTCTCCCTGGTGTATGGGAGGGAGGGGTGGGGAGGGGAGGGCAGGGGGTGGGGAGTGGCTGGCATGAGGGGACCGGGCACAGGAAAGAAGCCTGTGTGAGCACCTGAAGCCTGGGTGAGCACTATCCCTCGGGGCCTGTGGCCTACTGGAGAGATTACTAAATTCCATAGGAAAAGTTCCTATGTTTCTGTTCGGGCTCCTGGCATCCAGTCCAGCCCGTGGCAGGGGCTGTGGGGATTCCGAAACAGGAACTGGGGCAAGACGATGGAGGAGCTGTCTCAGGCGGGGGCTGCCCGAGGACACAGCCGTGCTGGCGAGTCCCCCACTCCCTGCCGCCCCAGGCCCAGGGAACAGCCTCTCACGTGGGCAGTGCTCCCAGCCACAGCGAGCCACCTGGAGTCATGCGCAGCTGGCGGACTTGAGCCTACATCATCACAATCATCCTGAACACTCAGGTCGAGCAAATGGGATGTGAGTACTTTAAACCCAGATTCGGATACATTCCAAACTGGGAATCTGTCTCAGGGGAGACTACTGGGATCGCAGACAGAGGCCAAAGGACTTTTGAGACTTCTCTGCAATGTTCTTTTTTTTTTTTTTTTTGTCCCCAAGGAAAATGTATTCATGGGCTACTTGGGTAAAAACAATAAAAAACACTTTTTAAAAGGCCAAACTTAAAGAATTTACTTTGAAAATATCAGTTGTCTGACAATTGACTCCAAACATGTTCCCTTTTAAAGATGGGGGGAGGGGTAGGTTCAGACAGTGCTCCTGACTTGCTAAATGGTATGGAATTGCATCTGACTCCTTGGGCCTCAGTTTTTCCATCTGTACAATGGGGAGGTGGACCTGATCGTCTCCAAGGTCCTTCCAGCCCTGACATCAGGAAGCTTCACTGTGTGTGTGAGGCAGCAAACAGCCTGTCATCTGGGTTCCTCTGGGCCTTCTTGAGGTGGTGAGGGTTCACTTCAGATGCAGTGTCCTCTGAGATGCAAGCCCTTCAGAGGCTTGGATGTGGTCCCAGGGCAATGTGTGACAGTGGAGCACCCTGGGGGCTCTTTGGGCAGGTGAGCTGAGCTGCCTTCCTGGGGAGAGTTTGCCAGGCCTTAGAAGACCCCCGTTCAGGACAGTCAGGACAAACAGTGGCGTAGTGGCAAGGTTAGTCATGTCCCTCTCCGAGTTCAGGACTAAACAGCCATGACCTGTGTGTGTCGTTAAGACAGAGATGGTCTGGTTAGGGACATTGCCCCAGTGACCCTGCCCCCGGCACTAATCACTATGACAACAGCTCAATAGGGTCCCAGCAGCCTAAGAATCCTGCTTCACTGAGAGCGAGGTTGGCTGAGGTCAAAGAGGGATTAATAGAGCCCTGTTCTCATTAAGCCACAAAGCGCCATTATTACAAGGGGCAGTGGCCCTACCAGCAGATGCATCGTGTTTTCAAGTCACAGAGATCCCAGTACACCAAAGAGAATAGCTCCGGCATCAGCCTCAAAGTCACCCTGAGCCCAGAATCAGAGGAGGAGGAGGAAATGAGACATAACCAAATGTCCAGTAGATGGTTACATACAGCATGGTAAAGCCAAACCACAGACAGGCTCATTCACACAGCCATGCTGATTACATTACTACATTAAAGTCCTCACAATGCATAGAAACAAGGTTACAAAATCTGTCCCTAAGATGCCATTGTTCTTTCAAAAAACCGTGTGTATATATGTATACACAGTAAAAATACAGAAGAAAATCTTTTGAAATGTACCAGCGATTATCTCTGGAAAGTAGGATTATTGTGCAAGTTTTTTCTTTTGGTTTATCTGCATTTTTAATAAGGGAGATGTATTTATTTCTCTTACCTTTCTAAAAACTTTTCTTAAACTTCAGTACAGAGAATTAGAAGATGGTCATTCTTTCCCTCTGTGAACAAACTGTAGTTAACAAAATGCATGAGAGGTATTGATTTGGAGGGTCACGTTTTCTTATGAAGAATATTTATATTCTAATATTTATAATGTAATATTTTAGTAATTCAAGAACAACTTTTTAAAATTTTGGCTTAACCAGTATGTAAGTATATACTGAAAGCATATAAGAAAATTATTTTATACAATATTGCATATCTTCATGCCTTCTTACAATAGAGTGCAATGGAAAGAATTTATCAGGGGCACCTGGTTGGCTTAGCTGGTTGGGCATCTGACTTCGGCTCCTGTCATGGTCTCATGGTTCCTGAGTTTGAGCCCTGCGTGGGTTCTGTGCTGACAGCTCAGAGCCTGGAGCCTGCTTCAGATTCTGTGTCTCCCTCTCTCTCTGCCCCTCCCTTGCTCACGCTTTCTCTCTCTCTCAAAAATAAATAAACATTAAAAAAAGAACTTATCATTAGCTTTATCACTGTGAAGAGTCTGAATTCTACCATATTATGTAATAGGCTGCTCTTTAGGACTATTGGATGAGCAGAAGTATTCGTACCTGCAGTGAATGGCCTCAGATCACCCTACTTATTGACTATATAGACTTGCTTTGTGTAATTTTTCAATCTGTTCCATCCACTGCTGATAAACATCAGAATGAGCATCCCACCTGTAGCAACTCTTTTCCTGCTTTCTCTAATTTGGAGCTTCAAGTCTACTACCATCTTAGGGAAAAATGTAGATACTGCATTCTGTTAAAAGTATGAGTGGACTAAGAGAACATAGAGCTGGGTGAGGCCTCGAAGTGGAGGCTCTGATGAGCTGAGATGCAGTGGGAGGTGTTTGAAACTAATGGCTCTTGTAGGCTGGGGTTAAATCACGTAGCATCATGTAAGTCAGGTGAAAGAGTTTGGACTTTATCCTGAGGGCAGTTGGGAGCTATTGAAGAGTTTCAAGAACGGAAGTGAGGTGTTCACATTGGTGTTTTAAAAAGATTACGACAAGGATGATTTCATGTGTGGAGAAACAGCTGGCAGGAAGGGTTGAGGGTCTGGAAACATGAAGGGAAGGAAATTTCGTCTGTGGAAAGATAGTTATCGGGGACATTTATGTGCGTGTTCTCTTCTAGCTGATGAGCCCAAACACATTCTCCCTTTAAGAGGAGTCATAGGTGAAATTTCTTTCTGGTGTCTATGTCAGGAAAAGTGAGGCATCCCCTAAGCTATAGACATATTTTTATGTCATTGGCCTATCTTATAAATAATTGTATTTTCCTCCTTGCTTTGGCCACTAGGAAGCCCTGTTTATGTAATTTTATACACTGACTTTACTCTTCTCTCTGTGTCAGATGCATACTTTTGTTTTCCCTAGAATTCTTTATTTATCGTATCCTTCTTATTATATTATTTTAATTCCCATAAGTAGCATCATATTAATTTTGGATCAAAGTATAGTATCGTTAAAAAAAATCCTTTAGAAGTCCCAGCTTCAAAAAAACAGAAAAAGGATCAATAGCTTTTGCTATTTTGGTATGAGCATATTTCTCTATGTTAAATATTGCTTTTAAAAATAAGGAAGTCTATGACACCAAAAGCATAGACTACCAAAGAAAAGCTAAATAAATTGGACTTCATTAACATTTAAAACTTTTGTGCTTCAAAGGACACTAGCAACTGGGGCGTCTGGGTGGCTCAGTCGGTTAAGCGTCTGACTTCGGCTGAGGTCATGATCTCATCGCTGAGATCAGTGAAAAGGTCTCCCACAGAGTGGGAAAAAATGTTTGCAAATTCTATCTGATAAGGGACTCATATCTAGAATATATAGGAACCTCACAACTCAATTTTAAGTCAAACAATCCAATTTAAAAAATAGAGAAAGAATCTGAATTGACATTTCTTCAAAGAGCATATACAAACGGCTAATAAGCACATGAAAAGGTGCTCAGTATCATCAGTCATCAGGGAAATGCAAATCAAAACCACAAAGAGATATCACTGCATATTCATGAAGATGGCTATAATGAAAAGACAGATATTTACAAGTGTTGGGGAAGATATAGAAAAATTGGAGCTTTCATCCAGCACTGCTGGGAATGTAAAGTGTTGCATTTACTTTACAGTCTGGTAGTTCCTCAAAAAGCTAAACATAGGATTATCGCATGATTAGGCAATTCTACTATAGGTATATACCCAGGAGAAATGAAAACATGTCTACACAAAACTTGTATGTGAATATTCATAGCAGCATTATTCATAGTAGTCAAAAGGTAGAAACAATGCAAATGTCCATCAACTAATAAATGGATGAACTACTAATACATGCTACAACAAGAAAAGGTCTTGAATATATTGTGCTAGGTGTAAGAAGCAGGTAACAGGAAGCCATATCTTTGATCATTTCAATTAACATGAAATGTCTGGAATGGGCAATTAGATAGAAAATAGGAAATTGATTGCTCGAAGTTAGTGGGAGTTGGGGAGATTGGTACATGACAGCTGAAAAGTGTGGGGTTTCTTAGGTGATAAATATGGTTGTTTTTTGTTTGTTTGTTTTTTGTTCTTTTGGTGATTAAAATGTTCTGCAATTGATTGTGGTGGTGGTTGTGTAGCTCTGTGAATAAATAATAAGAACCACTGAATTGTATATTTTCAATACGAGAATTGTATGGTATGTGAATTACATCTCAACAAAGCTTGTTTTAAAAAACCTGGGAACTCGCCACGCTTGGCCTGCTCCGTAGACTGAGTGTTCTTGGCAAGCCAGGTCTACACAGCAGCAGAGATGGATTTCAAAACCAGTTCATCCACTTCCCAGCTGGGTAACCTTCTCCCACAAGGAACTTCACCTTCTTAAAAAGGAGATAGTGTTATTTGATGCAGGAACTAAGAATGCCAGCACCCAGTAGGGACAGAGCAAGCTGCTTTCCAGAGGACCCTCCAAAGCCGCCCCCTCTCCCCACCTTCCTAAATGATTGGAACTCACAGATTCTTCCTATGGGAATTCACTGTCATTGGCCTTGTTAATATTTAAATATCTAACTAACAATTCACCAGACTTTACAGGTCTGTAAAACTCAGAGAAGGGGCTAGAAGGCAGGGGTATAGCGGAGGCCACCTTTTCCATCCATTCCTGTTTCCCAGGAAGCCTGGTCCAGGGTGGGACTGGGATGGTCTGAGGGACGACTGTCTGCCCTTCAGTGGTCATTTAATTGCTTGACCCTTAGCTGAGGAATGAAGAGGTTTTCAATCTACACCTTGTGTCTCTCAGGCCCTATATAAGCTGCACTACTTTTTTTTTTAAGTTTGTTTGTTTAGTTATTTAGAGGAAGGGGCAGAGAGAGAGAGAGAGAGAGAGAGAGGGAGAGAGAATCTTAAGCAGGCTCTACACTGTCAACGCAGAGCCCGATGCAAGGCTCAAACCCGTGAGCCATGGAATAGCCTGGGCATAGAGTTCTGAGTCATAAAATTACAGAAAGTGGGAGGTCCTCTGGTGTTCCAGATGAGGTGACTGAGGCACAAGAAACAGAAATGGGCAGGCCCGGCCACAGGGGACTCCCCAGCCCAGTCCTCTGGAGGATTCGGATGTATTCAGTGACCCCTCTCTATGTGCTACATTTGGCTCACAGTTCAAGTGCATTCCCGCACTTACTCCTACCAACAAATGTACGAGGTAGATATTATTTCCCCTTCCAGAGACCAGAGCACAGAGACCTGCCCAAGGTTACTCAGAGAGTAAGCAAGCTCCAATTCAAATCCTGCCTTTTTCTTTCTTTTTTTTTTAATATTTTTTAAATGTTTTTTAAATTTATTTCTAGGAGAGAGAAACAGCGTGAGCAGGGGAGGGTCAGAGAGAGAGGGAGTCACAGACTCTGAAACAGGCTCCAGGCTCTGAGCTAGCTGTCAGCACAGAGCCTGACGCGGGGCTCAAACCCACGAATCATGAGATCATGACCCAAGCAAAAGTCGGACGCTCAACTGACTAAGCCACCCAGGCGCCCCAAATCCTGCCTTTTTTGATGCCAAACGATGCCAAAACCCATGCTTTTTCTCCTAGACTGGTCCCCCAGCTTTTCCTTTTTAGAAGTCAAGCAGATCATGGGGGAGAGGGGTCTTCTCTGCCCCCAACCACAAGAGGACTTTGCTCCAGACCCAGCATTTCCAGAGTTTGCTTGGGCCTCTCCTGGATGTTCTTGCTACCCTCCCGTCCTCCTCCCTCCCCACCTCGCTCACTTCTTCTCCCAGGTGCTCCATTCTCCCAGCCCAGTTCTGGCCCTTTCTCAACTTGGGAGCCTCGGTTTAGATTCTCATGGGAGAGTGAAGAAAGCATTGTGAACATCCCCAATCTAAGCTCAAGTCTGTCTCTCAGGATGCCTTTTGTTGCCAAGAAAAATGAAACAGATGTCTGGCAATAACTTCACAAGTTTCCTGCCAAACCAGAGGAGAGCTTGTCTTTGGTGTGGAAGCAGCCAAGAAAGACAAGTCCCAGCCCATAGCATTCCCAGGAAACACGCACACACAGATGGGCTTCTCAAACCCGGGAGGCCTGCATTCCAACGCATTCTCTGGGCAAGACTTCTCTATCAGCTGTAGAAACAGGCTGCCCCCTTCCTCCACCTGCCTCACACCATCCAGCCTCCACGCGCCCACCCCAACGAGTTTCCCCACCACCCCCTGTTCCTCACTATCTAGGGACTCTGTGGCCTCCTGGCCTGGCAGGCAAGGCTAGCTTCCTTGCTGGGCTTGTTTCCCGGCATGCCCTAGGCACATTTTTGTGTGTGTGAAAACACACTATATGTAAAATTGACCATTTTAACCATTTTAAAGTACACAACCCAGTGGTTTAGTATACTTACAATGTTGTACGCTCATCACAACTATCTGCCTCTGAACATTTCATGACCCCAAAAGGAAAGCCCATAGTCCTTAAAGAGTCACTCCTCATTTCTCCAGACCCCAACCCCTGGCAGCCACTAATCTGCTTTCTGTCTCTGTGGATTTCCTATTCTGGACATTTCATATAAACAGCATAACATTTGTTGTTTTTTTTTTTTTGCCCAGCTTGATGTTTTTTCAAGGTTCATCCATGTTGGAGCACAGATCAGTACTTCCTGTGTGGACGCTTTCTGGCTCAATGATATTCCACATTTTGTTTATTCATTCATCAGTTGATGGACATTTCAGTTGTTTCTGTCTGTGAGCTATTTTATGAATGGTGCTACCATGAATATTCCTGTGCAAGTTTCGTGTGGACACCTGTTTTGAATTCTTTGGGGCATAAGCCTACAACTGGAATTGCTGGATCATATGATAATTTTTTAACTTTTAGAGGAACGACCAATTTTTTTCATTTTACATTTCCAGCAGCAGTGTGAGAGTTCCAATTTCTCCATATCTTCACACACTTGTTATTTTTCCAGTTTAAAAAAATAATAAAGCCATCCCAGTGAGTGTGAAGTGGCATCTCATTGTGGAATGGATTTGCATTTTCCTCATGACTACTGGTGTTGAGCACATTTTCATGTTCCTTTGGCCATTTGTGTATCTTCTCTGGAGAAAACCTGTTAATGTCTTCTGGGCATTTTAAAATTATTTGTTTTATTTCATTGTTAAGTTGTTAAGAGCTCATTATGCATTCTGGATACTAGCCCATTATCAGATACATGTTTGGCAAATACTTTCTCCCATTTTCCGAGTTGACGTTACAGTCTCTTGATGGTGTCCTTTGAAGCATGAATGCTTTGGGGTGCCTGAGTGGCTCAGTTAGTTAAGTGCCCAACTTCGGCTCACATCATGATCTCACGGTTTGTGGGTTCGAGCCCCGCGTTGGGCTCTGTGCTGACAGCTAGCTCAGAGCCTGGAGCCTGCTTCAGATTCTGTATCTCCTTCTCTCTCTGACCCTTCCCTGCTCATGCTGTCTCTTTCTTTCTCTCAGAAATAAATAAAAACATTAAAATTAAAAAAAAATTGAATCACAAATGCCTTTAGTTTTGATAAAATTCAATTTATTTTTTCTTTTGCTATTTGTGCTTTTGGGGGCACATCTAAGAATCCGTTGGCAAATACAAGGTCATGAAAATCTAACCTTATGGGTTTTTTCTAAGGGTTTTATATATTTAGCTTCTATATTTATTTAGGTCTTTCGTCCATTTTGAGATGATTTGTGTACTTGTTGTGAGGTAGGGTCCAGGTGCGTTCATTCACGTGTGTATAACCCCTTTGACACCATTTGTTGAAGAGACTATTCTTTCTGTATTAAATGCTCCTGACACCTATGTCAAAAATTAATTGACCATAGATGAATGAGTTTATTTCTGGATTCTCAGTCCATTCATTCATCTACAGGTCTATCCTTGTATTAGCACCACACTATTTTGATAACTGTAGCTTTGTAGAAAGTTTTTAAATCAACAACTGTGAGCAGGACGCCTGGGCGGCTCAGTCAGTTAAGTGTCCAACGTCGGCTCAGGTCATGATCTCACAGTTCACGGGTTCGAGCCCCGCGATAGGCTCTGTGCTGACAGCTCAGAGCCTGGGGCCTGCTTCAGATTCTGTGTCTCCCTCGCTCTCTGCCCCTCCTCCACTCGCACTGTCTCTGTCTCTCAAAAATGAATAAATGCTAAAAAAAAAAAAAAAAAGAAGTGTGAGTCTTTCAACGTTGCTCTTCTTTTGCAAAATTGTTTTAGCTTTTCAGGATTCCTTGCAATTTGATATGAATTTTATGGTTAGTTTTTTCATGTCTGTAAAAAAGACCATTGGGATTTTGATAAGAATTATACTGAATCAGTTGATCAATTTGGGGAATATTGCCATCTTAACATTGTTAAGTCTTCCGGTCGATAAACATGGAATTTTTTCCATTTATTATTTTCCTCTTTTTTGTCTCTTTCAGCAATGTTTTATAATTTTCAGTGTACAGGTTTTTCACTTTCTTGATTTAGTCCATTCCTAGGTATCTTATTGTTTTGGATGGGATTATTTATGGAATTGTTTTTAATTCCCTTTTTTATTTTTATTTATTATTTTTTAAATATTTTTATTTATTTCTAGGAGAGAGAGAGACAGCATGAGCAGGGGAGGGTCAGAGAGAGAGGGAGATACAGACTCTGAAATAGGCTCCAGGCTCTGAGCTGGCAGTTAACACAGAGCCCGACGCGGGGCTCGAACCCACGAACCGTGAGATCATGACCTAAGCGAAAGTCGGACGCTTAACCGACTAAGCCACCCAGGTGCCCCTTTAATTCCCTTTTTTAGATCGTGTATGGAAAGAACACTGATTTTATGTGTTCACCTTGTATCCTTCAACTTTGCTGAATTCATTTATTAGCTGTTTTTTTTTTTTTTTTGGTGTGTGAATTCTTTAGGATTTCTTATATGTAAGATCATGTCATCCAGAAATAGATAGTTTTACTGCTTTTTTTTTCCCAGCTAGGATGCCCTTTGTTTTTCTTGCCTAATTGCTCTGGCTAGAACTTCCAATACAAGTGTGAATAGAAGTAGTAAAGCAGGTATCCTGTTTGCTCCCGATCTCTGGGAAATGCTCTTGATTCTTGTTGGCTTATCTCCTCACTCTCTCCAGGGTGTCTGGTTGCTGGCTCTGCTGCCCCAAGGAAACCACTCTCCGGCCTTTGCCATATCCTCTGGTCCCCACCTCTGCCACCTTGCTCCCTGTTGAGTTCCCTGTCCTTCAAACTAAGTTTTTGGATGAGCTCCCCATGCCTCAGTCATGTGGCCCCCGCCAGTCAGGTAGCATCTTCCTGGCCCTCTCCCTCAGTCCTGAACATGAAGGGGATAGGGACACACCTCATAAACATTGAGGTTTGGAAAAAACACCTGTTTTTCAGGAGACTGAGGGGTCAGGCTTGCTGCAAAGAGCTATGTTTGGGCCTGTGGGGCCAGAAGGAAAACAAATCACCAATTCCTGCTGGTCTGATTGGCAGGTGCCCAGAGAGACCTGAGGGCCATCCATGAGATGCAGGTGTTCTCGGGCACCTGGCTCTGTGGTAGCCGGAGCCAGCTGACTTGGCATGGAAATCTGTGTTGGGGGGCAGGAACTATTGCCACCTTCCCTCTTAGCCAGAAGGGAGTCCTGTAAGTGCCCACAGTGATGCCTATGCCCCTGAGGCTAGGCACCTCTGTCAAGACAATGGCTTAAGCCACAAAAAAGACGGGCTTGGAGCCTAAGTCCAGAAACAGAAGCCAGATACATCCAGAACCGTGTGTTCCTTTGGCCTTCCTCACAGGGGCCCTCAGCCCCTCTCTGAGACCAAGCCGGAGTCTGGTGGGGACCCTCAGCCAGGACTGGCACCAGACAGCTCGCAGGAGAATTGCACAGAACCGTCATGACAGTGGTATGCCCCTTCAGAAATGATGGGTCAAGCGGACCCAGAGTAAATAAGAATATAGAATTCTGAGAAACATAATTAATAATTATGTATATTCTATAAGCAGAATGAATATTTTAAAACATCCATTGAATATTTATAAAAGTTGGGTATGTGCTAGGCTGTAAAGAAAGATTTTTAAATTACACAAAGGGAAATCATACAGATTCCCATTCTCAGACATAATGCAGTAAGATTAGAAATGAATCACAGAGGGATATTACTAATAATAGTGATAAAACCTTGGAAGCAAAAGCACCAACATATCAACACTATCAGTATTTAGAATAGCTCTTCACTTTCAAACAGGAAATAAAAACTATGAATTTAGACTTCTAAAAAATTAATGAAAATGAGAACATTTTGAAATCTGTGGGAGGTGACCCAAACTGTGCCAGAGAAAATTCTGTGGCCTTACGTGTTTTTAAAAGTAACAACAAAAAAGGGAAAGTAAATTAAAAATGTAATAAAAAAAGAAGAACTTAAAAATAAAAAGGAGAAATGGATACAGTTAAAGTGGAAGTTAATGAATTAGGTGGAAAAGAAGTAGGGAAGCCTGGTTAGCTGGGCATCCAACTCTTGATTTTGGCTCAAGTCATTGATCCTAGGGTTGTGGTGGGATCAAGTCCTGTGTCGGGCTCCATGTTGAACCTGGAGCCTGTTTGGGATTCTCTCTCTCCTTCTGTCTCTGCCTTTCTCCTCACTCCCCTGCTCTCTCTCTCTCACACACACAAAGATGAAAAATAAGTAAAATAGATCTTTAAAACCAAAAACTGGTTCTTCATAACGATGAATAGAATAAATTTCTGACAAAGATAACCAATTAAGAAAAGAGAATTTAAAAAGCCCTAGAAGTGAAAATTGCACTATTAACCACCAATATGAAGACAAATTTTAAAGTAATAAAAGAACATGATATGTATCTGACATCTGGACCATTTTCTATAAAAATACGCATGACCAAAATTAACTTGAAAAGAATTAGAAAAATACGAGCAAATTCATGTTCGTAGAAGAATCAAAATAGTTATGATGAGCTAAGCCCCTCCAGAGAGCAGGCCCAGGACTTTTCACAGGTGAATGACAGGTGGGGATGGGGGCACACCACACCCCTCGAGGAGGGGGAGGGGCAGGCCTGGGGGGCTGGCTGGAGAGCTTGCCCAGGTACTTTGTCATTTTTAAGGTAGGTCTGTCCTGTCTCAGCGTGAGCCTGGGGACCCAGTTCTTGGATTGGGGCTCTGAGCTCCTTCCTCTCCTCTCTCTAAACTTGGGACCCTGGAGCCTCAGGCTAGGGACATCTTCCTCAAGCTGACCCCAAAGGCACAAATGCCAAGAGAAAAATTACCTCAGAACAGGCAGGGGCCTCTCACTAATTAGCACTACTAACACCTTAGGCTGACATCAGGGGAAGTGAGGTGCCCTGTGTAAAGCTCCTCGCAGGAGCCGTGTAGTGTGCCCACCTTTAGGTGATCATGGGACAAAACAAAACACCCCTCTGACCAATGCCTGAAGCAGGATGAGACTCTCCGAGGAGTCAGAGGCCTGGCCCTGCCCCTGACCAGCACCCTGACCCTCTGTTCTAACAGGGCCTTGTGAGCAGTCCTTGGCTCTCTGCCTCTTGAAAGCCACATAACAGGGCTTCCTTGATTTCAGCAAGCAAAGGTCCATGCACTCTCCGACCCAAAGGGAGAGCTGGTGGAGGCCTTCGGTGGGACTGAGACTTCAAAGCCCACTCCCGGGGTCCAGGTGGGCTACCGAGTCTCCCTCCAGGAAGGATCATTCTCTTAAAGGCCAATGGAGCCCGAGCCCCTGGAGCTTGATGAGGCCTTTGGGAGAGTCCCTGGCATGACTTCCTGGTACTGAGCCCCCTCAGCCTCATCCTTTGAGAAGACAGAAGAACAGACCGTGCAGTTCCATAGAGTTGCTCAGGGGATCTCACCCACCTCTGAAAGGGACTGTGCCATCTTGCAATAAATCCTCTCCATCTGCCTGCCCAGGACAACTACGGGGAGCAAGAAGCAAATCATACAGAAAAGAGATAAGCCTTCCAGGAACCAAGGCCAGTCAGGGCGCCTGGGTGGCTTAGTCGGTTAAGCGTCCGACTTTTGCTTAGGTCATGATCTCGCGGTTGTGGGTTCGAGCCCCGCGTCGGGCTCTGTGCTGACTGCCAGCTCAGAGCCTGGAGCCTGTTTCAGAGTCTGTGACTCCCTCTCTCTCTGACCCTCCCCTGCTCACGCTGTCTCTCTCTCTCTCCTAGAAATAAATAAAAATATTTAAAAAAAAAAAAAAAGGAACCAAGGCCAGTCAGTACTCCAGGCTGATGGGAATTTGACCTGTCATCTTCCCCAGGGAATGCTGGGACAGGTCCCTTCCCTTCACAGGAGGTCTCTAGCTATTTTCCTCAGATTTGTCCATCTGGTGGACCAGGAACCCCTACCGCTATCAACCAAATGTTTGTGAGCCTCGGCTGAAACCCAGGGCTCTCTTGAGGCTGTAGATGACATCACTGAAGATGGGGTGTGGTCTGGGGTAGCAGGCCTGACCTCTTGGATCAGGAGACATCTTCTGGGTCAGGAGCCTCAACCTGTGGTTCCTCTTTTTTTTTTTTTTTTACTAGACTTTATATTTTAGAGCAATTTTTAGTTCACAGCAAAATTAAATAGGAAGTACAGAGAGTTCCCATATACCCTCTGCCCACACACACCTCTCCCATTACTAACACCCCCCACCAGAGTGGTACGTTTGCTGTAAATGATGAGCCTGCATGGATACATCACATCTCCAAAGCCCGTGGTTTGTGTTAGGGCTCACTCTTGGTGTTGAGCATCCTATGGGTTTGGACAAACATATAATGACATGTATCCATCATTCGAGTATTACACAGAGTAGTCTCACAGCCCTAAACATCCCTCTACCTATCCATCCCTCTGCCCCCTCAGTCCCTGGTAATCATGGATCCTTTTACTGTTTCCACAGTTTTGCCTGTTGCAGGATGGCAAATAGTTGCAATCATACAGCACATAACCTTTTTTGATTGACTTCTTTTGTGTGCATTTTAGATTCCTCCATGTCTTTTCATACCTTGATAGTTCATTTTTTAAAAATTTCTTTTTATTTTTTTGAGAGTGAGAGACAGAGTGTGAACAGGGAAGGGGGAGAGAGAGAGGGAGACACAGAATCTGAAGCAGGCTCCAGGCTCTGAGCTGTCAGCACAGAGCCCGATGTATGGTTTGAACCCACGAACCGTGAGATCATGACCTGAGGTGAAGTCAGATGCTTAACCAATTGAGCCCACTCAGGCTCCCTGATAGTTCATTTCTTTTTAGTGCTGAATAATATTCCATTGTCTGGATAGATCACCGCTTATTTATCTATTCACCTCTTGAAGGACATCTTGGTTACTTCCAAGTTTTGGAAAATATGAATAAAGCTGCTATACACATTAGCATGCAGGTTTTGGTGTGGATATGTTTTCAACTCATAACCAAAAGGGGCTAATCAAACTCTACTTCCTATCGTTCATAATTACTCTAACAATCAGCCTACTCTTACTTAATTAACACAACTACGAAAAATCCTAGCATACTCCTCAATCGTCCACATAGGTTGAATATTGGGTAAATCCCAAGGAACATGATCACTGGGTTAAATGGCAAGACTATGTTTGGTTTTGTACTATGGTTCTGCTTTCAACAGCTTTATGGAAGTATAATTTACGTACAATGAAAATTCCCCTATTTTAAGTACACAGTTTAATGAGTTTTGTTTATAGTCATGCTCAAATTGTAGAATATTTCTGTCACCTCAGAAAGTTTCCTTATGCCCCCTTGCCCAGCCCCAGCCTCTGGCAACCACAGATCTGCTTTCTGTCACCATAGTGTTGCCTTTTCTAGAATTTCATGTAGAGGGAACCACACAGTATGCTGTTTTGGGGATCTTGTTTTTTTCACTTGGCCTGTTTCTCAGAGATCCACCATGTCGTCGTATCTATGAGTATTTTCCTTTTCTCTGCTGAGCAGTATTGCACTTTACGGATGTACTTGTCAGTTTATCTGTTGACCAGCTCACAGATACTTGGGTTCTTCCCTTCGGTTGGGTCTCTTATGAATAATGGCACTATGAACATTTGCGTATATCTTTGTGGTTGTGGCTTCTTTCCAAAAGAGAATGCAGGAGCCCCACCCCCATTCCTGCCCAGAGCAAGCAGGGAGATGAGGAGGTTGGAGGAGGCCTGAGGCAGCCAGAGGAAGGGGTGTCACCTCCAGGCCCCCCTCACAGGCCAGGGGGCCAGGCTGCCAGAATTGCCAGAAATCCTCTCTCCACTGGACTTTCCCTTCCCAGCCCCACCTAGCCAGTTGCTCTGGACAAAAGGTCAGGGGCCGGGAGGGGGAAGTGATGTGTTTATTTCCTTGTCTCCATGGTGCTGGGGAAGCTGTACTTGGTCTGGGGTGCGGGGTGCACTGGGATGAGGTCCCTGCTGCCACAGCCCTGCAGATGTTATTAGTAATCCTCAGCAGAATGACGTCTTCTCCAGAGGCTCATTTTCAGCATGTTCTATCTACCCTCCCTGTGGTTGCCCTCCATGGCGCATCCAGATCTAGGACCTGGTCACATCCCCAAACCCCCATCCACCAGGCCCCTTTGTGGATCTCAGACAGCACATCTGCCACATAGGCCATCTCCCATGGCCCCCACTCCACGTGACGTGGCAGAGCAGGCTGCCCACGTGGGAGAGGGGCAGACCAGGGCTCAGATAAGCCAAGAGGCTGGCATAAAACGACACAGCCTCTCACCTACGGCCACCTTCCTACAGCAAGCCCCATGGCTTCCCCTTACCCGAAGGTCTGTCTCGCACTCTCAGATGAAGAGAAGGAGCACTTGAACCCCAGAATTACTTGTAGTGCAATAAAAACTGAGTGACAGTGCAATGGAATTTTAATTATTCACATAGAATGTGCATCAGACACTGATCAAAGAACTTCACAAATAGTAACTCATCTTCTTATAACTACCCTAAGGAAGCAGGTGTGATTATTATCCCCATTTTACAGGTGAGGAAACTGAGGCCCAGAGGGAGTAGGTAACTGGCCCAGGGCCACACAGCCAGTAGGCCGGAGAGCAAAGAGTTGACCCACACTTTCAGCCACTGCACTCTGCTGCCCGTAGGGTGGTTTGCTTGTTTCATGCGCCAGTCATAAATTTCTAAAACCGTTTTATTGAGGTATAATTTAATATAAATTCATCCTTTTTATGTGTGCCATAAAATAATTTCAGTGGATTTATAGACCAGTGCACTCATTACAACAAACCAATTTTAGAACATTTCCATCACCCCCTAGAAAGATCCTTTGTGTCGGTTTGCAGTCTGTATTTGTTTTGACCTCCAGCCTGAGGCAAATACTAATCTACTTTCTGTTTCTGGGGATTGATTTGCTTCTTCTGGAAATTTCATAGAGACAGAATCATACACTTTGTGATTTTTTTTTAATTTTTAAAAAAATGTTTATTTATTTTTGAGAGAGTGCAATCAGGAGAGGGGCAGAGAGAGAGGGAGACACAGAATCCAAAGCAGGCTCCAGGCTCTGAGCTGTCAGCACAGAGCCTCGTGTGGGGTTTGAACCCATGAACCGTGTTATCATGACCTGAGCTGAAGTTGGACACTTAGTAGACTGAGCCGCCCAGGCGCCTCCACCCTGGAGGATCTCTGACACCTTTCACTCAGCATGTGTTTGAGACTGAGTCACACTGTAGCAGGTGGTAGTACTTTGTTACTTACCACTGGGTGATATTCCATTGTGTGTCTGCCCCACCCAGACGCACGTTTTTCTTATCCCTTCACCAGCTCATGGGCTTGTTGGTTGTTTCCATAGTTTGGCTGCGATGAATCAAGCTGCTGTTGTTTACAAGTCTTTGTGGGGCCATGTAGTTCCCTTTCTCTTTGCGTATATTCATAGAAGCAGAATTGCTGGGTCATTGTGGTAAATTCATAGTCAAGTTTGAAAAACCTGCAGCTTTCACCAAGGTGCTGCAGAATTTTCCATTCTCGTGCTGGTGGATTTTATAGTCTGCGAGGCTGGGGTTCCAATCCCAGGGCCGCTTATAAAACCAGACGAGCCTGATGAGAATCCCAGACCATCCGGCAGTAAAACGAGGCCCTTGGGCCACCACTGGGTCACGCAGAGCCTTTCTGCTGCTCTTGATGGTCAGAGAAACCATGGGGGAAAGGGGGATCATCGGGGGAAAAGAAGTCAGCCGTTCTGCTGTCTAATCTGAAAGAATCACCTTCCCGGACCCACAGCACTTGCTGGGGGAAATCAGCAAAGTGGCTGTTAAGCCAAAAGGAAAAGCAGAAACACACACGTGGAGAAGTCGGGAGAGATCTTGCAAAGGAAGAAAACCAACTGAAGAAAGCCCCCTGGGCGCCCAGGGAGCCGGCCTGCCGCTCTCACGCTCTGGAGGCCGGTCCCCCCGCCCCCAGCTTTGCCAGAGCCTTTTCCAGCTTCCTCAGAGGCCCAGTGAGAAGATGATAGATGGGGTGACCGCAGGAGGGCAGCCCTGGCAGCCAGCTGGGAGAGCCAGCAGGCCATCCAGAGCCTGGGCGCTGAGCGGGAAGGGCCCTGGACCCTCCAAGCGACCCTCTAGGAAGGTAGACACAGCCCCCTGTTCACCAGGACTGCTCTGAGCACTGCTGACGTTTCCCTATTTAATAAAGAGATGCAACTTTTGATCAGGAAGTTTGGGCATTTCTGGTGGCAGCTGTGAATGAGAGTGCCCCACCCCTGGCGCGTGGTGAGTGTCCAAGAAAGACCCTTCCCTCCCTGCTCCCTCCCCGACACAGACAGGAAGGAGATGATAGGGTACTGCTGAAATACAGAGGCCATGGCTTGGCCAGGACAGGATGGGACGCCACCTGCCTCACCTTACCCCTAACACCCAACGGCTTAGAACGGGAAGTAATTTAGACTCTTTTGGGGCTGCCACTGCCCTGGGGAGGAGGAGGAGGCACGATGGCCCCTGGGGTGGGGGTGGGGCAGGACCAGGCCACACCTTGGCCACGTGGGGAAGGACCTAGAGCTACACATGTCACACGCCTGGTGTGTCCTGCTCCCACCTCTGGTCACGAGCAATGTACAAAGGCTGGGACTCCTATCAGGCTGGTGGATTCCAGCGTCTCCCAAACCTTCTATGATAAGTACCAAGTAGCCCCCAACAGGCCTTCAGAGAAGGTCTCTGTCAGGTCCCAATGATGCAGAAATCATCGCTTCTGCTATTAAGTAAGTCAGCCTGCTTTGAAGGTCCCAGGCCCTTAGTGACTGTACTGGGTGGAAGAGCATCCTCCCCAAATTCACATCCACCTGGAACCCGTGAATGGGACCTTATTTGGAAATCAGGTCTTTGCGGATCTGATTAAGGTAACATGAGATCTTACTGGGTTTTCCATCCCATACTGGGTCCTAATCCAGTGACTGGTCCTTACAAGACACAGAGAAGACACAGAAGAGGTGGCCACATGAAGACAGAGATGGGAGGGATGCAGTGACAAGCCAAGAACTCCAAGGAGTGCCAGCAACCCCCAGAATCTAGAAGAAGCGGGAAAGGATTCTCCCTAGAGCCTTTGGAGAGTACGGCCCTGTGGACACCTTGATTTCGGATTTCTGGCCTCCAGAACTGGGAAAGAGTAAGTTCTTGTTTAGAGCCACTGGATTTGTGATACTTTGTTACAGTAGCAGTAGCAGGGAGAGCTGGGCTCAGGTTCGGAGTCGGGCTCAGGTTACACCACTGCTGGTGGGGGTGGGGGGTGGGGGCGCTGTCAGGGGGAGAGAAGAGAGGGAGGAGCAGAACCCATAGCAGGGGCTCAGCATGGCTCATGGCAGATCCACCTTTACCAACTCATGATTTTCCGTCTTCACGACCTTCATTGTGCCTAGGAAAGCTACTGCCCCCCGGAGGTGCTCAGGAGAAGAAGTTAGTGGGGTCTTTCACTCCCTGTGTCCCCTGAGCACCAGGCTGTGCCTCCTCCTTAGCCCCGGCCACCCTCTCGTTCGCACTGATTGATGGCGTGACTGGCCAGGTGGGCTGGAGCGAGCTAGCTCAGCTTTACTACAAAACCAATTTAGAGGCTGCAGCTATTTGCCGAGTTGGCAGAGAGGCGTCAGCGCCTCTGAAGGTTGTCAGTCAGGATTCCCGCTTACCGAGGCCGGCGCTCAGCCCATAAGCCCCACCCCAGAAGCCGTGGTTTTACGCTGAATGCCACCCGAGAAGTGGAATCCCTCAGCTCTCTCCGGTGGCGGAGCCCTGGAAACCAAGAGCCCGAGATCAGCCACGAGATGGATGAACACTAGGACTCCAGGCTACCCTCACCACGTTGTTCCATTCACCATGTTGTCTGTAGTGCAGCAGCTGGACATCAGTGCCAGGCTGGGCACTGGGCTGAGCTGAGGTTGCCCAGGCCTTCTGACCACCCATCCAACAGCCTGCCCCTTCCTATGAGCATCCAGCTTGTCCTGAGCAGAGGTCCCACCGCTATGACCTGGAGTGACCGGCCTATGGAATCTCCTGCAGCACGAAGAAGTCAGTCTACCTGGTCTCTTCACTCGGCACTGTGGACCGTGGGGTAAGAGAGCATCACACGCTGAGCTAGACTGAAACCTAGATCATTCCATGCCCAGAGCCAGATAGCTGATTCCCCTAAGGGTTCTTCAGTCAATTATCCCCACCACGAGGCCTCAGGACACTGACAGGGAATGGTTTGGAGTGGTCAGAGTTTGCATCCAAAACTGGCCACTGGAAGGTCAGCCCCTCAAAAAGCCTCTGAGTGTTGACTATGCCTGCTCTGGGCAGCCATCCACCTATGCAAGGACCCAGCAGCACTGGGACGTGCCTGCTGCCTGATGAGGGCCATCTTGCTGGGGATGAGACCACCACTGCCCTTCTCTCTTCCCCAGGATTTGCTCAGCTGGACACTCGGGGAGCCGGAGAACTGTGCATGCTTTTCCTCGCCAGGCCTCCCTGCAAATTACAGGGGTGGAGACTAACCAAAGCCTAATGCTGGGTGTTTGAGCGCCACACGGAGTTAATCAGGTGCCATCAGGTGGCAGCTGGGCATTAAGCCTGAGGGCCCTGAAGGGAGGCTGGACTTATGCTGTCTTGATGCATCCAGTGTGAGGACTTGAGCTTGGGGCAGCCCCCTGGTGCACGGGAGGCCAGGTGAGTTGCAGACAGTTGCAGGAACATGATCATGGGATACCAGAGCCCAGAAGGTGGGCACTTTCCAGCGAGCCTCACCGCACGGCCTGGTCAGGGCAGGAGCTAGAACTGGGACTTTCCAGAAGAACTGGGGTTCTTAAGGAGCAATGCTGGAAGGGAGTGGGACCCCTGCCATAGATGGCGCATCCTGTCCACGGGGCTCACAGGGGCTTCCTAACAAAGGCTGCTGCCCCAAAATCAACCTCTGTTTTCTCTGTATGGTGAGCTCTCGGCTGCAGGCTCTTGGGTGTGGGCTCCTTCTCAGAAGACCCCAACTGTTTGTCCCTGGGAGCCAAGACCCCAATTTAAGCTTAGCTATGAGATCCAAAACCAAGTGGTGGGTGGAGGCCAGTGTCGGCCCATAGCATGTCCCCGCTCGGGGCCTTCCTGGCTCCTGGGGACCCATTTCTTGTTCTCCAGCGGCTGTCAGTGTCATGGGGCCAGCTGCCCAGGACCTCTGGGGCCCAGGCACAAAGCAGTATCTCAGAATCTGAGCTCAGACAGGAGGGTAGGGGCCAGGATGGGTTTGTGTATAGATGGATAGGTTTGTGATGTCAGAGTGTAAAGGGCCTAAAGACCAGTACAAGCCTAGGCCAGTCCCCACTCTAAGGAGACGGTGAGCCTGGAGAAGGGAAGGGTCTTCTTTCAAAATTGTTTCCAAGGGTCCTGGCTGGCCAGTTACTGACCCAATGACCCCTGCTGGGCTGGTCCTCTAGTCCCTCTGCCTCAATCTACACAGTGGAATCTTCCCTCTGGCCTCAACTCACCCTACCAAGCAGTAGCCTGGAGGGCTAGGTGGAGCTGTGGCAGACCCCAGGGTCCGTCAAGGGCAGCTTCCCTTGATCTCACTGTTAACAAGATACCCTCCCCCACACTGTTCCCCATCAGCCCAGGCACAGAAAAAAACACCACTAACAGATGTTGGAATGAATCACTGACATATACTTTATTGGATCACTGGGTGTCATCAATTCACCAGTAGGTCACAGACCTGTGGTGGAGAATCAGCCGCAGTCTGAGGATGATTATTTGGGGATGTGCACATCTTCATGAGGTATCTAGGCAGCGCCAGACACAGTGGATGAACCCACACCACCCACGCCCCCATGGCAGCCTCTGTCTACGACTTCTTCCAGTGGGCCAGTCCCCAAGGGCGCCAGGCACCTGTCTGCTGAGCCCTCTGCACCTGCGCCACAGCAGGTGGTAGGTGGCCACGGGGGAGCGGGCCCAGGAGAGGGAACAGAGAGGCAGCCCTCAGGTGGGCACGCACCCCTCCCAAGGCCTTCCGGGGTGGGGAAGTGGAGGTCTGGCAGTGGAGCTCTGGGGAGAGCAGCCTTGGAGCTGGAGGTCGGGTAAGGCAGAGAAGAAGGCATTCAGCTCTAAGACCTCACAACTGCCAATATCCTATTGCTTTGGCCCCGGGTGGGGGAGGTCAGTCTTCTCAGACTGGACAGCTGACGAGGGTGCCAGGGTACATGAGATAGACAACAGCACAGAGGGGGCATTCCCCGCCCCCCACCCCCCGCAGGACCAGCGCAGGAGCAGGGTTCTAGAAACTGAAGGCAGCAAGCAACCAACTTGGTTGGGGGGCCTCCCTCAGAGCTGGCTGTTGGCCCCGATCGGGAAAGCGTCTGGGGGTCTAGCCCCAAACCCCCTTCCAAAGTCTCTGTCAAGCAGGAGAAGCCAAGGGACAATGGTGGTTGTGTTTCATTAAAAACCGTGTTTCATTAAAAACTAGTTTTGAAGACGAAGAATATATCAAAAAAGAGATTCGTTGCTCTATTAAACGTCATTCGCGGAGAATTTCCTGAGCGCTGTGCCGTGCGCAGACCCGCGTGCCCGGGCGTGGGGGGTCCAGGAGAAGTCTAAGGCACTGGCCCTGATCCTGCACAGGGCTGCTTCCCCCTGCAGAGGCGGCCCCGACTGCCGCAAGGCTGGTGAGCATGTCCAGATCTGGGGGACAAGGGAGGCCTGGCTGCATCCACCACTGGACAGAGTGCTCGAAGTCGCAGCCAAGGGCGTCCCGCCGAGGCCCACTGGGGCTCGGGGGGCCACCCCAGCTGCAGGCACAGGCAGAGCGCTAGAGGATGCTATGATCATTCTGCTCAAAGCTGCAAAGGTGGGCGCTGACCATGGGGGTAGAGGCCCCAAAAGGCCAACGTGTGGCCAGACCTCCCCTGGGAAAGGAGGAGGGGGAGGACCAGGGGCTTGTCAGGGCTTGAGAGGCAGGGCTAGGCCTCAGGTCTCCCTCAACTGGACACATGGGAAAGCACCCTGCTTATTAGCACCTGGTGACCAAAGCCAGGGACACCTGCCCGACCAAGAACCCTCCCAGGCACCCACTCAGCACCCATCTCCTGGAGACCTTCTCAGAGCAGGTCCCCGGAGCCATACTGCCCAGGGATCCATCTCGCCCAGGGACCCACCGCTTCCCCCCAGGCCGGGCAGACCCTCCCTACTGTGCAGTTGGCGTAAGTGGACTCAGTTTCCCTGCCAGGATGGCCTCCTAGAGCCCCTCCGGTCTCCCTTCATCCTGGGGGCCGAGCTGGTTAGCAAGGCAACCCCCCCACCCCCGCCCCGCCCCGCTCTCCCCTCCACGGCTACAGGGCTGAGACAATTTGGGCTCCAATTCCTATGGTGACCTCTCTGTGCCCTGCAGGGTTCTTTGACACCCCCTCCCCCCACCCAGACAAAACAAAAAAAGAAAGGAACAAGGTAGTACTACAGGGACCCTGTGACTCAGGCGTCCACCCCTTCCCTTGGGGACAGAGGTCCTGGCCCGGCAGGGCACATGCCCACCTCACCATGCGTCCCTCTGGGGGAGAGGCTCTCCCAATCTAGAGCCAGCACAGGGGTGGGGGTGTCAGAAGAGGCTGGGGGCGGTCTGGCCAGGCGCATCATGGTCCTGGATATACTGCAAGATGTCCATCTCGTCCATGGCTTGAATCTGCTGCTGCTTCCGCTGCTCCACCGCAACCTCAGGCAGGCCCGCTTTGGGGGGGACGGCTGGCTTTCGGGGTAGCGCTGGCTTAGCTGCCACTGGCGGTTTGGGCTTAGGCTGGGGCTTGGGCGGTGGCTGGGGCTTGGCCTCGGCTCCCAGGTTCAGAATCTGGTCCAAGTCTTCTTCAACTCTAGGGAAACAGAGAGGGAAGCCCTGAATATAATCTCCTGCAAAGAGAGCAAGGTCCCAAGGCACCCCTGGGGACTGTGACCAGGCCCCGCCCCAACCTGGCCTTCCCCCATCCTGCCCCTGGGGGAGGATGTGAGGGGAGGCTTCTCGTTCCCTGCTCCTGCCCAGCACAGTGGGAGCAGAGCCAGCCCGCCTACAGCCTCTGGGCCTCCTTTTCAGGTGGCCCCCCTCTAGACGATGGCCCTATAGGTGATTGATTTGTCCTTCAACCTCTCAAGAAGTAACAGCAACAGCTGCCAAATACAAAGCGGCTGCTCTGTGCCAAGCACCTCAGGCATGCCATCTTGTGTTATCCTCAAACCCTTTGGGGGTACGGCTGATCTCTACCCTGCAGATGTGGATGCTCAGGCCCGAGGAGGCCAACCTACCCGCCTGTAATGACAGCGTGAGACAGTGCCTGAGTCAGAACCAGTGTGTCGGACTTCAGAAGCTGAGCCCTCATCTAGGCCAAGTTCAGCCAGGGAAAGAATAAATGAGGGGATCTGAGCACTGTGGGGTGGGGCTGCCCATCTATGGTGCCCACTGTGGGCCACACCGGTGCCAGACAGAGCCCGCCGAGGGCTGGTGCCACCAGGGCCCTGGACCTGACAGCCATCATTGGGTGGGACGAGAGCCCACAGCAGTGTGACAGTCACACAGGACCAGCCCCAGGTACCAGATGGCATGAAAAGCACGCCACAACCTGGTTCTGTCCTCTTTGCCTGAGGGGGCTCCTGTTGCCAGCTCCTGCAGAACTCATTTTCTGGAGACCAGATGCACAACGAAAGACCCATTCAATCCTTCCCACCACCCACCCATGCATTCAATTGACATCATGCTGAATACCTACTGTGGCCAGGCATTTCCACATTCATCAACTCAGTGAATAATCACAAGACACTGTAGCAGATATTAGCCCCATTTTCCATATATGAAAGCTGAGGTACAAAGAGATAGAGGCCTTTGCTTGGGGCCCATGGCCAGCTCATGAAGGAACAGGACTTGGCCTGGGGGTGGCTGGGTCTCTCGGGTGTGACTGCCTTCCTGGGGCACCAATGCAATGAAGCCCTCGCAGGTTAGGGTTTCTCCCGGGTGGAGGATCCCTCCTTATGCTGCAGCCACAGGCCCCCCGAGGCCCTTCAGGTGACACTTGCTGGACCTGTTGCCTCTAAGGACCCGACCCAGAGCCCTGTTGCCTTCTCTTGGGACTCTGATAACCTCCACACACCTGTGTCCCCAGGGCATTCTCCCTGGCTGAGGCACCAGGACGCTTGCTGTCCACTTTCCTGTCCCTTGACAGATGACAGTCCCATCTGAGAAGCAGTGATTCAGAGAAGACCCAAAGCAAGAACTGCAAAATAAGTGACTGACAGGTCTCTTCCCCTCCCTGAGCCTCAGTTTCCCTGCTGGTGAGGGGCTGGATGAGGTCATTTCGAGGGTACTCTCGCTTCCACAGGATGCTAAGGAGGAATGGCCTGACCGGTGCTTTCACGCTCTTCTTTGGGCCAGGTGGAGGGTGGACAGCACGCTCTCCCCCTGGTCCCAGGGGGCACAGCAGCCTCTAGCCTGCTCTCGGGGGTTAGCTGTGCACGGATCAGTCTGGTCTGGAGCCAGGAGATCCAGGGCTTGGGGGGAAGGGTCTGGGAACACTACCCTGGGGGCCTTCATGGAGTTACATGGAAAATTCCCATGGAAATCCAAGGGCCAGTGTGTGAATTCCTCAATGAGGGTTCCTGGTCCTTTATGTGCTTCCTCAACCAGCGACCAGCAGAACTATCCAGACAGGTGCTGCCCGCACCCGGGCCAAGTGTCTCAGGCTCTCTCAACAGGCCTCATTCAGCCAGGCTGGGGTCGAGGAGGGAGGGCACGGGTGCCAGAGGCAGAAGGCCGGTGGGGGTTGGGCTTGTACAGGCCCCTTGGCTTCTCCAAGCTTCGGTGCGCTCATCTGTAGGACGGTGACGGCAGCGTCGCCCAGCAGGCCAGTTCCATTCCGCTCCCGCTCTTCCTCCATCAGGGGCCTCCGGTCTGCTTCCTCACCTCCACTTCCCCGGTCCTCAGTCTCCCCATCTGTCAATGGGATCCAGCTCAGACATCAGCAGGATCAGGAAGAGGCCTGAGCGTGGGGCGCCCAGCACAACCATGCCCTGGAGGGGCTTTCCCCCAAGTACCAGCTGCCAAAGTTGCTCTGGGTCACCCTGCCTGCTTCCCGGGCCAGCCTCCTGCGGTGGGAACAGACCACAAAGGGGGAGTTCGTAGCTTCTGCGGATGGCGCCAGGCCGAGCAAAAGGCATCCTTCTAGTCTAGACCCAGAGGGACCCCGAGCCAGGCCTTCAAACAGAGGCAGCCGTTCTGGGTTCGAGGCGACGCCACGGAGTGTAACGCAGGGTAGCTCACAGGTGCCCCCTGCACTGGCACCTTCCTGGTGCTGGCTCCTCCTCCTGCATCTTCCACAGGAGGCTGGGGCCCAGGAAACGCTCAGAGGGACTCAATCATCCACACCCTTGGAACTAATCAGAAGCTGCTCTGAGGTGGCAAGTGAGGCAGTCACAGTCGGGTTACAGGTGGCTGCAAGGGCACCCCTTTCCATGTGGGCTCCCTGAGTCATGGCTAGAATAGGTCCCACTAAGGCACAGTTAGCTTTCTTCTCCTCCAGGCTCTGCTAGTACAAGGTCAACCCTTGAGAGGCTGTGGGGAGCTCTGAAGACCCCAGTGCCACCCCTCCTCCCCAGGTCCCTCGGTTAAAGACCACACCTGGAAGCCTTCTACTGGTGTGGCTGCACCGGAAGAGGGAACTGAGGCTTATCCGCATCCTGCCGGGCACGCCACTCCGTGCCACTTCGTGCTAGCTGACGGCGTGATGGAATGAATGGAGGGGTGACGGCATCAGTAAATGAATGAGGGTTAAGAAGGTTTTTGCTATAAGGAACCCCGATCACTGCCTGGATAGTCACAGAGGCAGCACAAAGGAGAAGAAAACATGGCTCCAGCTCTCAGAGAGTGACTTCTCTGTCACCAGACATCTGGCAGAGTGAAGGCGGGGCTGCAGGGCTCACATTCTCTAAAGCAGTGGCTCCCAGAGTGCTCTGCGGGACGCCAAGAGATGTCACAAAGGAAAAGGTCACAGGGACCAGTGAGAATGTGAAATGCTACACGATGTTTCCCACTCAGGCCCACAGAGTCCTGCTTCACACCAGTATCGCCCCAGCCGTCTGGCCACAGAGCCCCTTTGAAGGGAGCGTGACACTCTGAAGAACACGGGTCCAGAAGTGCTGGTGTTGTGGATTTACAATAAACTGTGCCAGGAAAGTCGCCCTGGAACGGCCTCCCTGGGACACGTGGCGTCCTGGAGATAGGAGAGCCTCCCTGGCCAGGGCGCACTCAGGAGAGCCTCCCTGGGGCTCACTCTAGTGCTCTGTTTCCTTGTGCCTGTTTCTCCTCTAAAGTTGTAACAACCCCAGCTTCTCCCAGCCTGTCAGGGGTGAGGACACAGGATGACAGTGAACAGATGCCAGGGGCCATGGGGAGATGTAAAGACAGGAAGCCTTTGCTATGACTCAGGCTTGGTGGCCATTTACAGGGCTAATAGCCCGAGACTGCTAACGAGGGTGCAGATGACAGCCTCCCAGACCACACGCCCCGGCTCCACGTAACCGTTCTGGGAAGGAGACGGCTCGGCTTTCTGTAAACCACTGAGCACAGCTGCGTTCTGGGGGGCACAGATGATGCCACGGAGACGCACAATACCAGGCATGCTGGGAACGCAGGCGGCACGCACAGAAGCCCAGAGAAAGCTGCTGGCAGAGGGCGGGAGGCAGATCTCCCAGCCTCTGCTCTAAGTCCTCGGAAGGAGCGGGGAGGAGAGGACACCGGCGATGCCCTGGACTCCGATCCTGGCTCTGTCCCTTGGGAGCTGTGGCCTTGGGCCAGTCACCTTTCCCACACTATTGTCTAAAACAAGAGATAAGAGCACCTCCGTGGGGGGCTGGAGGGCTGAACGAGGCAGCGTGCAGAGTCCAGCACACTGAGGCACTGCACGCACTCTGGAAGGAGGAGCCCCCTCTGAGGCCTGCCAGGCCCAGCCACTGTCCGGCATATCTGCGCTCCACTCCCTCTGCAAGAGCTGCGAGCTACCAAGAATCCATTTGATTTGTTCCCAAACCTGTTCAGGCCAGTTACACTTGCTCTTGCGATTCCCTAATTTGATTATTCCTCACACCAACTTTTAAAGTAGGAGTGTGAAAAGGAAAAGAAAAAGACTTGCATTCATGAAGTCCTTTCTGGAACTCGCTGAGCTGCCCCAGGCTGCTGACCACCCCACCCCTACCCCCCACCCCGGTCCCTGGCACCGCCCCCTGGCCAGCGCCCACCCACAGGCTCCTGCCTCTGAAGGGCCAAGATTGCCGCCCCTGGAGGCTGAAGCTGGTGAGATGCTCCCACACTGAGACGGGGCCCTGGCTCTGTCCGGGCACTCTCAGGGCAGGGGGAACACCGCTGGGGGCACGTGGTACCTGAACAGCTCCGAGTGGGACGTGGGCCCTCCACTCGCATGCGCAGCAGGCAGCAGTAAGGGGTCCCCCAGGGGGACGGCACCTCCGAGATCAGGATCTTCAAACAACTTCAGGGCTGTGGGGAAGGCAGGAGCAGAGGGGTCAGAGGAAGTCCTGGCCCGTCCTCAGCTGCCGGAGGGGGACAGGGTGGAGGTGGCCTGGTCCAGCCAGGAGACAGTGAGCCGGGGACAAGACAGAGCACAGAAGAATCAGAGGAATGGGCCCAGGTGGGGGCAGGAAAGAAGCAATGGACAGGGCCTCAGAGGCTACCCTGCAATTGTCAGATGTCTGGTCTCCCGCGGGAGCCCCGAGGCTAGGACGGTGCCTTTCTCATCATGCGCTCTCAGGCTCAGCAGAGCCGGGCCCTCCGTGGGTGGTCACCAAGTGCTGGCTGCATCAACTCTCCACCCTGAATGAGGAGCCAGGTGGGATGAGGACAAATACAGAAGTCCCCTTTCCAGCTCTGCACGGGACCCTCCTGTGGGGTCTGTGCAGGCAACGCAAAATCTCTCATCACAATCCAAATCGTACAGCATAGCCAGCCGGGGTGCCGGAGTCTACTTTCCAGCCGGTGGCCACACCTGGCCCTGGAATGACAAAGATGCTTTGGCACCAATCACAACCCATACTTCTCAAGTGATCAAGACGACCACCCTCCTCTTCCGCAGGATGAGCAGAATAAATATATAGCCCTGGGATGTTCCAGGCTATGGGGACACAAAGTGCAATACTAGATTTCTCCAGCAGAAAATCTCCATAAGCTGAGTCTGTATCATGTTGAAACAGGACAAGGGGGAGATTTCTAGGCTCTTGTATGGCAGGTCCAAAGTCACTGACAGAGGCTGGGGGCGGGGGGGAGTCGCTGGGCAGACACCAAGAGGAATGGCAACACCTGGAGGCTCTACTTACGGTCCTTGAGGGGCACGTCCTCTGCGGGGCCCTTGGGGGAGATCTTCGTGCCTGGGCCAAAGAGCCCCTCATCGGGGTCCACCTCCTCATCAAAGATGGTGAGTCGGGGTGAGGGTTTGGGCTTCACAGCCACTTCGGGGCGTTTCTTGGGCTTCTTGGAGCTAGGGAATCAGACACAGCTCAAGGTTAGGACTTTTCATGAGAGCCCCCACAGTCACCAGGTGGCCTGGTCAGAGGCTGGGCGAGCTGGTGTCAAGAAGGAACTTTCCAGTGCCTTGACAGTGGAGCCATGAGGCCCTGCTACTGGAAGCGGCCGAGCCCAGTGCCCCAGGAACCACTGACGTCTGGACGCGTGGGAGGAGCAGGTGAGTGTCTGAATGAGCCAGCAGACTGCCAGACAACTCCCAGCCCTGAAGGGCAACGCAGGACTCAGGCCTGCCTGCACGGTCGCAGGTCAGAGAGGCTGTTCTCCTTTGAAAGCTGTGGGGTCCAACTTCCCGTAATGCTCCCGAGGGCCTGGCTCAGTCACTGCACAGCCTCTTGGAAAGGGGGCTGGTTACAGACCTCAGTGCCTTGACCCAGGAAGCAGCAGAAAGTAGCCTTCGTAAATGCTTCCTTGTCCCTCACCCCGCCCATACCCACACACACCCCACTGGGTGTTGGAGGGCAGGGCACTCAGAGGCGACCATCCACACGCTCTGGATTTGGACTTCTGGTGGAATCTCAGGCTCCAGCCGAGATGGGAGAAGCTATGAGAGCTGGAAACGCACCTGGTGGAGGCCCCCACGCCCAGCCCGGAGCACACGTATGCACTCAGCGCCGAAGCCCTGCTCACAGTCCTGTGCTCTCTTCCCCTCGATGTGTCAGGATCAGGAGGGAGACCTGGGCTGGGGTGAGGATAATGGGCTCGGTCCTGCTGCTCTCTGGGAGAAAGTGACACACATCGAGGACATGTGTGCCCCCTGGGCCCCAGTCCCTGCTCTCTCTCCATCCTGGGCACATCCAGACAGACTCATGCCACAGGCCACCAGGGACTTGCCTCTGCTCCGGCACCACCCCCAGGCTCTTCTTGTGGTGCTGGGCAAGGTGAAAGGAGCCTGGCCTCCTCCCTCCTCACAGGAAATGCTTTCCAGAAACTTCAGGCGTGCCATGGCACACACCTTGAAGGGCCAGTTCAGCTTTAATGACCCCTGGGAAGTGGGCACCAAAGAGGCCATGCCCCTCGAGGCAGGCCAGCCAGAGACGGCTTGAGCTGAGACCTGCTGAGTCAGAGCGCCGGGGGCGGCCCAGGAAGCTGTGTTGGACTATCTCTATGGAATCTCATGATCAGTCCGGTCTGGAGTCACCGGACCAGCCTGGGGCCTGTGGGCTCTACCCTAATGCTTCCCTCAGTCACCCACCAGCCACCCCTGAGCTGGCCCTGCTCCTGGATCCCATGCTCCACCCTGCACCTGACTAAGGAGGGCAGGGCTGAGGCCTTGCTGTCTGTGGCACTGCCCGCAGGTCTGCCCTGCACAGACACTAGCAGGCCCTGAAACAGCTCCTGAGGAAAGCAAGCCCATACCTTCCTCCAGCACACAGGCCCCCAGCAGCACAGGGGAAAGAGGCTTCCCATGGACCAGAAACCAGAGGGAACATGGAAAGAAGGGAACCTTGTAGAACAATGGAAGTGAGAGAGATCATGACTGATTACATTTGGAGAAGCCATGCAGACTCCAATGATTTCCCTCCTTACACCTACTTCTGGTCCTGAGAGCATAAATTTGGCCTGATTTCCGTGCTACATCAGTTTTCCTCTCAAATTGAATGAATGTTCTTGTTTTTTCTTCCTGAAGATATTTCTGATCCGTCATTGCCTTGAACTGAAATAAACTGAATCTATGGCGCATCGAGGTGTTCAGCTGGGCACCATCTGTACTCTACCCCATTATTCCATGCAGGCCATCCTCTGTCTCCCCAACTCTCCCCGACTGTCTCCAAGGGAGAGAACGAACGAGGAGGAAATATGGAGTTTCAGGAAACAGCTGAAAGCCCCAGGGTCCCTTGCTGGACCCCAGACTTTAGTCTCTGGGACCCAGCAGTGTGCCTGGTCCAGAGCAGATGCTCAATAAATACTGGATATACTGGATGAAAGAATGGATGGATGGATGGATGGAAGGAAGGAAAGAGGAAAGGAGGGGTAAAAAGAAGGACAGACGAATAGATTGATGGACACACAAGTGATAATATATCTCTTTTAAATAACTTTTTTAAAAAATGTTTTTACTTCTGAGAGAGAGAGAGAGAGAGTATGAGCAGGGTAGGGTCAGAGAGAGAGGGAGACACAGAATCTGAAGCAAGCTTCAGGCTCTGAGCTGTAAGCACAGAGCCCGACATGGGGCTTGAACCCACGAACGGTGAGATCATGACCTGAGCAGAAGTTGGACGCTCAACTGACTGAGCCACCCAGGTGCCCCAATATGTCTCTCTCTCTCTCTTTTTTTTTTTTACAAGTAGTTTACTGTCAAATTAGTTTCCACATAACACCCAGTGCTCATCCCCACGAGTGCCCTCCTCCATGCCCATCCCGCCTTCCCCCAAAACCATTGGTCCTGTTTTTGTCAGCATTCAAGAATCTCTCATGGTTTGCCTCTCTCCCTTTCCCCCACCATTTCCCCCCTTCTTCTCCCCCTTGTTCCTCAGTTAGGTTCCTCCTAATCCTCCTATACAATGCAATATGCACATATGTTTGCAATATGTCCTTCTCTGCCTGACTTATTTCGCTCAGCATAACACCCTCAAGGTCCATCCATGTTGCTACACATGGCCAGATGTCATTGTTTCTCATTGCCATGGAGTATTCCATGGTATAGATAAACCACATCTTCTTGATCCATTCGTCCGTTGATGGACGCTTAGGCTCTTTCCAGGTTTTAGCTCTTGTGGAGAGTGCTGCTATGAACGCCCCAATATGTCTCTTATCCAGACTTACTTCTACCTACTCCCCCAGGAGAAGCGGAAAGAGAATGAAGAGAGGTGGGATCCCAGCACTGGTCTGAGACACAGATGGAGGCTTCACTCTTCCAGAGCTGGAAGCCATGTCAGCCGGTTTCCTCACCTGCCCTCAGCCACCCTGTAAGCAGCTCATGCATTCACTCTGAGTGCCCTCTGTGACCCAGCGCTGGCTAGACACCTCCCTCATATAAGATCCTGGGCAGCGCAGTTAGACCCGCTACTGTCCCCAGAAACTCGCAGCTGAAAATCAGAGACACATAAACCGATCACGACCACATAGAGTGGCAGTTCCAGAACATGCAGAGCACAGAGAGAGCCCACCCAGCTCAGGGGGCTCCCAGAGGAGGTGAGGCCATGTAGATGGGTACTCAGGCAGAGGAAATGAGCCCTCACCTGCAGGCAGTCTGCCAGGGGCATGACTCGGGCAGGACCATGACCCAGGTCTCCACGGCAGCTTGGCTCGTGGTCTACGAAACGACCAGAGCCTGGCCTGGGGGAGCGCCGCAGTGTGACGAGGGCACGGGGTCAGGGAGAACATCAGAAGGCAAAAGTGCTCCTAGAAAATGTGGACTGTGAGGTGATCAGTGGGCAGAAGGGGCGCAGCTAGAATGATGCCAGATTTCTGGCCTCAGGGACAGCGTCGGGCACGTCATGTCTGAGGGGAGTCTCCAGGCCCGGTTTCTTCCCTCGTTCACAGATCGCGTGGGCACGGACTCAAGCCGCACACACCACCATGGCCCCCATCCCTGCTCTGCCCCTGCTCTGCCTGCATCCGCCCGGCTGTCTGCGGGATGCATCGCCCCGCTCTGCGGTGCCTGCCCACCAGCCTTGCCTCTGCACCAACACAGTAAAGGGCACCCCTCTTGTCCCTTCGCCAGAGGAGGGCTGATATGATTAGTCTCTTGTCACCAAGGATGGTGCACCTGGGCCCTGAGCGGAGAGGTGTGAAACGGACACACCTGCTGCTGCCTTCCTGGTGGCGCGAAGGGGGTCACCTGCACTCGTGCAGGCTCTGATGCACACGGGTGGTGGGAGGTGGGGAGGGGGGGCCCCTGGATGGGTGGAGCATGTGGAATCACGTCCTGTAGCATGCAGGTGTGTGTGTGGACGGACATCAGCTCTCCTGCTTTGCGTGCCCGATGGAAGACAGATGTCCAGACCAGGCCGCATTCTGCAGGCGGACAAGGTGCAAACGTGAGACGGAGGCGGCAGACGCCGAGGCTGACAGCCCTGCCCATGTGGCTCAGGCAGTTCTGGTGACAGTGACAGACATGTGATAGCAGCCTCCCCTCTGGCCACCCAGGGGCCCGCGTCCATGGTCCCGGATGCACCTGTCCCCCTGGCAGACCACTGATGGGCACCAGCTGCCCAGGACCTGCATCACCCGAGTTACAGGTGCATCTCCTGGACTAGACAGAAGGTGGCAGATCCTTCTGAAGCCAAGGCTCACAGACAACATGACTTAGCGTCAAAGCCAGAGTGATACGTAACCAAATACGGAAATCATTCTCCTCTCCAATCATACAATTTTCCTGCTTTCAAATAAAGCATTTTTTCATTGTTTAATTTTAAATTCAGTTTCTTTTGCATTGAGAGAAAATTCTGAGTGCCAGTAAATACACTTTTGTGAAACTTATTCCGGGACAGTGCTATTTGCAGCACCAGGCCTGGGGCTTCCACAGTGGCCCGGTCACCAGGGCGGTGCGGGTCACCGAGGAAAGGCCGTCACTGCACGAGCCAGGCCGGCCTCCCCCCAGACTGGAGCTTCAGGCAAGCACTAGATGTGCTATGAGCAGAGTCGGGGAAGCTGTGCTCTAGGCAGAGAACAGCCATGTGAAAATGCCACAGTGAAGGAGGAGAGTCTGAGGGAAAGTTAGGGCCACGGTCAAAAGGGTTTGGGGAAGATTCTGGCCTTTCTGCTCCTGGGGAGGGGCACTGGAGGTGGGGGAAATGCAAGGGAATCCATGTTTGGCCTCGGGCCAGTCATTTCACTTCCCTGGGTCTGTTTCCTTGTCTGTGAAATGGGAATGAGGAATGCTCTGGAAGATGTGCATGGAGCCTGCACACAGGCTGGTCCAGGGCACAGCAGAGGCCTGTGATCCAAGGCTCACCTGATGCCGTCTAGAGTCACATCACATTTCAGCCCAACAGACTTCATTCTGGGCCTAAAAAGCAAATAGGGCCTGTGTGGTAAACACCCATCATTTGCTGTTAACTCCAGAGTTAACCTCAGGGATCTGTTTCTCAAGAGCCATAGCCTGACTCTCCAGGCTACTGGGCCCTACCTGGGGGACCAGGACTTCAGCGAGTCCCCCTCCTTTCTGGGCTTGTGCATGATGACATTCTTCCTTTATGAACTGGGGCCAAACACTGCCCCACACCCACCACGGCACCCACACCACCGGCTGTGCCTCCCCTCCACTCCTCTGGAAAGCAAGGACCCAGCTCTGGCCACGCCCAAAACATCCCTGTAGGATGGAATATACAAACGGGCAGCTGGCAAAACACACGGAAGATGGAACTTTGTCCCGTGACCTGCATGGACCAGCCCAGGAGACCAAACCACAGTTGTGTGGCCATGGCCCCAACAGCCAGGACTTGACCAATAACTGCCAGCCACCCTAATCTTTCCCCATTTTCCCCTTAATAGCACTGGCCAAAGAAAGCCAAGTATGACCCCCAACCAGCCACGCAGTGTGCAGGACGCCCCTTTCCCAGTTAGCAGCCTCCCTGGCCGACAGCATCCAGTCGGGACACACCTGTGCTTTCTCTTTTCCTACCAAGAATCGCTCCTACTCCCTGCGTGCCTTTGAGCCTCTGCTAAATGCAGTCCTGGGGGTGGATCCCTCCCTTGCCTGGTCTCACCTGGGTGGCCTGGGTTTATTCCCACCCCCCCGACAATACTCCAAATGCTGACGTGACCAGTGGGACCTGGCAGTCCCTGCACCTGAACAACCCCATCACCCCCACCACCTAACAAGGAGAATGCGTGGACGAGGGCCATGAGGCTGGCGCCCTGGCACAGCCCGGGTCTCAGTCTGGGGGTAACGGGCAAAGTCCTGGGCCAACGGTCAGGACGCTGGAGCTCCCATTGGGAAGGTACGTGGCTGTGTGATCTCAGCTCCTCAGTAATACTCACGAATAAACACTGGATTTGCCTTCAAGTCCCTCACAGTTTAAAGGCTCTTTTTGTTTTTTTGTTTTTTAAGGTTTCACTTATTTTGAGAGACTGAGCAAGTAGGGGAGGGGCAGAGAGGAGAAAGAGAATCCCGAGGAGGCTCTGCACTGTCAGCATGAAGCCTGATGTGGGGCTCGAACCCACAAACCGCGAGATCATGACCTGAGCTGAAACCAAGAGTCAGATGCTTAACCGACTAAGCCACCCAGCACTCCAAAGCTCTGTCATTTTAATGCTCTTACTTGGGAGCAGCCTGAGGCAGAGGAATGACAGGCATGAGCTCTCAAGGCTCCATCCCCAGCGAGTCAAGCAACCATTCAATTCCATCAAGGACAGCCGATCAACCCCCTGGCTGGAGACCGAGGCTGTGGGAGGCATCCCTCTAACCTGCAGCAAGTCTCACAGACTGTACTGGGTGACCTGGCAACGAGGTAAGCATGCTGATGTTTGCATAACACACCAGGAAGTGGAAAGACTGCCTTTAGTTCCATTCAAACACACCAGGGCAAAGCAAATCTGAAATAATGATAACATTGTACCAAGGAAATTTCTTATACCCCATCTCACTTTATTCTTCCTATCACTGGGACTTTGTCTGTAATTTAAAAAAGAGAAACTGCCCAGTGCCCTCCAGCTGGTAAAGGGCACCTCTGGGATTTGAACCTGGGACTGTTTGCCTCTAATTCTGCTCTGGGGTATCTGCACATCCAGCTTTCCCAGTGGCTTTCACACCACGTTCTAAGGGGTCTGGACCTTCCACAGAGCCACTCAGGGCCACGTGAGAGGTGAGCTGAGGCTGTGGGTGCAGAGATCTGGTCTCTCTAGTCCTGTTCCAACCAGGCCAACCCTACCTCCCTCTGTTTTATATGTGTCAGGGCTCTGTAGGAGATTTCTCTTGAACTGAAATTCTTGCTACTGAAGAGAAAAAGGAAAGCACGGTCACATGGTGCATTCAGGCCAGACTGCACACAGATGTGGATGGGGAGATGGATGCGGCGCTGCTCTCACGGGGGACGTGGCCGCAATCGATCAGTGGGACAGCTCCAGGGTGCAGCCGGGCGTGGCGTCACCATGCTCCTCGGTGATTTGGGTCCCAGGCCAGGTGGCAGCTGAATGCAATCTGCAGAGGTACAGGACAAGGCCCCGCTGTGACCAGGAACAACTGCTCTCCAGCAGGTGGCAGGAAGCAGGAGGGAGGAGAGAAAGCCTGCGAGCTGGAAGGGGATGCGAGACCGAGAGCAGCAGGGAGGACCCCTGAGCTCACCCCCCTGGAAGCCCTGTGGGCGGCTGAGCTGTTGCCGGATGGCCTGCTGCTCCTGGGTCATTTCTCTCCTGCCATCTCCGAGACCAACTTTATTTCTGGGGCCTCTTAAACATGAACTTCCCTGGGAATCACCTAAAGGGCATCTTAAAGCCCAGGTCTGAGGGCGCTGGCAAGCTCCGGGGCGGTGCAGGTTGCCCAGCGGGGGCCTGCCGTCTAGGCGGGGCCCAGAACGTTACAGGGATCCCAAGCCCCCGAGCGAGGTGGCCGAGGAGAAGCAGCTTCTGAGGCACCTCACCAGGTACGGCCGGGGCCATCTGCACAGCCCCTCCACAGCCCACCTTGGGGGATCTCTCGCTTCCAAATCCCAGAACTAGTTTTGTGAGGTGATGGAGGTGTCCGCTAACCTTACTGTGGTCCCTGTTTCGTAATTTATACGTACACTGAATCATCACGTTGCACATCTTAGGCTCATACAATGTTATGTGCTGATTAGTTCTCAATACAGCTGGGGCAAAAATAAGTGAATCCCCGGGGCACCTGGGTGGCTCAGTCGGTTAAGCGTCCGACTTTCGCTCAGGTCATGATCTCGCGGTTCGTGGGTTCGAGCCCCGCGTCGGGCTCTGTGCTGACTGCCAGCTCAGAGCCTGGAGCCTATCTCAGAGTCTGTATCTCCCTCTCTCTCTGACCCTCCCCTGCTCACGCTGTCTCTCTCTCTCTCTCTCCTAGGAAAAAAATAATAAGTAAATCCCCACTGGAGCAAATCTGGGGGTACCAGGAAGTGTGCTGGGAGGTTTCCAAAGCCAGAGGGTCACCCCAGAGCAGTGACTTCATCCAAGTATAGGGATTAAGACATTTTTATACTAAAATACATAGGACTCTTTTATGAAGATATGGCAAAATTTGTATAAATAATTGTGACAAAACACATGATTCACTCCAAAAAAAATGTCCAGCTTCCCCGTTTGAGGCCATGCCCGGGGCAGTGGGGGCTGGCCCCCCCTCCTGTGAGCAGAGAGCGGGAAGCCTGGCCTTAAGGGAAGGCATGTTCATGCAGGAACCAGCCTGTCCCTTGGGGATCTGAGGGTCCTCGGTGACCCGGGGCTGGAAGGGGGCTTGCTGGGCACTGGCACAGAGGTGGGAGGCAGTGGACTTCTCGGATGAGCAGGGTTTGGAAAAGCAAAAACTCCTTCCCGAAAGAGAGGGACAAAGTCACTGAAGAGTAATCCTACACAAGTGAGTGGCGCAACCAAGGCCCCTGGGCAGAACCTTCCAGAACCTTCTTATATAGAAGGAAAGGCTCTACACATGATAAGTTCCTCACTGCCGGTAACAGCAAAAACCTATGGAAAACACCACAAAGCCCCCAGGCAGGCACCTGCCAAAGGCATCAACCCAATGGACTAACACAGGATTAAGAATGTAGAAGCCTATTTGCTGATCTGGAAAGACCCACTATGTAAGCTGGAAAAAAAAGCAAATTATAGATTAAAAAATGTACATCCAAAAGCCTTACCTCTGCGGCAAAAGGTTTTTTTACTGTATTTTCAATTTTTCTGTACTAATCTGTATTATTCAAGTTACAATTAATAGTGTTTTTAATGGAGGGGCACCTGGGTGGCTCAGTCGCTTAAGCGTCCGACTTCGGCTCAGGTCATGATGTCATGGTTTGTGAGTTTGAGCCCCGCGTTGGGCTCTGTGCTGACAGCTGGGAGCCTGGAGCCTGCTTCAGATTCTGTGTCTCCTCCTCTCTCTGTTCCTCCCCTACTCACATTCTGTCTCTCTCTGTCACAAAGATAAAGATTAAAAAAAAAATTTTTTTTTAATGTTTTAAACAGAGTGTTTCTAGCAGAAGGCAGAACCATTACGGCAGAACTCCGTCTTTTGCAGACGTGCGAAGTCTCTACAATAGAGAGATAAACACGAAAACAACGCAGGACACGGAAAGCAACCGTGAGAATCCACAGTGAACAGCACAGCATTAAAGGCACAGACGCTGTGTATGTAGTTATGTGGGTTACACGGGGACACGGATGCCCAGAACCCTGTGAGCAGAAGAGCAGCAGAGCCGTGATGGGCTGAGTGAAAGCTCTTTCTGTCTTTGAGCAGCACTTTCTACTGGTGTAGCAACTCGTCTTTTCCCTAATCAAAACCCGGTTTAAGAGACAAAGAAAAGCCGGCCAGTCCCTGCACGGGGCTTTGTGCTGGCGACCTCCCCCCCTTCCGGCAGGCTGCCGTGGAGCGACAGCGCCCCGCCGGGTTCAAGGCAGGAAGGACCGACGCCTGTCACCTGCAAACGTGGCTACCCTGGAGAGCCAGGCCCAGATGGACCCTTGGGGGTTGGGGGTGGCACTCATCTGGGACAGCGTGGGGTGGCGCATCTGCAGAGGAACTGAGGGCAGGGTAGGGGATGTTTGTACAAAGCATAAGCTCCTGCAAAAACCAGAATGTTCCCCACTAAAGGGCAGGGCAGGCAGCACTGTGCAAGAGTCAACAGACCCACCTGGGTCCCCGGGCAGAGGCCAAGGGGGAAGCCTGAGTTCAAGCTGGGCCTCTGCCACATACACATGGGGCTCCAGTCCCTGCTCAACTGTCCCCAGTTTTCCCATCTGTGGATAATCCCCGGCCCTGCCCACCCACAGACTGCACAAGGGCTGGAATCGAGACATTGCATGCAAGGGGAGGGCACTGAGTCCTGACTGCTTTTTGTGCCTGCATGAATTTGGATGAACTACTTGTCTCCAAACTTCAGCTTACACACACACACACACACACACACACACACACACACACACACACACACACACACACACACACATACACAGAGCCTGATGACACTACTGGCTTCCTAGAGCACCATTTCCCAAAGCACGCACACACACACACACACACTGAGCCTGATGACACTACTGGCTTCCTAGAGCACCATTTCCCAAACCAGACCCACACAGGTCCTGAGAGCAAGATGGTGTGTCATGATCTTAAAAAAAAAAACAGAAAAAGAAGAGAAATACCTATTCATGAGAGTAGGAATCAGTTTCTCACATTTACCAAGCTCTCAAAAAATGTTATTCTTTACTTTTTCTAACAGAAGCAACAGTGCTGACTACTGTCCCCCAGTCATTAAAGGAAAAATTAGCAGAAGGTCTTATTAGGCTTCTGGGATCCCTTTTAGGTGCTAAGCTGTCCCAGGATTCAGGAATAAGCCCCCCTTCTCCCCCCAGAGCTGGGGATAGTGCTGGGGGGCCGGGGGGGCAGGTGGTCCCAGATGGCTGACACATCTCCCAACAATCTGCTACTGAAATAAGTAGGAAATTCAGGGCGGCCTTTGCCAACCCCAAAGAGCATTTTCCTACCCAAAAAAGGAGCCGCTTTGCTAAGCATGACCCTCAGCCAAAGGCTGGCGCAGACCGCTGGACTCCTCAGTTTGGCTTTACGTGTGGTTACTCAGAACAGCAGAAAGCGTGAGTTCAAACAAAGCCTTATCCTTCCCAAAACAAAGGCCGATAAGGAGTGCCGATTACAAACTGCTCCCCAAATAACCTCGCTGCCTCCTCCGCAGAGCTGCTGACCCCTCATCCAGGTCAAGGCGGCCGTGGAGGGCCAGGGGGAGCTGACTCCCGGGCACCAAGGTGCTGCCCAACTTCTGGCTCTGGTTCTGTGTCTCCCAGAGCACCAGACCTTTCCTGAGAGTGAACCCTTGTCCCCTGTAGGCTGGTCTCGCGGGGGGCCCTGCGGCCACCCCTCCTGTGTGTGCCCAGACTCACGCCCCCTCCGGGAGAGGAAAGCTGGTGGATGGAGGGCAGTTTTCTGGGCTGGTGATTTTCATGCCGTTTAAGTGGAACTGGCCCCTCCCCGATTTCTGGAACAGGACCTGCGAGACAGGCTTCCCTTGCCTGTTGGCTGAACTTCAATCTCTCATCAGGGCAGAGGGATTGTCGCCGGAGGTCTGCGGCTGGCTCTGCGGAAGTGTCGGGCTGCAAGCTGGCACCATGAGAAGGGCGGTCACCACCAGAGCCCTAAAGAGAGCTGCTGGCAGCACCCTATTTTCACTGCAGGAAACTGACAGGGGTAAACTGCCAGGGACACACGCTAGTAAGTGCAGAGCCAGGATTCAAGCCCAAGCAGTCTAGTCCGCACCACAGCCCAGGACCCTGAACTGGATTTGTACCATTATTTACCAGCCATCTGACCCTGTGCACAGTACTTGGCCTCCGCAGCCTTCAGTTTCTTTAATCTGTAAAATGGGATAACAGCATCTGCTTGCAGGGAGGACATCAATGAGACACAGTACGTGAAGTGCAAAGTACAAAGCCCAGCGTGTAGTGGGTGCTAAGAAACACCTACTAGTTCCCATCTGTTTCTCGCAGATTTGGGCCAAGCAGCAGTGAGGGCCCTGGAGTGGCTGAGTCTGTCTGCTTGGGAGGGTCCCCGTCTCCAACCCCCCGCCCCCCAAGCCTGTGCCCATCAGGCAGGCCTTGGGAACAGAGGTCTCTCTCGTCTCATCCTGCCTGTGGCCCCCTACCCCCAGCACAGGGGACGTCACACAGTGGGGGCTTGAGCGCAGCTCAGTGACTGGTAAAGCAGTCAGAGGGCCAGGAAAGGAGAAGGAATCAGGATGCCAGGGACCACTAAGACGGCACCTGGCTTCCCTCTTCTCCAGGCAGCATATGTGTGTATGCGCCTGTGTGCGTGCATGGGCATGGAGAGGGGACCCCAGGGCTCACTCTACCTTCTTCGTCACACACAGTCGGCACCTTGAGGGTATTCAGTCTCCTCCACTATGTAATTCACGGGCCTTAGAACCGTCTTGTGGGGAGACAGGGCCAAGGCAAACACCCCTCTTTAACAACAGTGAAACGTGGCCCAGGGAGCTCCGGTCACATGCCACAAGTCACAGGCTGTCAGTGGTCAGCTGGGTGGAGACCCCGGGGCTCTTGGGCTGCTGAGGTGGGGTGTCAGGGGTGGGGGCAGCGAGGACTCAGTGCAGAGCTGGAGATCAGGGGCCCACCCGGGGGCCAGGGAGAAGGCAATGCCTGAGCCCAGTTCTCAGAGTAGGCATGTCGAGGGTGAGCAGAGAGGCAGTTCCCTGAGCACACCAGGTACATGGGGTGACGACGAGAGACAGGCTTTCTCAGACTCTCGGGACGGAGGGCGAGAAGAGCCAGCACCGGGAGCAAGCCAGGAGGGCATCTGGGATGGGGAGACCTACCGCATGATGCCCAGAGGGTCCAGCACCTCTTCCTCTTCCTCCTCAGAGGATTTCCCTGCATGGTCGCCCTGCAGGCCTGGGATGGGTACACCCTCACCCTCTGCTTGGTCCTGCTGCTCGAAGAAGTCGAAAGCCTCCCCGTCGTCCCGGGCCTGGCTGTGTGCCTCCAGGACAGAGACATCTCGGCTGCTGAGGTCCGCAGCCCCTGGGGATCTGGTGCCTGAGGGAGGAGACAGAAGAGGGGACTGACATTCACCGCAGGGAATGAGGCACCACACCCAGCCTCCTGTGCCAGGACGTGAGCTGCGGGCTTCCTGCAGCATCCTGGGACCAGGGTGGTGGGTCTGGGAGGACAAGGGGCAGCCCAGGCTCAAAGCACCTGCTGCAGCCTGTCGAGGGGTGACAAGCACCAGCGAGCCCTAGAGCGGAGTGGTTATAGGTGAGAGCTGTGAACAGGCTGGCGTCACAGCAGCAGAAGAGCCTGCATGCACGGGCCAAGGGCCGGAAAAGCCAGCCAGTGCGCATTTGCCGGGCACACCAGGGAGCTCTGTGATCCGGTGAAGACCTGCTCCAAGGGTCTGGACCCTTAGACGAGCCCAGTGAGTGCACGGTGAGCTTGTGGAAGATTCAGAACAAACTGTAATGGTTCCATTACGAACCAGCTTACATCAGCACTTCTCAAAGCATGGTCCGTTGACGGATGTCCACGACGTGGGAACACGGAAAGGGAGAGCAAGCATCCGGAAACTTCCATAGCAGCTTGACACTGTCACGACGTCCAGGCATGGGATTTTTGTATTTGTGAAAATATCTGTCTGTGACAGATTGGGAATACAAAAGCTAGTTCTTCCCCACAGATGGAATGAAAAATGGGCTTAGTACTTGTTCCTCTCTACCTAAATAGTCATTGAGTGGTAGATCTTTGAAAGCAGTTCCTTTTTTAAATAAAAAAATATCATCCTGAGATAAAGAACTTACAGAATGCCTGGCATGTAGGGTATTAATACGTTTACGAAAACAACGTGTTACTATAATAAGTAAAACTAAGCAGTAATGATACTCTGCCTTATATTATCCTTTGTTATTTTATTAGGACAGATGTGAAAATACTATTCAAAATGTCATAAAATTTCATGTAACAGGCACCACGTAAGAAGCATTTTACAGGTAGGGGCACCTGGGTGGCTCAGTTGGTTAAACATCTGACTTTGGCTCTGGTCATGATCTCACGGTTCCTGGATTCAAGCCCTGCATCAGGCTCTGTGCTAACATCTTGCTGGAGCCTGCTTCGGACTCTGTGTCTTCCTCTCTCTCTGCCCCTCCCTTGCTTGTGTGCTCTCTCTCTCTCTCTCTAAAAAAATAAAGAAAAAATTTTTAAAGAGTATTTTTCAGGTATGGATTTATTTGAATGTAAAAATCCCATGTAAGAGATCCTGTTTGCACCTTCACTTTATAGATGAGGAAACTGAGGCACAGAAAAGCTAGGAAAGTCAGACCACCTTATCCTCTTCTCCATAACAGAGGGGGCCCCCCAATTATGGATCAGCTGGAGTCCCCATTTCACAGTCAACAGAGCCCCCTGGGAGGCAAACAGGTTGTGATGTCAGAGCAAACAACCCGGGGCCCACAGGCCCAAGGCGGGGGGCGATGGGAAAGGAGAGGAGAAACCTGGGCTCTGCAGCCTTACCCAGTCCCAGCCTTCTGTGCATTCACTGGTTTTGTTTTATTCCTCACCCGTTATAATTATTTTATATATATATAATTATATAACTAAATATATATAATTATATATTTTTATATATTATATATAAATATATAAAATATATATGATATAAATTAAATATATATTTGTATATTATATAAATATATATAATATAAATTAAATATATATTTATATACAAATTATAAACATATATATTTATATATAAATAAATTTATATATAAATACACACACACACACACACACACACACACACACACACACACATGTTTTTTGGTGTATTTGCTGTTTGTTAATTGTCTTCTGAAAAGCTCCCATCTTGTGAAGATTAGAGACCACGGTCATTAGGAAGAAGAGTTAAACAGAATGGTCCAAAAAGGGGAGAAAGTCAGGGGGAGAGTCCAGCACCTCCTGACGGATCCCTCCCCACCCAGGGGTGCACAGGCACTGCATCTGCCCTGGACGTGCAAGCCTGGATGGCGCCTGGGTGTGCCGAGTGGGGGGTAAAATGTCAGCCATCCTTGTACGGCAGGCTCTGTTCTACGTGCTTCGCACGTGTCAGCTCACTGGATTCTCATGCCCCTTGGCAGCCAGGCATCGGCCCATCTGACAGTTAAGGAAACTCAGAAGGGAAGGAGGTGGCAGATGACACCATACCCCATGTCTGTGGGGGACAAGCTGAGGGAGGTGTCCCCAGGGACCAGGTCCCCAGGGCTGGCTGGCAGGAGACAAAATGGAATGTGTGCGTGTGTGGGGGGGATGCTCTGGGGATGCCAGGAGGGGAATGGGTGGAGTCAGACTACAGAGAAGACCCATATGAGCCCCGTCTGGCACCCGGGCAGTCAGTCCTCAAAGACAGGCGCCAGCCTCCCCCTGCACACAACCCTGGGTGGGCAGGGGTAAGGCCCACCTGCTTCAACAGCCTGACTGAAGCTTCCTGGCTGCACGCAGCAGCCGTGGACCCACACTGGCCCAGCCAGGGGAGTGAGGCCTAGTTCTGGGCCAGGGGACACCTCAGGGCTTTGGGACAGAGCCTCAGGTACCTAAGAACTCTAGCAGCTCTGGGCTTCCTGCCAACTCGGCATCCTTTGAGACACAGCGCAGAATCTCATTGAACAGGACTCTCCTTTCCCGGATGTCAGACTCCCCAACGAACAGGACCTTCCTGGGGAGCGGGGGAAGGCTGGCTGTGGGGTAACGGCTGCTCAGCTTCTGGTAGAACTCCTCGATCTCGCTGTACTTTTTGGAGACCTGGAATGAGAGGAGCGTGTGGTTTCCTGGGTACTCTCGCCCTTGCTCCGACCGGACAGCCCAGAGGCCGGGCTGGAGAGCCTGTTCCCGGGACGGGTGCCCTGGGGCACCTCCGGCCCTCCCCACCTCATCATGCCTCAGGCTCCATTCCCGACACCCCCTGATCAGTGCTAGGCTCAATTATGAAAGTCTGAGTAGCCAGAGAGAAGATAAGGCCGTGGTGGGTTCTAGGCAGTGCCACAGGTCCAGGAAGAGACATCTGACACAGGGACCCCGGCCTGGCCTACAAGTGACCAAGGAGGCCAGCTGCCTCCATTCTGGGCCTTCAGCATATCAGCAGGGTGACCTCATGGTTTGGCCGGCTGTTAGCTCATCTTCCGACAACGATATGAGTCACCTTTTCTCAGCACGGATCTCTGGATCATTCTTCCGCGTGCAAGCAGTAGCCTTCTATCTGGGATCATCCCCACAGTGCTCCCGTGGAGAAGAACTGCAGCAAACTTGTTTCTCAGCACTGCTGTCAGTTAGGACCCCACTGCACCCTGGGGCCTCGGGGAAGCAGGCCGGCAGGTGGTCCCAGGCCACTGAATTCACCCTGAGACTCCGTTTCCAGCTGAGCTCACACTGCATGAGGCCACCCCTGCCTGCATGGTCTCTGCCCCTATAAGGCTCAGGCCCTGCACAGGGGGAGGGGTTGGGGAGTAGCTGCAGCACAGAGGGTCAGAGGCATTGCTGCAGTCTGCAACCCAGTGTGGACGCTCAAAGAGCACCTGCTCTGAGCCGCACACCCACCCACCAACAGCCAGCATCATCCCTTAGCTTGGACTCTGTGCTCCCCTCCGTATGCTGGGCCTGGCTCCCCAGCTCCTCTGAGGGAGCACTGAGTATCAAACCAGAGACAGTGCTGCCTCTGCTCCCGGGCCAGGGCCAAGCCCACAGCACAGCACTGATGCTGGTGCGGCTGAGGACTCTGGGGTGTCTGGAGGTGCTGAGTGGCAACTTGGCGATCCGGGGACACAGGAGCGTGCAGCCCCGGCCAACTCCGCCTTTCACCAGAACCCCCAGCCTGTGAGGGTTTCAGCCACCCGGCAGGTGGCTGGGGCACTGGGGGGATTTAAACCCTGAGCCCCCTTCTCTGCCCACCCCCCTCCCCGCACCAATGGGGAGTTCCCTGGGCCAGGCTGCTGCAGCCTGCAGGTCCCAACACAAGTGGCTGGCTCTGGAGCTGTCCTGAGAACAGTCCTCAAGCAAAGAAGGAAAAGGATCCTTTAAGGGAAGAGATGCAGGCTCCAGCCCCTGGGGCCTGAGAACAGTGACTCCCGCCAGGCAGCAACTCGGCCCAATAAGGGAAACTGTGACCCAGAGGGTTGAGTGCCCTCTGCTGGCCAGACAGGCCCACGCGATCCAACACTCAGACCCACCAGGGGTAGGGTCTCCAGAGCTCCGATAGTTTAGGAGGCCAGGAAGTTTTAAGTCAGGGGTGCCCACCCCCCACCCCCATCCAGGACCCGCATTCATCAGTGCTCCAATGCAAGGGCTTCTCAAGCAGCTACCTGAACAGCTGGGAGAGGAGGCTCAGGGGTGGCTGTGAGTGAAGAAGATAGGAGATGCTGTGGATCTGGAGCCCCCAGGTGAGCCTCTCCGGGGGAGATGTGTGTGTGTCTGTAACACCAGCACACGCCGGGCCGAGAAACGGCAAGCACACCCCGTGCCCCTTTCTGGAGGCCGCTTTTACTTTCTCATGAGCAGTTAAATTCATGTTTATATTGAAATATGTATCCTTTTCAGGAGTAGAATGCAAAATGCCCTCACCTCCCCTTTAAAAAAAAATTTTTTTTAAATGTTTTATTTATTTCTAGGAGAGAGAGACAGCGTGAGCAGGGGAGGGTCAGAGAGAGAGGGAGTCACAGACTGAAACAGGCTCCAGGCTCTGAGCTGGCAGTCAGCACAGAGCCCAATGCGGGGCTCGAACTCACGAACCGTGAGATCATGACCTAAGCGAAAGTCGGACGCTTAACAGACTAAGCCACCCAGGGCGCCCCGTCCATCTCCCCTTTTTAAAAGCTAAATCATGAAACTTCAGAGATCTGAGGCTCTGGGTTGTGTCCTCAGATTTCCTGGAGGATAAATGCATTCCTCCTCTGCCCTCACAGGTGGTTCGAAATGTCTGAGAAGCACCTGCACGAATGGCTACCCATGCATGCACTTACACCCTTCGCAGCTCTTGCTGGCCAGAAAAGAGTGGCACCGGTGTGATGCATGGGGTGTGAAGATGCCTTCACGCACAGCCTCGCACATAAGGCTGGCCCTCACACAGGACCCGGCAGACCTGCCTGGATGGCCTCACCAGGGCTCACGGAATGTTGCTTCTCTGTTATGCCCAAAGACAATGACCTCAGACACTCCTTTTGCTCCCAGCCATGAAACCGTGTGTGTGTTCAGCTCCACGGTGGGTCAAGTCAGATGATCAGGAGTTGCAAAACCCCAGCACTCACAGCCAAGCAGAACCAGATCCAGCACCTAACATTAGACCTTAATTCTTCCCAAACGTCATCGATTTAAGTGGGCGCCTGGCTGGCTCAGGTCAAGTGTCCAACTCTTGGTTTCGGCTCAGATCACAATCTCACAGTTCGTGAGTTCGAGCTCTGTATTGGGCTCTGCGCTGACAGTGCAGAGCCTGCTTGGGATTCTCTCTCCCTCCCTCTCTGCCCTTCCCCTTGCTTGCTCTCTCTCTCTCTCTCTCTCAAAATAAAGTTTAAAAAAGGTCAAGTTAAGTAGCAAATGAAAGACCTCATGCTCTTTTAGATGCTTCCCATGTGTTAAATACCCCTTGAAGACCTGTGTCTTTACATTTTTCTCTCTTAGAAGGTGGTGTCTCTTCTAATAGGTCACCAGAGCTAGGTAATTCACTCTTTTCCTTTCTGTCCTGGTGGCCAGGACAGTCAGAACAACCATGTGCAGACCTGTAGCTATTGATCCTGTCTACACCACAGGACTCTGGTATATACCACAGGACTCTTTCTTCCCTGAGCTCCTGCGACTCCACGATGTCCCCTTCTCTTCCCTTGGCCTCAGGGGCTCCTCCTTCTCTGTGACTGTCCCTGAGTTGCCTGTGTGTCTGGGGTTTCCTCCTAAGTCCTTCCCTCTGCCTTTCATATCCACTCTTTCCAGGCAACCTCATCCACTCCAGACTTTCAACATCACCTCCAAGCTGGCCTCCAATGGGCCTCCTAGGCCTGATCAGTCCCTCACTGCAGCCTCGTGTGTCCATCAGGTAGATGCTTCACACTCCATACATCCCCCAGGACCTGCCTCTCAGCCGGTGCTTTGCAGTTGGTGCAGTCAGCAAATGATATGCATGTTACTTTGGAAACACTAGTATTTTATAACCAACTCCTGCTGGCCTGTCTCCAGCACTGTCCTGGGGCATCACTGGGCTCATACCTGGGCTCCCTGCCTTCTGGCCAGTTCTTTCCAACCCAACCCTACTTCCCACCAGATGGGCCAGTGAGTCACTCCCCTACTTCAAGGTCCTCTGTGGCTGCAAGCCAAGTCAGGCTCCCTACACGCCCCCCGTGACCTGGATCCCGCCGTCATCACCCTCATTTTCTCCCACTTCATCCAGGATGACACTCAATGGCACACAGCTCCTCACAAACAACACCCTTCTGTAGCCTCCATGCCTTTGCTTACACTGTGCCCTCTGCCTGGGACTCCCTTCTCCTGCTGTACAGCTCTACGGGCTCGGTCCTCACCTCCAGAAATCCTCCAGAACGTCTCCCAAGGGTGGGTCAGGTGCTGCTTCTCTGCACCCCCACAGCCCTGTGCACTCCTGTCACGGCCTCTCTCTGTCTCCCCACCGACCATAAGCTCCTGAAACACTCCTGTGCCCTTAGGCCCAGCATGCTCGGCACCCTCGGGCCCGGAGCGAGTGCTGGCTAGAGAAGTACCCTCTCCCTGGTGCTGCTCACACCCTGGTGTAGATGTGTCTGTGCACCCAGCCCCCTGGTCCCCTCAGGAGCACCCTGGGAGGGACCCCAGCTCACCAAGAACTGCACGACATCCTCGGGCCTGTGCTTAGCCGACTTGAACGCAGCCAGCCGGGTTACCACCAGGATCTGGTACTCCACATGGCCCGACATCATCCTGCCCCGCACCTCCTGGTGCTGGGGCACAGTCAGGTCCAGGCCCGTGTGGACATTCTGAACTTGCCTGCCAAAGGGAAAGAAGGCAAAGGAAGCTCAGGTTCAAGTCAGCAGGCTCTGGAGCGAAACGCAGACGGGACCTTAGGGTGGACCTGCGGGCCTGGGGTATGAGCCTCCTCTGCTGGCTGTCCTCGGCGGTCCCCGCTTGAGGCTACCTGCCCCACTGCACACCGGCCCCTCCCAGGGCCTGGCTTCCCGAGCCCTAGGCCTGGGCCGTGCCCTTGGGCTGCTCCCTGACCAGGGGCCGTCCCCAGCAGGGAAACGAGTGGGAGCAGAGATGGGGCTCATGGAAAATCACCAATGGGAAGGTGTGTTAACACTCAGCGCACGCGCCCCTGAAGGATGGAGGGGAGGCAATTGGGGGCGTTATTCCCACCAAGGAAAGGGCCTGGCTTCCTGCACCAGTGCAAGAATGACATACCTCCAGGAACCTGGGCAGAGACACAGCTCTTCTACTGGGGGGGCGACCCAGCTACTACAGAACCTGTCCAGCAGGGGAGGATGAGAGGGCACTGAGTGTAGGGCACACGGCACTGAGAAGGCTGCCGTACGAGGCTGCGAGAGGGTGTGCTCGGCAAAACATGCTGCAGAACCTGTTAATGCTGCAGAAACATGCTGAACTGTATGGGGGGCCGCCAAGTCGTGAGACATTTCCTCTGAAGTGATAAAAAATGGCAAGAGCGTCCTTGTCCTCTGTATGTGTGTGATGCAGGCAAATACACATCACACAAACACCTACGACGGGGCCCCTCCTCATCGAGGTTGAGACCTACTATGTGCTGGGCAGGACCTCCAGAGCACAAGCAAAGGGATGCTCTGAGGAGGAGGGCGCTTCTGGGCTAACACTGTACCAGAGCAAGGCCCTTTCCCTCTCAGACTAAGGTCCCAATGCATCGAAGACACTCTGTCCCCCAGGACTCCTTCCACGTGGATTCCTCCCACCTCCATGCTGGCACATGACACTGTCACGGTGGTGATGCTGTTTGTCACCCACCAGCGAGGACAAGTGCGTACAAGGAGTATACACACGCACCGGCCACACATACCTGCGCACACAAGAACATTTTCATGTGACACGAGCACGCCGGAATGAGCGCAGATCAAATAGGAAGGCCCAGGCGAGCCCAAACGTACCCCCGCAAGGTGGGAAAACACACCTTTGCGCATGGTGTACACGGCGGGAGCACAGAGCGGACTAAATGTGCGCCTGGTAGCAGCCGGCACTGCTGCAGGCTCTGCGGACCTGACATAAGTCGCTCCCGCTCTGGCAGCTCTACAAAGGAGCACAACCGCTTAGACCCATTTCCCAGGAGGGAACCAGGCACCACAAGGGAGTGGGCTGTCCGGGTCTCAGCAGGTCAGAGGTGGAGCCAGAGTGCACACCCAGGTAGTTGCCCCAGAGCCCAGTGGAGTGGGTAGGAATTAGGATCATTATCCTACACAGCACAGGTGGGAGTGTAGCGGGGAGGGGAGGGGCGGGGGGGGGCCTGGCGGAGGAAAGCAGGTGTGAGGGACCCCTGCCTTCCCTGCTGAGAGGCACCTCCTTTGAGCTGGCTGCCAGGCAGGCTCTCTGCCTCTTAGTTCTGTCCCTGCAGTCCAGGGTCCCCCCACCTTCCCCTGATCCTTCCGTCACGCCTCCTCAGCTGGGAGGTCCTGGTGAGCCACGGCTTCTGGCCTCAGCTCCCCTGCCCCCTCCGGAACTCTCCAGCTCTCTGCCTCTGGCTGATGGGACTGGGAGACACACACAGACGTGCCTCCTGGCCCCACCTGAAATTCACAGTCACAACCTGCAAGCCGCAGCCCGGGCCTGGCACCCCTTCCTTCGTCTAGACCCAGGCTTCTCAAAGTGTGGTCCCTGCCACATCTGTGTCACCTGGAAAATTAGGCCTCTGATCACAGAGGAAGGGAAGGGGGAAAAATAGTTAAGGAGAGGGAGGGGGACAAACCACAGGAGACTCTTAAATACTGAGAACAAACTGAGGACTGATGGCTGTGGGGGGGAGTGGGGTGATGGGCATGGAGGAGGGCACTTGTGGGGATGAGCACTGGGTGTTAAATGGAAACCAACTTGACAATAAGTATATTAAAAAAAAAAAAAAAGAAAAGTAGGCCTCTGGATCAGAGACCCTGGTGGGGGCGGGGCGGTACCTGCAAACTGCATGTTGAGAACAACTCCAGGTAACTCTGATGCCCCTGAGCCTGACTCACTCACTCTCCCACCCCCCAGACCCCAGGCAAACTTTTGCCATAAAGGGCCATAAACATTTTTGGCTTTGCAGGACATACGATCTCTGTCACAACTACTCAACTCAGCCATGTGGCGTGACAGCAGCCAGACAACACGTAAACTTTATTACAAAGGCAAGAGGTGGGCATGATTTGGCTCACGGGTACCATCTGCCCACCTGCACCTTAGACCAAGCTTCTCGAACCGCAAGTGCATCCAGGTCAACCAGGGAAGCGGTCAGTGTGCACATCGGGTCTGGGGTGGGACCTGGGAGTCTGCATTTCCAGCCAGCTCCCAGGTGATGCTGCAGCTTCTCAGCTGCTCCTGGGACCCGCTGAGAAGACACGGGGTCTAAGCCGCCTCTCTCCACAAGCCCCCAGTAACCGCCAGTACCTGTTCTCCCCCGACAGCCCTGCTTCTTAGTTCACTGAGAAGAGCAGCAATCGCAGCAACCCCCAAGCTCCCCTTCACAAGGGGCCTGCGTCCCACGGGCACAAACTGGCTGCCTCCTACCTGAGGCCATCACCTACTGGAGGCAGGCTTCTGCAAGTCTTCCCTGTCCCCCATCCTTCTCCTTCTCCCTTCCCCCTCCCTTTCCTCTCTCTCCTGTGAGCCCCTTTGCTCCTAAGCCTGGTGCCTTAGTGCCTTACCCAGCACTCCCCCAGGCCCACGCCACTCCAGCCATGCCGGCCTCCTCGCTGGTACCCAAGCAGCCCCCTGCCCCAGGACATTGGCTCTGCTGTCCTCCCTGCTTGGTACAATCTTGCTCAAGAAAGCATCATGGCTCTCTCCCTCAAGCAGCTTGTCAGGCTCTGCCCAACTGCCATTCTATCAGAACAACACTCCCGGGCGAAAGAGCACACCAACAAAACCACACTCACTCCTTTCCCCCTCACCGTTGTATTTTCCTTTGTACCATTTATCATCCCTGACACACCATCCATTTACGGCCTGTCCAACTGTCCCCACTAAAGCTCCATGAGATGGGCTTCATTTGGGTGACTGCCGTACCCTTGACTCTGAACCAGTATCGGCACAGAGTAGGCACTCGGTAAGTCACTGGTGGACGAATGCCAGTGTGAACGCTTGGGGGGGTGGGTGTGAGCACTGCACCAGAAAGCTGAGCTGGGGCCCAACCATGAAGAGCCTACCTGGGGCTGGTCTGGAGCCTTCGGAGTTCCCCTGTGGACAGCCCCTCGGGTTTGCCAGTGCCTGCCAGCAGAGCGGAGTGCGCATGCCCGCTTGGCTGTCGTCACCAGCATGGGGCACTATGAGCAAGCCCTGTCCAGGCTGGGGCAGGGAGGGAAGCCACCCCACCTTCCCAAGCACCCAGCCCCAAAGTCACACCCCATCTGCGTGTGGCGGAGCAGGGCGTCCGCTGCCGGCCCTACTCGTACTTGCTAATCTCAGACCTCCTGTTCGCAGAAAACGAAACAGACTCAGGGAGAGGTGACTTAAACGCAGTATCAGGTAAACCTCTTCTGCCAATGAAGACACAACCTGTGACATCACTGCGTCATGCACAGGACACCATGCAGGCTCTGGCATCAGGGTTTACTTACGGAACTACATTTTTCGAGACCTGAAGTCACAGGGAAATTCAGATTACGGCTGGAAAAAATAACAGCTGCGCTGGGCAATATGTTTATTTATGCAATAAACTGGCATCTTAGACCAAGACTTTGTGTAGGGGGAACAAGAGTGGCGTGTAAGGGAGTCACCCTGCAGAAGAGTAAACGCATGTCCATCCCGGGCTTTCCAGGACCCACCCGCACTGGGTCCTCCTGGTCCGGGTCAGGGTGGCCCACACCGCACCTTCTGCCTCCGAGGCCTTTGCGTCACTTGCTCTTCTCCTGAGCTACCTCGTGAGCCTCTCCCCTCCACCTGCTTACCTCCCACTCTCCCTGCGGGACAGGACGCGGCGGCCGCCGTCACCCACCCCGGAGAAGTCTGGGTTCAGCCCTTGCACTGTGTTCCCGGCTTCGTCCCTGCTTCGCATCTGGCCCCGCAGCTCGGTGTTCGTTCCCTCGCCGGGCCGGGCCCTTTTTCTAGTTCACCCGCATCCCCAGTGCCGCGCACCGCGCCTGGCACAGCGTGAGCCCCGACAGATGTTATCAACTATGTTTTCGGGCGAAAAAGAAATGAACGCACGTCAGCCGAGAAGGGCAGAGGAGAGCCCTCTCTGTGCCCGCCTGCGGGACTAGCCACTCCCGGCCTTCCACTGGGTCTTGGGCGAGTTCGTCACCCTTTTAAGGGCCTCAGTTTTCCCCATCTGTAAAACGGGGGTACTCGATGCGTCCACCGCTCCTGCAGGACCGTGGAGCGGTCGACCCCAGAAAAACCGCAGGGGCGCAGGGAAGGCCGGGCCGCGGGCCCACGGGGTCGGCCGCCTCCGCCTGCTCCGCCGACCGGGGCGCGTCGGGCTCGTTCGCGCGCACCCGGAGTCCACGCTGCGGCGTGGGCAGGGGGTCTGGCTCACCTGGAGGTGACGAGCACCGCCGGGGACTGCATGACCGCGGCGGCTCCGGGCGGGGCGCACGGTCACGGGACCCGCAGGCGCCGGCGTCGCCGCGTCCCCGCCCCGCGCGCTCGGCCCGCCCCGGCTCCGGCCCCGACTCCGGCCCGCCCCCTGCTGGCCGCCGAGCATTTCTGGCCTTTCTGGAACTTTGCGCGCTGACTCAGCACTGACTGTCGGAGGCCCTGGTCTACCTGGGTCACGCCCCCTGCTCCCCCGCCCCGTGCCCCCCACGTCCCCCGCACCCCGTGCCCGAACCAGCGTCCTGAGACACCCAGTAGCCAGGAGGCACCCAGGAAAAACGGAGGAGGCCAGTCGGTAACCCCAAAGCGCCCGTTTCACCCTTAGGAGTGCCCAGAGGGTCCAGGTTCAGAAGGTAAATAACTTGGCTCCCTTGCCTTGGGGAGGGTGTTGGGAAACAGGGCGGCCGGTCATGGCCCCGGAGATGCTCAGAGGAGGGTTAGATGAGGTAACTTATGACCCAGCGAACAAGGTCCATTAGACCGGGTTGTGGGGTGTTTGTTATCTAAGGAAGCAGCGGCTGACTCCGAGGCCTTCCCAGCAAGAGCTTCTCAGAGCTGCCTTCCCTGTCTTTCAGCTGTCCCCTGCTAAAAGGTGTCAACCCCGTCCCCCTCCCCTCATGGAAGACTCCGCGAGACCCCTGCAATTAGGCTCTGGGCTATCACAACAGGGGCATGAGGCCCGGCCCAGGGCAGCCAGGACGAGGCGGGGGTGGGTGGGTGGCCGAGGGTATGCGGGAGAGTCAGGGATGGAAAGTCACTGGAGGAGATTGCAAGGGTGGGGGGTTGGGTTCTTGCTAAACCGGGATTCTTGCTGAAGGCAGGCCAAGGCCTAGACATCAGGCGGAGGTGGGAGATGTGATCAGAGATGGAGGGTGATCCGAATTCCCCGTGGGGATTGTCTGTCAACTGACTGAACAGGATTCTTGCTAAGACTGGGCCATCCACGCAGGCTGAAGGAGGAGAGTGGGGTCAAGGGCAAGGCCAATTGGAGGAGAACGATCAGAGGAGCCTGAGGTTTGGCCAAGGAGCAAGTCTTTGTCACCCCAAAGTTTCCCTCTCACAGAGCTGGGTGCGGGTGCAGACCCTTCTCTCCAGGTACCCTCCCTGCCTAATGACACCCCTCTCCCACGATGCTTCCATCGTCTGGGAAGAGGAGGGGAGGCTTTTGCTTGACTGCATTTTCTCAAAGAACCAGCCTTCCTTCCCCACCCCCAACCCCCAGTTCTCCTATGGACAAACTCCGGCTCTGTGGACACCTGTAAAGCTCAGAGGCCAGGGTGAGCACAGAGTGACATTAGTCAATGTGTGGGTGCTGCTCTGATGTCGAGAAACTAAAAAGACAGGATTCTGCTTGGTTTCTGCCGGTAGCCACACTCCATCACAAAACTACTCTCTGCTTCTCTCGTGGCCTTTTCATGCATTCATTCATTCATTTTTTCTTTCTCTTTCTCTCTTTTTCTTCCTTCCTTCCTCTTCCTCTTTCCTTCCTCCTTCCCTTTCTCCTATCCCTCTTTCTTTCTTCCTCCCTTTCATTTCTTTCTTTTTATGTCTTTTCTTTCTTTCTTCTTTCTCCCTTCCTTTCTCTGCCTCCCTCCTTTCCTCTTTCTCTCCTTTTTTCTTTCTTTCTTTCTTTCTTTCTTTCTTTCTTTCTTTCTTTCTTTCTTTCTTTCTTTCTTTCTTTCTCTCTCTCTCTTTACCTTCCTTCCTTTTTTCTTCCCTCCTTCCTTCCTCCCTCCCTTTCTCCTTTTCCCTCTCTTTCTTTCTCTCTTCCTTTCTTCCTTTTTTTTGCCTCCCTCCTTCCCTCTCTCTCCTTTCTTTTCTTCTTTCTTCTTTCTTTCTTTCTTTCTTTCTTTCTTTCTTTCTTTCTTTCTTTCTTTCTTTCTTTTTTTCTCTCTATCTCCCTCTCTCTCTCTCTCTCTCTCCCCTGAGCTGGGCCTCTGTTCTGGGTCCTGCAAGCTGCTCAGTGGACAGGAAGCTCAGCCCCGTGGGGTTGGAGCCCTTGATATTGGGGTCGTAGATAGAAGCTGCTGAAGCCGCCTGGGGCTGAGCCTGCACTGAGCCTGTGGAGAAGACAGCCCAGGAAGATCTAGGGAAGCACATACTTCCCAAGCACAGGTGGGGGTATGTGTGTGAAGAAGGGGACTCCCCTGTTGTCACTACAGCTGGTAGCTTGCCAGTCACCAGTGCCCTGCAGAGAGTGAAACTCAGCCCTGGCCCAGGGTTCCTGAGTGCACACTCCGGGGTGGACACGGCGCTCCTGGTGCTTGCCAAGAATATGACTGGTTCCCCCACCATAGAGTGACCCCATCCCTGAGAGCAACTCCATTTTCTGTCTCTGTGGGTCCTGCTTGCCCCTGTGCAGCTCTAGTGGATAATTGTATACAATGCACGGAATGTGGGATCTAAATCTGATATTTTCTGCTTCCTGCCCGACTCAAGGAGCCCCCTCCATGGCTGAAGCTGCAGTAATGCAAACCACATTGCAGAGGATCTTACAATTTCCCTTCGCACTGCCCTAGGGGAATGCTCTGGGCGCCAGCCTCCCCCCCCCCCACCCCAGGGCCTCGGGAGGTGCAGTCCACAGCTCACAAGGAGTCTAAGCTGGGCTCTGGCCGCACTATGCACGATGTTGCCCTTGTTTCTGGTGGGGCAGGTCTTCGGGTGGTCTGACTTGCCTCTGTCCTCTGAAGCAGTACTTCAGCACCCTAGGGGGCTAGGCCTCCCAAGTGGAGCAGGTCACCACTGCCCTGGGTATTCAGCAGCCGCTCCCAGGCACAGGCTGTGACCTTGCCAGGCTCTGAGGGTGCAAGAGACACAGGCTTCCTTGGTGGGGCTCACAATCACTCAGGAACAGCGAGGGGTCAACATGGATGCAGGCCCAAGATGCACGAGGAAGGGCATATAGGTAACTCCACCTGGGGCTGGGGCAGACAAGGAAATCTTCCAAGAGGTCATGCCACACCTGGGTCATGAAAAGGTTATCTCTGAGCCTGGGGTGTTCTCATTGGCGAAATGTGCATAATGGGAACCTTTCATTCAAAGTACTGCTGTGAAGGAATTGAGATTAAATATGACTGGAATGGCTGGAAGTGTATGAGAAGCACTGTAGATTAGCTACAAAAGCCATCCACAATGCCTTCCTCTTAACTTTTACTGCCATGGAAGCTGGAAAGGTAAAACACTCATGGCCCCAGCCTCTCTTGCAGTTAGAAGGACACATGTGACAATTCTGGCTGTATATACAGAAGTCCCTGCGGACGATTTACCTTGCTAGGAGAAATCTCTTTGTTTCTTTCCTATCTTCTGCCTGGGAGGGATATGTAATGCTGGAGAGGCAGCAGCCATCTTGTGACTGTGAGGCACAAGCATGAATTTAGAGCCTACACATTAAGGATGGAAGAGGCTGGGGACCCGATGGCTTCTGAGCTCTCATACAGGCCCTATACTCTTTCTTGAGATTCATAAAGACTTCTCCTTGTACGACGCTTAGACCAGTCTAAGTGGGGTTTTCTGCAATGGATTCCTTGTTGGTACAGGTATAAAGTACTTACATAAGGCCTGAAATCAAAACTGCTCAATATGGGAGAGATGGTAAGGATGCTTGAAGAGGAGGAGGAAGAGAAGACATAAAATGTGTCTTAGGCAGGGGTGCAAAGCCAGGGTGCCTGCAGACAGCACAGTGTGCTCAGGGCTGGGGAGAAGAGCGTGCAGAGCCGGTCTGGGGGGCCTTGTGCCACGCAGAAGCATTTACATTTATCCCAAAGAAGTGAGTGGACTCCCACGATGAACAGAGGAAAAGAGTATTTCAGGATGGGGATGGGGGTGCTGATGCACAGCGCCTTTCTAGGAAGAAAGTTATCATCCGTCTTCATTGCAGAAAAAATACAGAAAACATGGATAGCACGAATAGGAAATAAAATAAAATTCATTCATTCTATACCAGGCATAACAACTATTCCCCTCTTGACATTTATTCTCTATCTACGTACAGCTTTGAAACAATACAAAATCTTACTGGACGTCCTGTTTTGTAACTTGCCTTTTCATTTCCCACCCTGTAAATATCTTTCCATAGTAAATTACCTTCCAAGCCGTCATTTGAAATCTTTTACTTAGGATGAGGCTTCGTGTGGACACACTGTAACTGACCTACCCAGTCCTTACACTATGGATGTGTAATGGAAGTGTGCTGTGTGTGCCCTGCAAGATGGGCGGGTGGGATCTTTTGAATGCTAGCTAGAGGTTTGAGCCAGATACACCAGGAGGCAGCTTGTGTTAGTGTGTCAGAAAACGCTTTGGTGAGTCTCTGTGTACTCTGTTGAGTAAGGGAGGGTCTCAGGTTATTGGGAGAAGAGCAGTTAGACCAAGAGCTTAATATCTTTGCATCAAAAAGTAATCAGCATTTGGGAGGAGTTGATTGCTGGCAACTTCTGAGCTCGTGGAGAGATGGGTGGACATGAGCCAGGCAGGGAAGGACCCTGTGACATGGTGGCATTCAATGGCAGCCTTGATCCTGTTCTGTCTGTGAGGCTCCTCCTGGGGCACGGAAGATCCAGCCTTTCCATCCGGATGGTAAAGGAAAGGCACTTCCAAAGTCTGAAGAACCCGGGAACACACACAGGGACACAAACCTCTCCGTGGCTTTGATAATTGCCGCCAGACATTCCTCAGGGGGGGGCTGGGCGAAGACCTTCTCCCAAACCCACACCAGCCCTGGATTCATTTTCTCAAATCCTCTCAAATTTGTTAAGTGAAAAGTGATATTTCTTGTTTTAGGAGTGCATTTATTTGACTCCTGGTGAGGTTAAACCTGTTTCCACCAGTTTGTTGGTCTCAGGATGTTTCTTTGTAACGCTCTTGTTTATTTCTTTTGTGTGTGTTTAAAGATTGGGCTGTTGTGGACATCTGGGTGGCTCAGGCAGTTAAGGATCCCACTCTTTATTTCAGCTTAGGTCATGATCTCAGGGTTGTGGGATCGAGCCCCGTGTCAGGCTCTGCACTGACAGCGTGGAGCCTGCTTGGAATTCTCTCTCTCTCTTTCTTTCTCTCTCTCTCTGCTCCTCCCCTGTTTGCATGCATGCACTCTCTCTCAAAGTACATAAATAAACGTTTTTAAAAGATTGGGATGTTTGTCTTTTTCTCATTGATATGTAAGAATGCATTATAAAGATACTAACCTTTTCTGATATGTATTATCCCTATGTGTCTTTAACTTATTTTTCCCTTAAGTTTTAATCTTGAAAAAGTTTCAGACTCACAGAAAAAAGGAAGGGTTCATGCCACATTGGCTCCCTCTTCACCTAGACTCACACTGGGTTCCTGAGTTAGAACTAGCAGATTACCCAGGGAGGAAGCAGGGCTGGGCAGAGGGGGCTCAGCCCACAGTCGCAACAGAAGGCCAGCCTGTGGCAGGAGGAGCTCGGGTACCCGTCCTCCCCAAGTCCTCCTGAACTGAGATGAGGAGGCAGGACTTTACCCCCACATTGACTAGGCCAGTCCTCAGCTGTGAGCTGCCCCAGGAGGGGCCTGACCTTCTTGAGGCAGCGCCCTTCAGTTCCCCTGAATCCCAGCAAGGACTGAGCAGAGACTCAGTACTCCCAACAGAGAGAGCACTTAAGCCCTGGAGAGGGGAGTGGGGCAGCCGAGGAGCTGTACAGGTGCTTTATTCTTTCTCACTCTGCATTTTTCCTGAAACACTGAATAGTTGCAGACACCATGACACTTCACTCTAAATACTTTGGCTCGTCCTTTCTTAGAAGGACAGTGTTCTCCTTTGTAACCACAAGGCAGTGGTCATACTCAGGAAATGTGACATGGATACATTACTGTTACCTAACATACAATCATATTCCAGTGTGCCCAGTCGTCTCAATAATGGTTTTTATTTACATCTGCTCCCTCCTCCTCCCAATTCAGAATTGAATTGAGGGTCATGCATTGTGTTTAACATTGTATTTAATTTCATGTGCATTTAGGCTCCATTCTACAGTTCTCAGGCTTTTCCATCTTCCGTGACGCTGTCATCTTTGAGGGGTCCACACCAATCGTGCAGGCTGCTCCTCAGCTGGTATTTGTCTAATGATTTCTCGTGGTTTGACCCATGTCATTGTTTGGCACATAATCACATCAGGGGACACGTGATGCCAGTGTCTTCCATGATTGGTGATGTTGAGTTGGATCATTTTTTTTTAAGTTTATTTATTTATTTGGTGGGGAGCAGGGAGAGGACAGAGGGGAGAAGAGGGAGAGAAAGAGAGAATCCCAAGCAGGCTCTGTACTGTCAGAGCAGAGCCCAACCAGGGGGCTAGATCTCACAAACTGTGAGATCATGACATGAATCCAAATCAAGAGTTGGATGCTAACCTGACTTAGCCACCCAGGTGCCCTGAGCTGGATCACTTTCTTAAGGTCAGCTCTGTTTTTAAAAAATTTTTTGCATGCAAGTTTTAAGATTTTCATGTAGTTCCAACCCTGGACATTCGTGTTAGTAGTTTTTACAATAAAATTATACTTAGATAAGTTTTCCTTACCCCAGACTATGTAAATATTCACAACTTTTCTCCAAATGTATTTTCTAAAATTGATTCTTTGATTCACTAGGAATTCATTTTGGTTTATGTCATGAAATAAGGATCAGTTTTTTTCTCCCTAAATACTTAGCCAAGTATCCAGTACCATTCATTGGTAAGTTTTATTGAATAATTTGTCCTTTCTCACTGGAATTGTCACCATTTTATATGCTAAATACTCACAAACACTGTTATCTGGAGTCCCTATTCTGTTGTGTTGATCTGTCAGTTCAGCCTCCAGTGCTACGGGAGTTGCTGATATCTAATAGTGAAGCTCTCTGAGGAAGATTTATTGTTTTATAATATAAAAAAGACGTGCATCTGATTTCAGATGGAGGAGAGAGAAGTGAGAGGGACCCCGCGGAGAGAAGAGGTCTGGGATACGGAGGAGGGGTGTGAGGACAGCACAGCTGTGGATGCTCCTTCTTCCTCTACCCTGTCCACCTGGTCTTTCACCTGATACAATGAGGGCATCTTTCATGCCACACACCAAAATCTAACTCATTCTTTTTTTTTTTAAGTTTATTTATTTGGGGGGGGGGACACCATGAGCAGGGGAGGGGCAGAGGGAGACGAAGTGTGAGAATTAAAGCAGATTTTGTGCTGTTAGCATAGAGCCCAATGTGGGGCTCAAACTTGTGAACTGTAAGATCATGACCTGAGCCGAAATCTAGAGCCAGATGCTTAATTGTCTGAGCCATTCAAGTGCCCCTTAACTCATTCTCATAATAGAGGAAGAGCAATCCATGTGAGGGTGTGTCATAATTTATTTTATTATGGCCCTATTAAAAGCCCTTTTGGTAATATCCAGTTTCCATGATTTCTTCAATTTTAAAAATCCTTGTATACTCATCTTTGTGTGAGTAGACTCACAACAAATTAAATTCCTACAGTGAAAATGCTGAGTTAAAGGATTTCCTTCTTTAAAATGTTGGTGCTGTCATGGGGTGCTTGGGTGGCTCTGTCAGTTAAGTGTCCCACTTCAGCTCTGGTCATGATCTTGTAGTTCGTGGGTTCTAGCCCCGTGTTGGGCTCCGTGCTGACAGCTCAGAGCCTGGAGCCTGCTTCAGATTCTGTGTCTCCCTCTCTCTTTGTCCCTCCCCTACTTGCATTCTCTCTCTCTCAAAAATAAACATTAAAAAAATTAATAAAGTAAATAAACGTTGGTGCTGTCACATTGCTTTTGGAAAATCTATGAACTTACATTCCTGCCAAGGGTATATAGAATGTCCACTTGTCCATTGCTCACCAATAATCGGTTTCACTAACCTGAGAGGTAAAGAAAAAATGGCATCTCCCTATTCTTTTAATTTGCAATGATTTGCTGGTGGCTTTGGGGATTTTGATTCTGTCTCCCCATGTTTTACTAACTCTCACAGATTTGTGTCCCCAACATCACAATAAGCATTTTGATTAGAGTCTTCTAACTTTTTCTCCAACCCAGGAAGGTAGTCTGGGAGGACAGAACCGAGCTAGGGCATTGTCTTAAATTAAGGTATTATTTAGACATGGATTGGCTTTCTAGGAAAGCGTCGAGGCCGTAGCGGAGACCATGGCCTAGGGCCAAGTTTTATAGGCATCTTCCTCCTCTGAGGGCAGCCTCAGAGACTGTCTCTTGCAGACAAAGCTCACAGATGCCCTTATCATACGGACTAGAAGACCTGAGAGAGGCTACCCAACATTGGACAGCGGGTCCCCAGGTTAGCCCCACGATGCTTCCCCACTGGACACTCTGCTGTGGAAACCACAACCCATTTTGGTCCCAACGTCCTCATCATTGGGAGCAGCTGCGAGGTCCTCATCATTGGGAGCAGCTGCGAGGTCCTCATCATTGGGAGCAGCTGCGAGGTCTCACATCCCAGACTGGGGGGCACAGCGGGTTCCTCCAAATGCTGCTCCTGACCCATGCCCAGCTCCCGTCTGCCCCGACGAAGTCTATGGTCCCCTATTCATTGTGTGCCTAGAACAGAAACCCTGGGCTCCTATTGGACCAAGATTAAAGGACGGGGCATTACCAACCATTGAACATTCTAAGAGCACCTGTTTTTTATTCCAGGAGGAGTTTTGTTTTTTTAACCTTATTTTTCCGTAGAGGTGTCCAAGAAAATCTCCAGGACATTCAGACCACTGATATTCACAAGATGGCAAGCTGATAGAGGGGAAAATTCTCAAAGACAGAGGCCCTACAGAGAATACTGGATGCACAGGTTAGAGTTACTAGTCTTCCGAAGGTTAAACCAAGACTTGCCCACAAAACAGTAAAAGCCACCACTACTGAGCCAGGCACTGTGCTAACGACTTTACCTACTTTATTTCCTTTACCCTTTGGCACGCTCTGACAGATAGGATCCGTATCACGAGGAGGTGGAGGATGGCAAGTTACTTAACCAAGGCCACAAAGCTAGTGCACTGCAAAGTGCACTTCCTAGTTTGGAAGCCGGGTCTTTATCATGACCCCATACTGTAGTCTCTTTCCTGACTTCAGTGGAGGCCTGTGGTCCTTGTCCCCTCATCTCCCAGATACTTCGCAGATTCAGGTAACCTGGTTCAACTGCAGGGGTCCTGGAGCAAGGCTCCTTAGTCTTCCCCTAGACTGGCAGGGTGGGCCTGGGCTTTGTAGATATGAGTGGGCGCGGTTCTGCTCTACTGCGGTGCTGTTATAACTAGTGACCAGCAGATGGCAATGTCCACCAGCCCTTCACTATTTGTTCCTAAGGGAAGAAAGGGCTCTGAGAGGTCCCCAGTGGAACTTCCAGGAATGAGGCCACCCACTCCCTTCTTCTCTGGCCCCTCCCCCACCTAACAGCCCAGGGGCCAGGCAGAGCAGGTGGCCCCAGGGCCAGGCTGCAGGCGACCTGCTGTGGATGCCAGAGCTGTTGCCCGGCAACTTTGGGAGAGGCAGCATGGGAAATTCCTGGGAGCCTGAGGAAGGCCAGTCGGGCATCAGACAGAGGGCGGAGCCAGAGCCCTGCTGGAATCTTCCCGCACACACCTGCAGCCCAGGCCGCCCCATCCCAGCTCTTTCTGGGGGAAAGGACTGCAGTACGTCTCCAACTGAGGGGAGCCTGGCTGCACCAGATGCAGCCATAGGCGGCTCCCTCCGTGTCACTGTCTTCCCTTCACACCCTCCCAGGGAGACCTTCTCCAGGGGCAGAGCCCCGGGCTCACCCAGGGCCCTGCCTCCTTACCCCCAAACACTCTCTCCAGCTGAGTCCCAAAGAGCAGAGGCGTGGAAGGTCCAGACTGAGGGGGGCTCCTGGCTGGGTCTCGGGCAGGGCTGCCCACCCTCACATGCTCTCCACCTCTCGCAGCTTGACCCATGGTGGCCCTTTGATTGTTAACCTCACTGTGCACTTGCCTGGAAGAGCTGAGGGACACGCAGCCCAAGGTTAGGAGCTGGAGTTGGATTTCAGTCTTTAGACTCTCAGGAGCATCAACCAATCAGTCAGGGGGCATCTGGTTTATTCTCCAATATAATGCTTGGTGGGTGGACAGGCGGAGCCTGAGATCTCATCTGCCTCACCTACAGGGCGCCTGCGGCACAGCTGGGATGACACCTGCTGAGCTGCATGGACAGCAAAGGCGCAGGATCACAGGAGGGACCCGCCATCCCAGATGGCTCGATGCTGGTCACTTCCTTTCCCAGAGACTTGGCCTCCTTGTAGACGATGGAGCCCTGGAGCAGGCCATCTCTAAGGGACCTGTCATCAGACATGGAGGCCCGGTGTCTGGTGTGGCAGGAGTCACTTGCTCCAGGCTGAGCAGGCAGCCTCTGGGGCTGGCGCAATTTCTGGTCCCTGGGGGTGACTATAAGGTGGAGCTAGCTGGCAGAATCCAGGACAATGGCTGGCCCTTGCACAACAAGAGGTTGAGCTGCATGAGTCCACTTATAAATGGATTTCTTTTGATAAATACAGGACAGTGCTATAAATATGTTCTCTTTCCCTTATAATTTTCTTAATAACATTTTGTTTTTTTCCAGTTTACTAGAATACAAGTTATAATACATATAACATACAAAATGTGTGTTAATTGACGGTTTCTGTTATCCGCGAGGCTTCTGGTCCACAGTATACTAATAGTTAAGTTTTGGGGGAGTCAAAAGCGATATTCAGATTTTTGACTGCTCAGGGGGTGGAGGATGGGCACCTAACCCCTGCCTTGTTCAAGGGTCAAATGTAATTTCCCAAGTGGCATCAGCCCAGTGAGCCAGGCTCATGCCCCAGATGACAAGTAAAGGTGCCTTTGGGAGACGCTCTGGCTCTCTCAGGTGCGTATGAAGAACTTCTTCACGTTCAGAGCTATCAGAACACTGTGTGGGATACGGGGATCCCCATCTCTACAGGTACACAAGCACAGCTGGGTAGCAGTTTGTCACACTTCAGGCATGCTGTGCAGAACTGGCCCAAATTTCCTTTAGATCCTGGGATTCTATGACCTGGTCAGAATCCTGGTGCTCTGAGTGAGCAGACAGCTTCTGCAGGGAATGGATGAGCAGCAAAGCGTTCTCCAAGGGAAGGGTCTGGAGGTCTGAATGTGGGGACCATTCCTCTCCACCCGAGTCAATAAACCACCACCAGGCTGCTTTTACCCTATCTCCCCACCACTCCCTTGGAGCCAGTCTCAGCCCCTCTCTCTGAGGTGGTAACTGCTGGAGTCTGGAGTGCTGGGGGCTTGGAGGGTGGTCATCAGACTGATGGACAGTGAAAAGGTTTTCTGCCAGCCCTCTCTGAACTTCCTGCACTGGTGTCAGGGTCTTGTCAGCAGCTTCCCAGTGACGTCTGGGGCAAACACAGATGACAGAGGAAACTCCCTTCAAAAGCAGCATGAAGAATACAACTTCCAGGCCTCTTGCCTGGCACACCTACCAAAGGCCCCCTGCATGCCCCAGGAGGAAGCCCCAGGCAAGCCTGGGCCCACCTGGCATCGCAGGCCCAGCAAAGGCCACCTGCTCCCCAGAGGCCTCAGCTTTGTGGAGCCAGGAATGGAGGACCAGGAACTCCCGGCCTCACATTTCTCCATCCTCAGGGGGGGCACCATCTTCACTCCAGACGGATACCAATTTATGGGTCCAGGGCATCCAGAGACGTGGATCAAGTCAGGCCCTGGATATGGGCCTGACTCGGGAAGCCTTCGGGTCACATCCTGGAAACTTACCATTGGACCACATGTTCCTGGTAGCCTGTCCTGCTCTGAGCCCCGGGGCTTCTGGCCCTGCTGCTGCTGACAGAACATGCCCAATAGCGGATGTCGTGAGCTCCAGCCTGGCAGCAGGGGCAGGAAGGAGTCCCCTGGGGGGTGCTTTCATGGTTTTCACCTAAACCTGATCTGAGAGTTCATTCTCTGCCAAGAATTTTCCAGCCAAGGGTTGGGCAAAAATAGCTGGTGACTCCAGGCTCTGTCACTCACCAGGTGAGTGCCTGTGCACGGTGTGGAATTTCTTTGTAACTCAACTTTCTTTGTCTATAAAATGGGAACAATAATACCTACCTCATAGGGCATAGGTGGTGGGAATGAAGTAACAGGAGGTGTGTCAAGCAGTTGGCATGATGCCCAGTATTCAGAGAACAAATGGTTACTGTCACTATTTCAGGGGAAGGGGACTGAGCCAGACATCCAGATGTGGCTCAAGCGTCCCAGTGCCTGCCTCCTCTCTGGGCTCAGCTCTAGAGTGTCCCTCGGTGACCCAAAAGCTCCCCCGCCGCCAGCTTTCCATGTGTCTGTCCTGTGCATTGCTGAATCCACAACACATAGAAGGCAACTGGCAGTTAAGTATTTACTGGAAAGAAGGAATGAATTGGGGGATGGATAAATGATGAATGAATGAATGATTAGCTCACTTTACAGACAAGAAATGCAGGTAAGAGCGGTTAAGTCCTGGCTCAAGCACAAACAGCTGGTGGGCAGTCTTTTCCCAGGGCGTTCCAGTGCCTATGAGCTGATTCTCTGTGAGCCATCATCACCCTTGGGCCCCAGAGCAGACCCCGGGCAGCGTGGGGTGAGGGGCAAGGCTACCGAGCCTCATCTGTGTCAGCCTTTTATCCTGGCCACACACACACTCCTGGCGGTCAGAATCCTTCCATTTTACAGATGAGGAAATGCGGCCTTAAAGCAGCTAAGTGGCCTGCTTCCACGGAGACATCAAGAATTCAGGAATACTAATTCTGATGCCCAAAGGCAGCTGCAGGGCAGAAGAATCCTATAATCAATACATGTTCATTCAGCACGGGCTCTGCCAAGTCTGTGCCAGCACCTTCCCATTCTCTCCTTGCTCTTAAGAGGTCAAGGCCAGGGCTAGAGCTTGTACTACTGACCCCGGCTCAGGGTTCCCAGGGTATTTGTACAAATCATAATCAAAGATTGCTCACATGTAGGGGGAAAGGAGCTAGAAAGACAGCAGGGCCCAGCACTGGCAAGGACCTAGCAGCCCCTGGCTGGGCTGAAAGAGCCTCCCCAGTGTCGCCAGGGAAAGACCCTGCCAGACAGCCTGCCTGGGTTTCTGCAGAGCCACCTTGTATCAACACCGCCCAGAGAGGGAGACCTGTGGCCAAGGCCTTGTTTGTTGCTGGCACTCCATCCACAGTCCCCAAAGCAGGGTGGGTTAATGCAACCCGTCCAGATCCCTGCCCATCTCAACCACACCTTCCCACACTAATCTCGGGCCTTCCTCCTCCATCCACCTGGTGGGCCTGGGGTCAGGGAGGAGTGGCCCTTCGCCAGACCTCCGGGGGTGATGAGTGGACCAAAGTGCCGGGATGAGCAGGCGCCGCATCTCCGCGGTGGCCAGCATGATCACTGAGGAGCTCGCCTGGGACCAAACAGCTGGCGCAGGGGAACTCCCCGGGGCCGGGCCTCGACCCTGGGTCAGTGATGCGCAACCGGGAGAGACTTGGGACTCACTTGGCTTTGGGTCCCGTGGGGTCGTGTTGACGCCGATCAACTCAAAGTGACCATGACGCACCGACCCCGTCTAGATTTCAAGTTTGTTAGCAAATGAAAATCTAGAGGAGAAAGCACGCATCTGCTCTGCTTTGAGGGTCCGTCCGGCTCAGGTTCTCCATCTGCCTTCCCAGAAGACCTCGTCCATCCGCGGGACGTGTCCGCACTGGGGCACGTCGGGGCTGCCGGTGGAGCTGAGCTGATCAACAGCCATCGACGAGCTCCTGACCCCGCCCGAGTGAGCTCAGGGTGCCGCGCCCTGGCCTCCGGCCGTCCCCTCCACCCATCACCCACAGCCGCTGCCAGAGAAGTACAGAGGCGCCAGCCTGGGGCTCTCTGCTCCCCGCCCTCCCCGCTTCTGGCCGCGCCCCAACATACCCGGTAGCCGTTTCCGTTCGCCGGCCCCCCAAGAAGGCCGGCGGAAGGTCATCACTTTCGTTGCACAAATGAACTCGGGGCGCTGCTCCTGCGCAGGACTCCCCACATCACCCCCGGGGCTGCCTCCGTAATTCCTGCTTTCCTTCGAGGTCTTGGCTCCGGCTTAAGCGCACGTTCTGAGGCAAACCGTTGCTTTCCAAGTGTCGGTCCACGTCCGTCTGTCTTCCGGCCTGCTCTTCCAGCTGCTAACCCTCTTTTCCCTAGGGGTCCCCTCCCCTGCTCCGGCAGCGCGCTCCGATCTTTGGAGGCTGTCAGGCTGGGCAACCTTCGAACCGGTGATGGAAAACGCACCTTTGTGGCAGCCCTGCCCGCGCGCCCTGGTGGCCTCTCCGTGCGCCCTGGCCCCGAGGTCGCGGCACTGCCCCGCGGGGATGAGCCGGTCGGCGGCCCCACCTCTAGCGTCTCCCGAACTCTAGGAATTGCGGCGGGCGGGGGCGGGTGCTCCCCCGCAGGGCAGCGGGGACGAGGCTGGACGGGTACGCGCGGCGCCCCAGAGCCTCTAACTCCCGAGGGCTCATTGGGCTCGGGGGCGGCGTGGGCGGCGGGGGGTCGCACCTTCTTGGGGAAGGGAGGCGGGGCCCCGGTTTGTGGCGGGAGCCTCGGGCGGGTAGCCCTCGCCAGGCGAGAGTGGGGGCGAAGCGCTACGGCGCCGGGAGGAGGCTCCTGTCCGGGACTCCGCGTTAGGCCGGAGTGGGGGGCGCGGCGCTGCCACTCCAGCGTTCAGCAGGGGGCGCTGCTCCGGGAGTTAGGCGGGGGTGGGGTGGGAGAGGAGGGGGGGCCGCGACTTGCTGCGCACACTTCCCCCATTATTAAACACTATGTTCAAAAGGCGCCGGGGGACTTCCCGGAGCCACGGAGCCCGCGCCGCCCGCCCGCCCGGCCCACGGAGCCCATGGACCTGAGCGCGGCCGCCGCGCTGTGCCTCTGGCTGCTGAGCGCCTGCCGCCCCCGCGACGGGCTCGAAGCGGCCGCCGTGCTGCGAGCGGCGGGGGCAGGGCCGGTCGGGAGACCGGGGGGCGAGGGCGGCAGCGGCGGGCGGACCCTCGCCCCAGCTGCGGGCGGCTCCGCTGCCCCGGCCGCCGCGGCTCCCGGAGTCCGCGCCGCGCGCCGCGCCTCCGGCTCCGGCTTCAGGAACGGCTCGGTGGTGCCGCACCAGTTCATGATGTCGCTTTACCGGAACCTGGCCGGGAGGGCTCCGGCCGGGGCAGCCGCCGCCTCCACCTCGGGCTCTGGCCGCCACGGCCGCGCGGACACGATCACCGGCTTCGCAGACCAGGCGAACCAAGGTACTCACGCCTCTTCTGCGCCCGTCCATCCGGTCCGCTCCTAGGCTGAGGCCACCGCCAGCGCCGAGCCCCCGCCCCAGACCCTCGGGGCGCGGCCTCCTCACGTCCCGGCCTCAGGTGTTAGAAACCCCGCCGAGGCCCACGCACCCGAACCCGCTGGACTGCGGCGAGAGGCGCGGCAACTCCCGGGGCCCGGTCCCCCCGCCGATTTGTCCTGGCCCTGCTGGCCGGCGGGTCCCCTCGAGGAGGCAGGCTGAGTCCAAGATCCGAAGCAAGACGGGGCCCGGGCCGAGAGGGACTGCGCAGTGACGGTGGTGGCCGCAGCGGCTGTTCCAGTGCAGCTGTAGTCTCTTGGGGGAGGGGCGCACAAATTGGGGGGGATGAGGGGGAATGAGGGGAAGAGGCAGGCATTAGACTGAAATCAGCGGCCCGGACAGGCTGGTGGCATCAGCAGGTACACGGCGGTCCCTTCTCGGCGTGCTGTGTCAGGGTGGAGCTGTGTGGCTGAGTGCCTGCGCCCGATGCTGGCCCCTGGGACAGCTAGAGGTGGGGACCCCAGTCCTACGAGGAGGTGAGGGTGGTCACTGAAATCGTGCAGGAATGCAGGCCTCTCTGGGCACCCAGCAGCCCACCTTACTCTGACCCGGGTCCCTCAAAAGTAGGACGTGGGTGAGATTGTGGTGGTGGCTGTGTGTCATCTGGATTTTATTAATCTCTATTGAAGTCATTAAAGCAGACAGATAGGGAAAATTTAACTAATTTCAGGCGGAAATGCAAGTAATGTTGGCCTTAATTCTATCCAGCCAAAGATCCAGCGTGGAAGGCAGGAGGGGAAGAAAGGCGGGTGGGAGAGAAGGGCTGGAAAGGAAGCGGTCTGCCGAGCCCGGGAGTGTCTGCTGGCTGTACATCCCAGACCCTAGCCTTGGAACGCAGGTAGATATGACCAAGGCGTCCACCTCCTGCAACACACACACGTCTACCCACAGACTGCTTGAAGTGTGGGACTTCCTGGGCCCAGACGGCTCTCTGGGTCAGTGGCAACTATCTAGCATTCTGTGTGCCCCCCTGGACTGGATGCTGGAGGACTCCTACAGAGGTGTCCAGGGCCAGGGAAGGTTCCAGACCTAAGCCTGCTGTGTGGGCTCTCAGGATGCAGGAGAGGTGCGTGTGTAGGGCTCTGAGCCGGCAGATGCACCAGCTGCTCTCTCTTAGGTAGGGCTAGGCCTCCCATTGGCCTCCGCCTGAGCGAAATCTTTTCCTGGGGAGCTTCGCTTGGCTGGCCAGGCTCTCAAGGCAGCTTTCCTTCCTGCCTCTGTAAGGAGGGGGTGCAGCGGTAGCCCATTCAAGTGGGGGAGACGCTGGGGTGGGAGTGGGGGAGAAGCTCAGAAAAAGTGCCACAGGGAGCCCGGGCAGAAAGCAGTGGCAGGGAGGAGGAAGCGCCGCTAGCCTAGCGGTTCGAGCCTCCCTGGCTCTCCACCATGCGGTTCAACTTGGAGCAGGGCTACCTGAGGTCCCCAGAAGCCACCGGCAGAGCCCAGACTTGGGACCTAGGGAGGTGACGGCCTGGCGGTGGTGGTCCGGGAGCAGATCTCCAGAGGTGGGGGCCGTCTGCACAGTCTCACCGAGTTTGGGGCAAAACGAAACCATATGACCTCTTCAAAGGGAACTCCTTATCTGCTGCTCGGTGGAATTTCAACTTTTCCCCCCCTGAGCCCAAAAAGGAAAGAAAAAAAAAAAAAGTGTCCACGACCAGAAATAAAACCCCCCAAACCCTGAGAGAGAAGTCATAACGGAGGGAAAGAATATGTTTGCGGAGGGATCGGTGGGTCCTGGAGGCGAGACTTCTTTGAACCACTGCCTTCAGTGCAGCGAGGAAGGCAGCCCTCCCCCCACCCCCTCCATCGCTCCAAACCCTTTGGAGAAGGTTCCTTGCGCTCCTTTACCGCCTTCCCTCCTCCATCGGAGTTCGCAGAAAGCTGGGAGCAGCTTAGCCGGGAGTTTCCCAATGCAACCAGCTGCGCTCCACGCTCTGAGACCTTGGGCCGAGCCGGGGCCCTCCCGAAACGGGCCTAGTTCCCCTTCAGCACGGCCGGGAGGCTGGATGCACCAGAGGGTTTGTTCAGCCCCGCTGATGGGTTTTCCTCCGGACGACTCGCACAGAGGGCCAGGCCAGCAGGGCAGATCGTGGTCAGCGAGGATGTCCAGGCTGAGCTGGGGAAGAGAGGTAGAGGAAGAAGCAGAGTTTTCAGGGACAAGATTTTTCCGTTGTCGCACAGCCGGGGCTCAGCGGGGCAATACTGAGCAGTCCCGGTAGAGCGCGGGACCTCGGTCTGGCCTCCAGACCTCGGGAAGGGCGCAAGGCCTCCGACACGCCCCGCGGAGCCTTCTGCCCGCCACGGGCCCGAACGTCTGGCTTCCGCTACGTAGGCCCCGCACACACCCAGGGCTCTGGGTCAGTCCGCGGACCTGCCGTGGCATCGGGCGCAGGTGTATGGTCCTGGCCCCGAGGCTCAGCGATAAGTCAGGGCCCGTGGGCTGTCGAGGTGGCGGAACTTTGGCTCGATGAGCCGAAGCCCCGGTCCCTATAGTCGATAGGGCGACGGCCCCCTTCACCTGGGCCAGGCTGGCAGGTGTCTGGCTGGGCCGAGACGAGAGGCGCGCGCCAGCTCCAGCCGGCTCGCTCCCGCCTCCGGGGCAGTTGGGCTGCACGCGGTTAAGAGGCCCCGCGGCCGGGAGCGCGCGCTTCGCTCTCCGCTCTCACCGCGCTCTTTCTGTCTCTGCTCGACTTCTGCAGACGAATCCGCAGCCGAGACCGGCCAGAGCTTCCTGTTCGACGTGTCCAGCCTTCCCGACGCCGACGAGGTGGTGGGAGCCGAGCTGCGCGTTCTGCGCCGCGCGTCCCCGGAGCTGGGCCCCGGCGGCGCGACTCCCCCGCCGCTCCTCCTGCTGTCCACGTGCCCCGGCGCCGCCCGGGCGCCGCGCCTGCTGCACTCGCGGGCCGCAGAGCCCCTGGCCGCGGCGCGCTGGGAGGTGTTCGACGTGGCGGACGCTGTGCGGCGCCACCGCCAGGAGCCGCGCGCCGCCCGCGCGCTCTGCCTCTTGCTGAGCTCCGTGGCCGGCCCCTCGCAGGGCCCGCTGGCACTACGGTTGCTGGGCTTTGGCTCCCGGGGCAGCGGCGGCGCGGCGACAGAAGAGCGCGCCCTGCTCGTGGTTTCCTCCCGCACGCAGAGGAAGGGGAGCCTGTTCCGGGAGATCCGTGCTCAGGCGCGCGCGCTCGGGGCCGCGCTCGCGGCAGAGCCGCCGCCCGACCCGGGACTCGGCACCCGGTCGCCGACAGCGGTCATCGGCGGTCGCAGGAGGCGGCGGACGGCGCTGGCTGGGGCGCGGGCGGCGCAGGGCAGCGGCGGGGGCGCGGGCCGGGGCCATGGGCGAAGGGGCCGGAGCCGCTGTAGCCGCAGGCCGCTGCACGTGGACTTTAAGGAGCTGGGCTGGGACGACTGGATCATCGCGCCGCTGGACTACGAGGCGTACCACTGCGAGGGCGTTTGCGACTTCCCGCTGCGCTCTCACCTAGAGCCCACCAACCACGCCATCATTCAGACGCTGCTCAACTCCATGGCGCCCGACGCGGCGCCGGCCTCCTGCTGCGTGCCCGCGCGCCTCAGCCCCATCAGCATCCTCTACATCGACGCCGCCAACAACGTGGTCTACAAGCAGTACGAGGACATGGTGGTGGAGGCGTGCGGCTGCAGGTAGCGTGCGGGCCCGGCCCGGCCAGGGAGGGGGCGGCCGCGCCACCGAGGACCCCCTGCTGAAAAGCAGCTGCGGCCGGGGCCTGTCGCCGAGCGTAGGTGCGCGTCCAACTCCGGCCCCGCGCATGCATGGAGGGAGAGCGCACGTTCACACTCACACAACACTCGCATCCGCACACTCGGTCACTCGTGCACACCTTCACCGTGGGCAGCGTCCGCCAGCCCTGGGAAGAGATGATCTGACGCTACCGAATGTGTACTCTGCAAACGCATCACCCTTTTGGAGAGAGGACGGTGTTTGTGTTAATGTTACAATCAGAGGCACTAAATCGGGGAGAAACGGATTAGGGAATTAGGGGCTCCAGAATGGGTGAACTAATGGGATACTGGAGTGCGCTTTATCTGACCCCTTTCTGTTTGTGGCCGAGTGTGGGGGAGCACCCGCGGGTGCTGCGTGTCTGGTTTGCACCCTGGGACCAATTGAACAGCTGTAAGAATGTCCTTTCTGAAGGTTTGCGTTGCACGGAGGCCATTTACTCTGGGAAGGAACCGCTGCAAAAGGCATCTTTTTTCTTTAACTTAAAAAAAAAAAATCTAACATGCCCTGTCAGTTTTGAAAGGGAACATTTGTCCGAAAGAATGCATCGTGAGGAACTACCCAGTTCTACGCAAAGGCCAACACTGCCCTTTAAAAAAAGTCAATTCCAATTAAGAATGATCTAGAATGTGGAAAAAAATATTTTTCTTTTTGGGAGAAGTGAAATGGAGGAGAGTTTTTAAACTGCCAGCCTGATCTGATATGGAATTGGGGGTGGGGTGGCATGTGCCAGGTTCTGAAGCTCCTATGGGCAGTTCATGGAGGTAGCGAGCCTTGGGGGTGCTAAGGAGGAGGCTTGGTGCAGCGACTGGGAACAGGGAAAGGCGGGCAGCTCTCCCGATTGCTAGAGACCTGCCAGGAAGGTTTGCTAAGGAGTTAGAGGCAGGGAGGCGTCCTGGGGCCGGCTTCTGCTGAAGGCTCAGGCTTGTCTGCCAGGTAGGCACAGCCGTCTCCAAATGGTGTACTCAGAATGGGCCAACATGTGCTTGCGCTTAGCTATCAAGTCTGTGTCGGCTTTTACACGCCATCACAGTGTTGTTGCTGTAGTTTTTGGCAGTGTGATAGTAACGGGAAGTGAAGCTACACAAAAGTGCTTTTGTGAGATTTCAGCTCCCCACAACCCAGTGGTGCAGAGTGGGAGGAAGGCCCCCCTTCCCTGCAGTGCGGAGGGGAATTTTTGGTTTGGCTGCTGTGGCCCCTTGGGAAGGGTGGCGAGGGGCCTTGGTGTGGCCCAGCAAGGTGGAAGTCTGTCCCCCAGTCCCCATTGTATTATTTGGTTTATTTCTGCCTGGTAGTCGTTTGTGGCTTTGTGTAAATGGTTGAGGGAGAGAGGAGAAATAATTTGGATTCCACCTGCTGGGGCTCTGAGGGCTTCTTTGAAAAACTCTGCAGCCCTGCTCGGTTCTCCTATTTAAGGCTTTGTTGGGGTTTTTCCTTAAGGTTCCCCAGGAAAGGCATGCATTCTGTCCTTCTGGTCTCAGATGGTAAGGTCCGTAGGTGATTTATTCAAATTTTAATTCTCGGTGATTAAACATGTAAGAGAGAGAGAGAGAGAGAGATACTAAAGATTTAGACACAACTAATTTACTTAAGGCCCCGCCTGAGACCTTTTTATTTTGTAAAATTCCCTCAAAGGAAAAATACATTTATAATGTGAATTTATATGCTGTGGCTATGTGAGTAGCTATCAATAATGAGAAAATGCAAGTCTCCTTAGGTTAAAACAAACTTCCCAAAGTGGCAGCTTCGGTATATGCATGGTCTCATTCTGTTTATGGATTTTTGCCAGCAAAGCTTCACTTTTCTAAATTGATTTTAATAATTACATGGTGATTGCTCTGTCATAATGAAGAATAAAAAATGACACTAAAATATTAAAGTTTGTAGTATTTGATGTTTTAGGAAGGGAGTTAATAAGAAACTAGCTATTATTTTGAAGAAATTCTAGGTTATTTAATATCTTGAACAAAAGGAAACATTTTGCTTCTTTTTTAGTGACTAGGAAAAACAAGTTTTGGGGAAGACATGTTTTGATTTAGCCTGAGCTCTTTGCGGCAAGAAAAAAATGTCCATTTTCTTTGTTTCTTCCTAATGACCTCCTTCCACCGAGATATGTTGTAAGTGATGTAGGAAGTAGGCATCTTCCTACGTCTTGAGGTCCAGGCTGCCTCTTGTGTCCTTGGGCAGCGACAGTTCCCTCCAGAGTCTCAGATGGCCTCAGGATGTTCTTGTTTACTGAATGGAAGGAATGCCTCCTGGAATTGCTCCGGAACTGTGTGGAGCCACCAGAGACCACCTGTGCCCGCTATAGCTCTGCCCGAGGCCTCGGGCATTTTTGAGTTCAAAGTAGGCAAACAGAGAAGATGTGTCACACCTTGTAAAAATAGAGCAAAAGGGCCACCACATGCAGAGACAGACGGGTTTTTGCTGCTATGATGTGGTTCGACCAGCTTGGCTAGGATTTGGAGGAGAATTCCGCCAGCATGCTTGGTAGTGCCCTGTACTGTCTTCTGGGCAGTGGGGCGCGGGCTGAATCACTCAGCTGGGAGCCCCAGTCCCCAGTCCCCAGCCATGGGAGAGCTGCCGACTGGTAAGCAGGGATAAAGTGTATAATGACTGTGAGTGAAGGCAGCCCCCCACCGCCACCCCAATTTGGGTCCATCTGGGTCTGGGACCACCAGAACCTTCTTCCTAAAGAACATCGAGTTTTTCATTTTGTGGGGGAAAGACTTGTGTATTCTAGTTGAGGCCATTTGAACCACTCCTTCGTGCTGGAGAACAGGGTGGGCATCCTGCTTGGGGAGTACGGGGCAGGTCAGCAGGGGCCCGAGGGGGTTGGTGCTGGGTCTGCCAAACACCAGGACGGTCTAGTCACTGCTGCTGGAAGCCAGACTTCAGTATGAAGGGAGACATTTCAACTGGCAATGGTTCCCTGGTTGGATTCTGGCTTTCTGAGCAGCAGCGTTGGGTCTTCCCAAGAGGGTGGCACGCTCTGTTGTCTTAGCTTGAGCTCTGCCCGTCCTTTATGTACACAGTGCCCTTCGCCCTGGTGTTTTACTATCAAAGTGGCATGGGAAAAAGAAGAGCTGTGGATTGTGTGATGTCGAGTCAAATCCAGCAAATCCAGCGCAGTGTCTGGCCCCCCGACACTCTCCGGGAAGTGTCAGCAGGAGTGGGGATCTTGCTGTCAGTGCTGAGGGGAGTATGGACCACCCTGTGGATGTAATCAGAGTGTAACTCAAATCCTACAAGTCATTTATCCTGTTTGTAATTTTATTCAAACTCATAGCAGAAAATAACCCGGGATTGTAGACTGATTTTCTTTCTTAAAGCAGAGAGAAAAATTGAATTCTTTCCAAGAGGAGCTTGTGCACAGAAAAAGGCAGACTCTTGCCTCGCTTGAATCTGGTGTCCAGAAAGTCCAATGAGAAGCACAGAAAGCACAGCATCTGTGTCTGGGACACACACATCATTAGGGCCTTGACGGTCTCCTGAGAGCATGTTTGTGGGGAGCAGAAGCCTCCCCAGGCCCGGAAAGCAGGGCCCCCTCAGTGGGCCTGGGCCAGGAGCCTCCAGCAGATGCCAGGTGGGCTGGGAGCGCCGAGGGTCTGGAAAGCAGCCATATGTCGGAGGCAGTGAAGGGCTTGCATTGTCCCCTCAGGTGACTGGACTGGGAAGGAGGGAGAGGCAGCTGGTGAGTGAGTCCAGCAGTTAGAAGACGTTGGGAGTGAGATGGGAGGGACTAGGTCTCTCTGAGGTGTATCTGAGCAGCACTGGGGTGTCTGTGGACTTCTGCACACCCAGGAGTGAACTACCCCAGGCTGTCACATGCTGTCTGCCTGATGCATGTCACTGCAAGGTGTCTCCTGAGAGGTCTGGGACAATCTGGGCAGCTGCCTCCCTGCCCGGAGCTTCTACCTCCCCCCCGCGCCCCGCCCTCCCCCCCCCACCCCCCGCAGGTCCCATGGTTCTAGGGTTCTACTTGGTCCCAACATCCACTAACATAGTTCAAAGGCAAAGTGGATGTGACTGTTCCTGGAAAGGGTCACCTTCCAATATCAGAGCCGTTTCTCACAAGTATGACAGCTCTCACCTGTGTGTACATGTGTGTGTCTGTGTGTGTCCATTACACTTCTGGTGGCTGTTGGTGCTTCCTGGATGTGGCTTTGGTTTCTCCCTGTGTCAAGGCAAGTGCAGGGTAGGCCAAGATCTTGGGGGTAGGGCTCACCTCCCCAGACCCACGACCTTTCCTGTGTCGCAGGTGAGGAGCACTGCCAACCCAGCTGGAGTTGACCTGTGCCCACACAGGGGTGGGTAGAGCTGCATTCGCTGAGATTGTTCTGGGACCGGATGCTGGGAAGGCTGTCTCCTGCCGCTGGTGCGTCTGTGGGAGCAGCAGAGGAAAGAAAGGCTGGGCCTTTGTGGGCAGCCCAGACAGGGACCTGGGACTGTCCCAGAATCCCTGGAGGAGACAAGCAAGCCTGTGTAGGGGTGAAGTGTCCCATTCCTCCTCACTGCCATGCCTGCGTCTGGTCCAGCTCGCTGGAGGCGTGACCCGGGGGCCAGGCATCAGGAAAACTTCTTTTTCTTATGGCCTGCATAATGGTGGCAGAGTTGACCGTGAAGAAACACTAGAAGGGAGGAGGCAAAAGATGTTATTTATAATTTTTCAGACAGCTCTGTCTTTTGTGCCTGGAGCCTTCTGGCCATTTCAGCTAGAACAAGCTTCTTCCTCCTTTTGTGCCATTTCTGGACTTGAATCTGTTAAATAGTTAACTTTTGATGGAGCTCAAGGCAAGAGATGCCTGTTCTTGTCAGGAAGGCCACACTTCACTTTTGTGGAGTCCCCTACCTGGATGTAGCTGCAGGAGGGTTGGAGTTGGCTCTGATCATTGTTTGGGGATACTCTCTGCTCGTGATGTGCACACACCCAGCTTCCCCAGAGCTCGGCCTCTCCCCGCCTACCCCCAAAGCTGCCGGTATAGGCGCTATTCTTGCAGCTGGCCTGGGACTGCTCTAGACCGTCCGACTGAGCAGACTTCGGCTTGGGGCTTCACAGTGGCAGCAGCAATTTCTGCAGAGCAACCCAGGGAGGGTGGAGTCGAAGAGTGTGAGGTCATCAAAAAACTGGTCTGCATTGCTTTTCTTTAATGTTTATTTTGAGAGAGCGTGAGCAGGGAGGGGCAGAGAGGAGACACAGAACCTGAAGCAGGCTCCAGGCTCCCGGCTGTCAGCACAGAGCCCAATGCAGGGCTTGAACCCATGAACTGTGAAATCATGAGCCGAAGTTGGATGCTCACTGACTGAGCCACCCAGGCGCCTCAAAACTGGTCTGAATTTTGAGCTGTGCTTAGAGTTGTTGAAAATACAAGCACGTCCTCCAGCAGCATGAGCGGAAGGCGACGGTCCGCTCGCTTCTGCCTGGGCAGGTCTGCTGGGAGCGATCCCGGGGGCCCCTCCAGTTTCTGTGGGTGTCAGTGTCCGCGTCTGGGCTGAAGAGAAAGGGCTGGTTTCTCTCGCGTGCCTCCCCCTACGATGGCAAGAGGGCTGCAGCATGTGTGGAAACTTCCAGAGAGGGGGTTTCTATAGTCAGGTGGGTCTGTTAGCAGGACAGACAGCTTTGCACGCTGGCCTATGAAGCACTTCCTTCTGCTAGTTTAGAAACTTCATTCCAGAGAGGGTCCGGGATAAAAGCTGTGGTGCAGAGACTTTGTACCCTTTTTCTAAGTCCGTTATAGGAAGCTGAAATAAGTTATCTAGAAAAACAAGGAAAAGCTTCTGGTCGTCCAGTCCCAGGCACCTTTCAGCCTGGCAGTACAGACCTCTCGGGATGCGGCCAGCTGCTTTGTTTCTCTGTTTCTGGTTCACGATCTTTTGAGTGATTGGCAAACAGGAGGGTAGTGCAGTGGTACCTGGAGATTTGACCAGGCAGGACGTGGGCCAGTGGCTGTCTTCTTTGCAAAATCATCTCTGCACTGCTCCAACTAGCAGTGGCAACAAACACTCCCTCCTACCGCGCGGCAAGATGCCTGTTCTGAGCTGATGCTCTGCTCAGACACTTGGCTGCAAGAATCTAGAACCTCATCTGAACCCTCTGGTGCTGAGGTGTCCTTGTGGCTGACAAAAACCAGATTCCCTGTAAGGCATATTCATCGGAGTCTTGCTGAATTGGAGGCAACCACAAACCGATGGGAGGGACACAGGCTTCGCTTCCCCTGAGGGCCCTCCCCGGGCTGCAAGATGGGAAAGGGCATGGTGGTTTGGTGCATCTGCACACAGTTCGTAGCTGTTTTACATACTTGCTCATCTTCCTGATGAGTCTGGCTTCTCTCAGACCCCGTACACCTGGGCAGCCCTAGCCTGGACTTCTCAGCGGAGTGAGTCTGAAAAGCGAGTCTGACAAGGTGCACGGAAAGCCTTTCCTGGTCTGCGTGTGTATGTCGGAGTGAACGAAGGCTGCCGAGGGCAGAAAAAGACACGTGGGTCCGAGGTTCGCCTGGGGCCCGGGACAGTAATAAATTGGCTTGAGGTTGGGCAGGCTGGTTTGAGGAAGGGGTGCATCCACAAGAACGGCGTATTTTTCTTTGCAACTTATATTTCCGGGTCAGGGCCGGTCAGAGTCCGAGGAAAGCCAGCCATTCAGTATTCTGTTTAGAAAATGATGATGCATGTTCAGGGAGAAAGCAAGAATGTATTTTCTGGCTGGGAGATACTCAAGTGTTCCGAGCCAGGAACAGAGACTCTGGAAAGCGGAATTTCTCTGGCATTCTCTGCCTTGAATAAATCACCGCTTGAACATAAGCTTCCTTACAATAATTGCTGGTTTGTCGTTGCTGTTGTTTTGGATTTTTGTGTTGTTCATTTGTTTGTTTTTTGTATTACACTTTTTAACGGTAGTGCAAACGGCTTTTATGTTTTCTGTGACAAAGAATCATAACTGAGTCACCTTACGCCTTTCAGCTGAAAGTATTTTGCCCCAAATGAAAAATTAATGGATTTTTTTTACAAGGATTAGCATGGTAACTGCACTTGCCCTTCAGCACATGAGAATAGGAGATTCTGAAAAGTTTGGAAAACTTTTACTACACATACATATATATGTGTGTGTGTATGAAGAGGTTTCTGCAGAATTCTTGCACCAGCTTATAGCATGCCTCTGTTTCAGCAGGCTCTGCATTAAGGTGGCCAGCAGCTCCTGGCATGATAGACCCCCAGTTCCTTAGCGAGCCACCGTGACCCTGCTGCCAATACTGTGATTTTTTAAAGAAACGGGCAAAACTCAAAGTGACAGTAATGCCATCACAGCTCAATACATACCAAAATTGATTATTTTGGGGGGCTGAAGTCTCTTTCATTTCGCAGTGATACCCACTATTTCTCAGCTTGGCTCGGGAGTAAAACAGGAAAAGTGGTGAGAATTTTAAACTCATTTAATGCAAGTTGAACTCTCCTTTGCTGGCAGTCTTCCAGCTCTGGTTTGGCCAGAGCAGAGCTCTGAGGCTTGGAGGCTGGAGACTGGGCTGTCTCTCTGCTGCCCCACGGGCCGCTGGGGCAGCATGAACCGATGTCCTGAAGGCTGCCCATGCCCAGGGCGGTGGGCAGGGAGCTCTTCAAGGTCAGGTACAAATCCACTGTGTATATGTATTCTCAAGTTTAAATAGATTGTACATATTGGAATGTAAATGAACTGTAAAACAGCAATCTCTATTTTTCTGGACATTTCTATAGCAGTATATATTTGTTAAACATGCTTGTATACTCTTCATTAACCATTTTAATATTTTGTACAGATAAGTTGATTAAATATTTTATTGAGAAACCTGCTCCTGACTGGTCTTTAGAGAACAGTTTTCTGTCTTCTTATTCAGCCTTTCTCTGATGGTTGGCGCCTACCTCTTCACACTAAGAACAGAAGCCAACCTGTTAGGCCTTAGGACGACTGTGTGGAAACAGGGCTGTGTGGGATCTCCGGGTCTGTCTTTATGCGGACCGTTCCCCCTTGACACACCTCAGGCTGTCATGTGCATGCAGATGGGGGCGTCAGCATGCGGCTGCTGCTCCCTGGGGCTCTGTGACTGGTGTGACTGCAGGACACTGAATAGCCCTGCACCGCATGAAGCCACTGCATGGGGAGGTATCCGAGCTTGGGTTCAGGGACAAAGAGGCCAAAATGCAGTGGATGACATTTTCCCTTTGGAAAAAGAACACTGCCATATTTATTTATTTATATGTTTTATTTATTTTTGAGAGAGACAGAGTGAGTGGGGGAGGAACAGAGAGAGGGGGAGACACAGAATCCAAAACAGGCTCCAGGCTTGTCAACACAGAGCCCGACACGGGGCTCAAACCCATGAACTGTGAGATCATGACCTGATCTGAAGTCGGACACTTAACTGCCTGAGCCACCCAGGCACCCCAGAACATTGCCATTTGTGACAAGTGAGCGTCATCATTGCAAACACAGTCTGGGTGAAAGGTTTTGCTCTATATAGGCCAGGCTGCTGTGGGATCTGTCTCACGTCAGAAAGCCCGAGCACTCACATTCTGGAAGTGGCACTGCAGAGTCTCAGAAATACAGAGGCAGAACACCCAACGGTAGCAGCTTGCTCTGCAAGGCCAATTACATTTTAGGGACACCAGTGAAGTCCTACAGCAATTGGATGGGCCACTTCGGCTCAGTACTGTCAGACAAGTACAAAGATCTGTGCTCAGTGGCACCACCTTCGGTACCTGTCCCGGACCAGGCAGGAGAGCAGCAGCCACACAGCATTCTACAGCTGTCCCGCCCTGACAACTTTTTCTACAACAGAGGAAGGAGAATGTGATTTCATCTGTTCCCTAAGTATTTCTGGGAGAGGATTAGTGACAGAGCAGCAGTTGTGGGAAAGTGACAGGGACTTGCCCTTACTAATGACTTGTTACCAGAATGACCTCCTCTGGGATATGGATATGGCCAGTGGGACCCAGCTTTTTGCAGAGCAATGGCAACACACGTCTGCTGTAATTGGCTGTTCCTGCAACGTGTTAATGTTAGTCCCTACGGTCATGCTGGTCTCTCTCTGGTGAAAGGTAGCTCAAGAAAGTCTGCTCCCCTTTTGCTTCTTAATTTCGACACTACTACATGAAGGAGTCTTTTTCTCAGGAAGAGAATTATATTCACCTTTCAGCTAACTCATTTGGTAGGTATGTGAAACTATAAGACTTGTGACTCTGCTATTGGAAAGTGTAGTCTCATCATGCAGTGTTTGTAACAATCCTTGGCCAGTTCTTCATTTTCCTATTTCTGTCTCCACTTGGCTTACCCTGGCCTTCGGTGGTTGGGAATTACCCGGTGAGCAGAGAAGGGGTAAGTTACAGGGAGAAAGCAAAGTCGGGGTGGCATTTAGCATTTTATCCTGTTCCCCAAACACTGATGAGAGCAAGCCGGAAAGGTCCACAGTGACTGATGCTAACGAGAGGTGGAGACTTCCAGCCGCGCTCCCTTCCGTGCACCCTGGTGTGCCCAGTGCTCGCTTACTGCCCAGCAGCCAAGGCACACGCTGAGGGTGGTGCTGCCTGAAGCGGTTGTAGATGCGTCATGCCCCTGTGTCCCCCGGGGATCCCACACTCTTCTGTACAGAAGGAACAGTGATCCGGGGAGGAGCTCATCCGTTGCAACGTGTCACCAGTGTGCAGCCACCGCCTGCGAGGCTGTGGGTGTCTGCCAGTCCTAATAGCATGCAGGTGCATGGCCCTTCGGCAGTGGTCATTAGGAGGGAGCCCAGCTGCGGTGCGGGGCCTGAGCAGGGTGGATTTGCAGAGGCGGGATCGCAGTCCCCCTGTGAGGAGGGAGGCCCCGCAGGTGCACCCGCACCCCCTGGCTGTAATGGACGCCCAGTCACAGGGTCACATTCCCATCCCAGGGAAGAGGAATTTTCCCATAGACTTAACCCAGCGAGGAAGTCTGTCCCAATGTAGGGAGGTCAGCACAGGTCCCTTTGCCAGAATGTCTGAGGAATGCACCACAAAATGAAAACGCTTTGCTGTCCTGGAGCATAGTCCTGTGTATTGTTGCTGTAATTCCCACTCAGGGGCGCTGCACGGGGCTCACGCTCAGCAAATAATAACCGCATATTTGGTAGTTGCTAATATCCAAACTCCAGAGGCTTTCCAACCATAGAGGAATGGAAATAACAGTTGCATCGGGGGGGTGGGGGGGGTGGGGCAGAATGGCCGTGAAATGTGGGGGCCTCGCTTTCTGAGGTCACCAGAGCCAGAAGGCCAACAGTTGATGTCCTCGAGTCTGTCCATCCCAGTTGTGCACAGCTCAGCTGAGGAAAGGCTTAAGGAATAAAAGGGCTGGTCCACTTTACATTTCCATTTACACATTCAGCTGTGAGGAATGAAGAGTCCCTGTGATGTGACTCCCTGAGAGTCTGACCAACTGAGAGGATTGTGTTTTTTGAGAGCTTGACTCTCAGGCATGGTAGAAACTTTTATTAATTTAGGTAAAACTTACTGAATATTCTGTGCGGCAGGTCCTATTCTATAAGCCCTGAGAACACAGAGATGAGGAAGACACAAGTCCCATGGTTCTTGAACTTTCCTTTTAAGGCCAGGAAGGAGCTTGGCAGTAGGGTGGGAGGAGCATACTGGAAAAGTAGAATTCTGGGAATAGCTGGTAAGTAGTCCAGTAGAGACCTGGCCAGGGAACCATGACGGCTCCCTCCCTGTGGGGGGAGGAGGGGTCTACACTGGGAGACAGGAGTAGTTGGTGTTGGGGGCCGAGTCTGGGGGTGGGCAGTAGAGACATGGGCGTTCTCAGAGCTGGAGCAGGTGACTCCACAGTTCTCTGGGCGCAGGTGCGGTCTGAGATACCAGCGCCCGGAGGGCCAGAGCAGCTGTGGCAGAGAACAGGGGTCAGAACAGGGGACGTCAGCCTCTGCTGTGACTCCTTGCAATCTACTATCCTATGCACCCCCCACCTCCACTCCCTGCAAGACACTCTGCTCTTTCATTCTTCTCGAACTACTCCATTGCTGCCAGACAGCTGCTCTTCCCGTGACCGGCCAGCCTGGCCCTCACTGGCCCTTCCCTCCACTCCGTGTCCAGCCCTGCACTCTTGTTAGGCTGCTTACTGGTGCCTCCAGGAGGCAGCATGGTGCCATGGGAAGGGGAGGAATCTTGGCTCTGGAGGAGCGGCTGCCTTTGAATTCCTGCTGCCTCTCAGCTGTGAGATCTTGAGCCAGTCACTTAACTCTCACCTCTGTGGTGATCCTTAGTAAGTATGGCCATAACCTCATGGGACTGCGAGGCTCACATGAGACACTGTGAAGGGAGGGTGGTGGCTTCTTTCTGCGGGCTCTCTCCTCTCTCCCACTTGTCCTTCTGGCACTAGGAGCAGCCTCCTCTTCTCTCCCTCTGGCGGTTTCCTTCTCACAGAACTACGGCAACCCAGGGCATTCAGTCTGGCGGGAGAGGTCAGACCCATATCCCACAGCGGCTCCCCACATGGCCCAGAGCCGTCACTCACCTACATCTCTACTGGGCTCAACAAGCAGGAATCTCAGTTCCTTTGGAAATGGACTCCTGCCAGAGAGCTTCAGCCTTAAGGCCTCAGAGACAGATGTGTTCAGAGAGCACACTTAGTTCCAGTCGCCGACTCCTGTTTATTTATTTAAAAAACAAAATTTTAAAAATATTTTTTTAATGTTTACTTTTGAGAGACAAAGAGAGTATGAACAGGGGAGGGGCAGAAAGAGGGAGACACGATCTGAAGGCTCCAGGCTCTGAGCTGTCAGCACAGAGCCTGATGCAGGGCTCGAACTCATGGACTGTGAGATCATGACCTGAGCCGAAGTCGGATGTTTAACCGACTGAGCCACCCAGGCGCCTCCTAAAAATTTTTTAATCTTTACTTTATGTCTGAAGGAGAGAGACAAAGAGAGACACAGCATGAGCACGGGAGGGGCAGAGAGAGGGAGACACAGAATTCAAAGCAGGCTCCAGGCTCTGAACTGTCAGCACAGAGCCTGACGTGGGGCTTGAACCCACAAATCATGACCTGAGCCAAAGTCAGATGTTTAGCTGAGCCACTCAGGTGCCCCTACTGACCTCTCTTTATACCCCACCTCCCATGGGACAGAGTGGCCCAAGTATGCCCTCTTTTCTCCTGCAAGAGAAGGCCAGGAACAAAGATGATGTCTCACATTAAGGAATGTTTTGCTTCCTGCATCTTTTCTAAATTTACTGTAAGGTCCTCAAGGTGCTGTTGGAGCCTCCTGCATCCTGTGCTCTGTGTGGGAGGACTGTGTGGCCTGGGGCCAGAAAGATTAGTGGGGGGGGGGGAGGGCAGGCAACTGCTCCCCTCTCCCCCTCCCAGTATGAACCGAAAATGCTAAGACTGCAAGAATCCAGTTGCAGGCTGGATGAAACAATGAAGAAGCTGAGATGTCACCGGGTCCTTCACTGCACCAAAGAGAAGACACAGTAAAAGAAGCACAAGTTTGCTAGCCTTTTCTCTTAGGTACCACTTTGCAGAGCATCTACCATAAGCCAGACAGGGTGCTAGATGCTATATGCATGACCTCAATTAACCCCATCAAAAACAAACAAAAACCTACTCAAATCTAAAATCCCATCAGTGCAGAGCCCGATGCGGGGATCGAACTCATGAAATGTGAGATCATGACCAGAGCCAAAACCAAGAGTTGGATGCTTAACCGACTGAGCCATGCAGGCGCCCCAAAGAACCTTACTCTCTAGAAAATGAACACAGATCTCTTACTCCCAGTTCATCTGTAGATCCCAGTCAAGTTGTGCAAACTTCCCAACAATGTTTTGTATAAGAAAGTATCTAATCCCAAACGAAGCATTGCACTAAGTCACCATGTCTTTTTAGTCTCCTTTAATATGGAATTAATTTTAATATGATGTAGAGTGAAGAAAAAAAATCAAGTGTTCAGAGGTCCCTGGCTCTCCAAGGGTTGGGTGGAGAAGTGGGTAGTGAGAGGTCCCTGGCCACCTTGAATATGAGAGCCCCAGGAGCTGCCTCTGAAGATTCTCTCTGTCCCCTGGCCCAGCGCAGCCTGACCATGGGCACTGGTCATGACTCCAGTGTAGACTTTTCACTCAGCATTAGATAAACCCATATAAAGTAATATCTTTTTTTTTTTTTTTTTACTGTTTATTTTTGAGAGAAGAGAGAAAGACAACCACACAGAATGTGAGTGGGGGAGAGGCAGAGAGAGAAGGAGACGCAGAATCTGAAGCAGGCTCCAGGCTCGGAGCTGTCAGCACAGAGCCTGATGCGGGGCTGGAACCCATGAACCCATGATCATGATCTGAGCTGAAGTCAGGTACTTAACGGACTGAGTCATCCAGGCATCCCTGAAGTGAAATCTTTGGCAGGGTCCATTCATGTGGCTGAAATGCTTCTGGAAAATGGATTTCATCTACTGCTTAGCAATTCTGGTCTTTTGTTTATTTATGACAATGATGTTTAATAATAATAATTATTACTATAGCCAATCTTTATTAAGAAGATCCTCTTGGTCAAGAATTGTGCTAAATGCTTTAATTTTACCATCCCATTTAATTTTTCCAACAATGAGGCACGCATTATTTTTAATCCTATAAGTGAGGACACTGACGTATGGAGAAATTTGTCTAAAAATCACACAGATGATGAAGTCTCCAGAGTCCCTGCATACCTTACCATGTCACACACATGCATGGAAACATGAAGTACTGTGTTTGCTTCCTAAGGAAATAAAATGAAGTTCAATCTCCTGAAATTAGATTCTTCCTTCTCTAAAGGGGGTTTTGAGAAAATTCAACAGAGAGACTTGGGTCCAAGTCTAACTCAGGAGGACTGTTCAGGCTGTACCATGCACCCTCTGCCCCCTGTCCCCCACACAGAGGTCAGACCGGGCAGTCCGAAGTGCTGGTAAAACATTTATTTTGAAAATTCATTTGGTGATTAGATGATAAACAGAAAACAAGCCAGTATCTTCTTCCATTTTTTATCATTTTTTTAAAGCTCTGAAAAACTGCAGTAAAACACAATGCCATACAAGTGGATGGAGTAATACAAACTAATGTTGAAAGAACAGCTGGGGATGTTATTTTCTGAATAGGTGTGATTCACCCAGGACTTGGTCAAGGGCTTCAAGTTAGCACTATGAGCATCTCCTATGTGCAAGGCACTTCAGAGCTGTGAATCTGAGCTTCTAACACCAGATTTCTGGAAGGCCCACTCACACAGCCGCCAATCAGGATTTCATGTGTAGCCCTGTGCCAGTGGCCTGTGTGTCTCCTGGTTTATCTCCAGGGCCAGGAGCACTCCTTGCCTGGGGCTTGGCTCTTCCCCTCTGAGAAGTCATTTGCTCCAATGCAGAAGCTGTGCCAAGGGACAGTAACTCATTCACCCCTCACCACTGGGTTGGCAGAGACGGTGCTTTCATCAGGGGGCTTTAGACTTTGAAAGGAAGGACAACATTCTATCGTTCTTTAGGAATGATAACACCATGAGGGGTCTCCTCTAGGAGAAAACAATGTTTTTGATCAACTGTCAATTATTACTGCTGTCAGTGGGATTTACTGGTTCCTAGGATCCCAGGATTGGGTCATTTTAGGGAAGGCAGAAATACCATGAGCCTACTATAGGCAGGAGAGCAAGCTTCTTCTCTACTGGTCCTCAAGGCATCCAGAGAAGGTGAATTCACATAATTGAATGGCTTGTTTTGGTGCATTAGTAAAACAGTTTCTTTCCAACTCACAAAGCCAAGGCAGAAATGTAGAACTCATTTATGGTCATTCTCTATTCAGCAACTGAAAGATGCCCTCTCAAAAATTACTTACTAGATGATTTTCAGAAGAAGAAAAGAATCATGGCATGGCTAAGAACTCTGTCCTCAATGCCTAGCACAGTATTTAGCTCATGGCTGGCCCTCAGGGTAGTTTTATTAGAAAAAAATCACAGAAGAGGCAAGTCCACGAGGCAGGGATAGACCAGCTTTGGGACAACCCAGGGCCTCCCCATCCGGGCCCTGCAGAAGAGGGGCCTGCAGCGAGCTCACAACCTGGCAGACTTGGCCCAGAGCTTGCTGGCTGTCTTGTGGCAGGAGGCAAAGTCAGGATCCTTCAACAGCTCTTACTGGGTTCCTTCAACAGCGGAATGTCTGGTGAACTTTATCCTCTGTGCAATGCAGGAAGATCAGGAAGTCTCCCTCTGCAGGGAAGCTTTTTAGAGATAGAGACAAGCAGTACGTCCCCTGATGTTGGCCCTGCTGTGGGGCCTGTGACACGATGCAAGGTAGTAATGGGTAGGAGCTGGGGGTTGGGGTGTGTGGGGGAGGTCCTGCAGGCTGCCTGGCATCCAGTTGGATTCTGATGACCTCAGACAGACCCGTACAAAGTTAGTCTGGGCTGATCTTTAGCTTCTGTGCTTAAGGGAGACCCAGGTCCACTGCCAAGACCCCCCAGTTATCACTTTCTGCTACTGGAATGTGTGTCCTCATAATCATATACACTTACATATCTGACTTAGCATTCACTGATCTCTTTTATATTTTCATAATTTCCTCTAGGAGAGCCCATTTTACAAGGTCCCTCAATTAAAACCAACGAAATTTAGACCTCCTTTTGTCTGCAAGGATCCTGCCCACTAGAATAAACTGCCCGGTGCCAAATGGGTATCCCGTGCAAACAGAAGAGGTCTTGTTTACATCACTGACCACTGTGTTCCCTGAGTCTTGGAAAATGATTCTGTTAAATCTATGGCATATTTCATCAATTGTGCTTATGTCAGCCTGTAGTATGGGGAGCTAGTGTGGAGCTGACATCAAGCCAAGTCTTCTAGCATCAAACATTAACACTGGACACTTACCTACTAAGTACACTACTAACTACTAAGAGACAGCACACACCTACCACTCCTATGTACTAGCGGTCAGTGATGCTTCCACGTGTCAGGACTTATATTTTGGACAGATCATCCTTTAGCCAGTCAGCTATCATGTCAGCCATTTCTCCAGAAGAATGGAGGATAAAAGCATGACGTAAATTTTTCTCGCACAGTCGAATATCTCCTTCTGGAAAATCTCTCTTTATGTCTTCATAGTATTTCTTTGGACACCAAGCATCTATAGTACCATAGTAAAACGTAAGCTAAAACACAAGACAAAAACATTTTATTAGAAAACACTTTCCTCTGCCAACAGAAACATGATACCATCAACCTGCAAGGCTTTGGTGACAGACCCAGTACCTGGCCCTATAAGACAGCCTCAAGTCTCCCTCCAGACCATGGCTCTCTTAAGGAAGTGACCTTGATGGTTTATGAGAGTGAATCAAGAGGCATCTGATGGAAAGAAACCCATGCCCACAGAGGGAGAGTCTTAGTGACAGATCCCTCATGATTCACTAAAAGGATGTGCCAGCAAAGTTGTGTACATTGAGGGTGGGATGGACATGGGAGAGATGGCTGCGGAGGACAAGGAAGAGTTACTGAGACATAATCACTGAGGGGCTAGTGACCATTCATACACTTCACAGTTTTCATGCAGCCACATGGTAGGCATAAGGATATGTTTGTTGAATGCGTCGAAAAGGGATTCAGAGAGACTCAAGCTTCGCAATGTAGCAGATGAAAATGACCAGAATCCTGAGAGTGTCTGTAAAATTTCTATGAACAGGCTCCACACAGTAGAAGAGTATGCAGATTCAGTGGGGAGGTGATCTAATCATGCTTCAGGTGCCAGCAAGCAGCTGCATGGAGACAAAGCCTCCTTTAAGACATTACTAAGACCCTTACAGGATACTGATCTGTACTTGCCCATGATACACACACACACACACACACAGACACACGCATGCACATGCACACACGCACCAACATGTGTATGTATGTAGATACATGAATGTGTATATGTGTATAGGTACATACGTATATATGCACATACAGGTGTCTCCTGCTTTTCCAAAGTTCATGTTATGCCACTTTGCTTTTATGAAACACCTATATTAGTACCTGTTTTCATTAACTGAAAGACATCCAAAGAGGATTTTCATCTTTATGAATAATTCTAAAATTGGAAATTGTGTTCAGTGTGTGTTTGGCAGTGGGCAGGTCCAGAGGCAGCACGCACCTGAAGAAGGAGAGTGGCTCCACCAAGCTCCTTCCCCCGGAACTACATTTCACATCAAGCCACTATAGCTTTGAACTGTGTCTGCAAGCATGTGGGCTTTACCTGGACTTATTTTGGGCATCCACTAGCAAGATGTGTCCTAAAGTATCTGAAAAGCCTAAGTGAGGTTAATTTTTGGGTCTGGGAACACTCAAAAAATTTTCCATATAAAATAAGGTAATTATTTCTTTGCTTTACACCATTTCAGCTTCTGAAAGGTTTTATAGGAATGCTCTACTTTTGGATAGTGAGTGGGGGGAACCTGAAGTTCACAGGAGCTAACAAAAAACTTCACACAATGAAGTGACATGATCACATCTGCACTGTAGGTCACGTACTCTGGCTACAATGGCAAAGAGAGATGGGAGCAGTCAAGGTGTGTTGGGAAGACGATGGGGGACGCGTGTGTTATTGCCCACTAGGTGATTTTGCTCTGATAGTCATTAAACCCATTATCTGAATGTGGGCAAGGGAGACTCCTCTGATAAAGATAACAGTCTTTATTACAATAACCTTATGACTTAACCAATATTTAAAGGAACAGTTAAAACAATACTTTATTTATTTTTTATTTTATTTTTTTTTAAACTATTTTTTTTTTTTCTAGGAGAGAGAGAGATAGCGTGAACAGGGGAGGGTGAGAGAGAGAGGGAGTCACAGATTGAAACAGGCTCCAGGCTCTGAGCTGGCAGTCAGCACAGAGCCCGACGCGGGGCTCGAACCCACGAACCGCGAGATCATGACCTAAGCGAAGTCGGACGCTTAACCGACTAAGCCACCCAGG